>KQ988581.1:1825-16945 GCA_001598015.1 Dorcoceras hygrometricum
TGGCTTGAATCAATGCAGTCTGAGTTTGACTCAATGCATGCGAACCAAGTTTGGACTCTCGTTAATCCTCCCGAAGGAATTGTTCCTATTGGGTGTAAATGGGTATACAAGAGGAAACTTGGTCCTGATGGTAAGGTAATGACCTACAAGGCACGACTGGTCGCGAAAGGTTACACTCAAAGGCAAGGTGTTGACTATGATGAAACCTTCTCGCCAGTCGCAATGTTCAAGTCAATTAGAATCTTGTTAGCCATAGCCGCATGGTACGACTATGAGATATGGCAAATGGATGTGAAAACTGCGTTCCTTAATGGAAACATTAAGGAAGAGATCTATATGACGCAGCCTGAGGGTTTCACATCTGTTGGAAGCGAGCATAAGGTATGCAAGCTTCAGAGATCGATCTACGGTCTCAAACAAGCATCGAGGAGTTGGAACCTGAGATTCGATGAAACAATTAAGGAATTTGGTTTCATCAAGAATCCGGGGGGGCATGTGTTTATAAGAAGGTAGTTAAAAGCGCTGTGACATTCCTTGTACTTTATGTTGATGACATTATACTCATTGGGAATGATGTAGGAATGCTGCAGTCAACTAAAGTCTGGTTGTCTAGTAGATTTTTGATGAAGGACATGGGTGAATCATCCTATATTCTTGGAATACAGATCTATTGGGATAGATCGAAACGGATGCTCGGACTCACCCAGGCCACCTACATCGATACCATACTTAAGAGGTTCTCTATGGAAGAGTCCAAGAGAGGACACCTACCTATGTTCCACGGGGTCACTCTATCTAAGTCTATGTGTCCGAAGAATGATGAGGAGATAGAGAGTATGACACGTGTGCCATATGCCTCGGCAATAGGTAGCATTATATATGGCATGATCTCGACTAGACCGGATGTCGCATATGCTCTGAGTGTCACGAGCCGCTACCAGGCCAACCTCGGCCAATTGCATTGGAAGGCTGTGAAGGATATTCTTAAGTACTTGAGAAGGACTAAGAATATGTTCATGGTCTATGGGGGTGGTGAACTGAAACTGGAAGGCTACACTGATTCTAGCTTCCAGTGTGACGTGGATGATTCGAAGTCTACCTCTGGATTTGTATTCATGCTCAATGGTGGTGCTGTCTCTTGGAAGAGTTCCAAGCAAGACACCATCGTGGATTCAACCACTGAGGTTGAGTACATCGCAGCATCAGCTGCTGCTAAGGAGGCCGTTTGGATAAGGAATTTCGTCCAAGAGTTGGGCGTCATTACTAATGGAGTTGGTCCAGTCCCGGTGTACTGCGACAACACGGGTGCCGTTGCGCAAGCAAATGAGCCTAGGTCTCACCAAAGATCCAAACATATACTGAGGAAATACCACATAATCCAGGATATTGTGGCTAGGGGTGACATAGCAGTTGAGAGAGTCGCATCTGCGGACAACATTGCTGATCCACTTACGAAGCCCTTGCCAGGACCGTTGTTTGAAAAATATCACGAAACAATGGGACTGCGTCTGATGAGTAGTTGGCTTTAGGGCAAGTGGGAGATTGTTAGAGTAGATGCCCAACTAGCCAACTTTTGGCGTGTGGGTTTATAGACTCTTGTATATGACAGTCTTTATATATGATATTCGCATTTGTTTATGGCATTCTTTATCTTCGTTATGTTTATATAATGTTAAAAATTGTGTTGGATAAAGACCTAGAATGCATCATAGTGTATGTTAGATGTGATAGTGGGTATGACGGCTATCATGAAACACATCTAATAGTCACTGTGTATTCTGAATTAGTTCCTAGTCGATTGGGCCGTCAAAATGAGGATAAAGCCGCCCGAGCTCGAGACTAGTATCTGCGATGCGAAGTACCATGTTTCATTGGTAGGGAACATTGTGTGTTCTGAGCATGCAGATAGATAGTGACCTGGTGATCTATCGAACTACCCTCGTTCGGACTTTCCAAGTGGTTACCATTTGTCAAGTGGATAAGTCCGAGGTCTTGGTTGTACTGATTAGTCCTCACGACTCGAAACGTCATTAAGACTCTACATGATAGGCATCTCACTTTGACCCATTTGCCGACTCAATTGGGGTCATTAGGCGGCGGGATTGGGTGAGATCCCGATGCATGTAGGAGTCGATGCTTCGTTGTCGAGGATTCACCGCTCGCTTACATGCGTGGATATCCTATGCTATCTGAGGGGATAATAGTGTATAAATCTCTGGCCGGAGTACTAGAAGTGTTTTAGGTAAATGGGTTTACCTAGTTACACTCGCGATGTCACTATTCGATCTCCAAGATGTATGCATAGCTATCGGATCTCTAGCGACTCTCGATTCACCAATGGTCGTTGATCTGATCGGGATATATGGATTGAAAGGACCGTACTGTACGCTAACCATGACCAACTGGTTCTTGCAGGCACTATCAGTGATACCTAGGGGATCATGGCACGATGTTGCTAGGCGCTTTACCATGATCGGACTTGTTTCGATCACTGCGTCGAGGAGAATCCGTTCGTGATAAAATCCATCAGCTTTCTAGTGCAGGCTAATTGGAGGAAGATCGATTCCGGTCGTGGACCTGATTGACGATCTACAGACGCCTACCGACAAGAGCCAGTTTCCCTGTGATTCTGGTTGGAGCCAGGCGCCTAGACGCCAGCAACGTAACACCCCGAAAATCATCCTATGAATGGTTTATAGTATTTATTTTATTGTATTGAACTTTTCCCGGCTCTAATTTTAAAACTTCCGCTGCGTCGCCGGGAGACGGGATCCGGATCCGCCACTGCTTTTCCAACACGATCAGATCAGACCGATCGATTCAGTTTCCAAAACTGAACATTATGATGCAAAAAACAATTTTTCCGATTACCTAGTCAAAATGACAGTTTTGCCCCTCAACAGTGGGAAATCGCAATTTGACCCCTGTTGACTTTTAGGAAGTCGCACTCCCTAAAATCCCCTTCCTATGCTCAACACATTGAGCTCAGTTTCCGTGCGGGAATCATGAATCCAGTACTTGTGTGACCCTCAATGGTTCAGGGATACAGCTAGCCGTGGGCCCACAACAATTGCGGCTCCGAAATCACAATTTCGGACTTGCCCATCGGATCATGGTAAAGCGCCTAGCAACATCGCCCCATGATCCCCTAGGTATCACTGATAGTGCCTGCAAGAACCAGTTGGTCGTGGTTAGCGTACAGTATGGTCCTTTCAACACATATATCCCGATCAGATCAACGACCATTGGTAAATCGAGAGTCGCTGGAGATCCGATAACTATGCATACATCTTGGAGATCAAATAGTGACATCACGAGTGTTACTAGGTAAACCCATTTACCTAAAACACATCCAGTACTCTGGCCAGAGATTCACCTTTCAACACATATATCCCGATCAGATCAACGACCATTGGTAAATCGAGAGTCGCTGGAGATCCGATAACTATGCATACATCTTGGAGATCAAATAGTGACATCACGAGTGTTACTAGGTAAACCCATTTACCTAAAACACATCCAGTACTCTGGCCAGAGATTCATCACACTATTGTCTCCTCAGATAACATAGGATATCCACGCATGAAAGCGAGCGGTGAATCCTCGACAACGAAGCATCGACTCCTACATGCATCGGGACCTCACCCAATCCCGCCACCTAATGACCCCAAGTGAGTCGGTAAACGAGTCAAATTGAGGCGCCTATCATGTAGAGTCTCAATGATGTTTCGAGTAGTGAGGACTAATCAGTACAACCAAGACCTCGGACTTATCCACTCGAGAAATGGTAACCATTTGGAAAGTCCGAACGAGGGTAGTTCGATAGATCACCAGGTCACTATCCGTCTGCATGCTCAGAACATCACAATGTTCCATACCAATGAAACATGGTACTTCACATCGCAGATGCTAGTCTCAAGCTCGGGCGGCCTTATCCTCATTTTGACGGCCCAATCGATTAGGAACGAGTTCAGAATGCACAGTGACCATTAGATGTGTTTCATGATAGCCATAATATCCACTATCACATCTAACATACACTATGGTGCATTCTAGGTCTTTATCCAACACAATTGTTAACATCATATAACATAATGAAAATAAAGAATGCCATAAAGAAATGCGAATAACATATATAAAGATTGTCATATACAAGAGTCAATAAAACCCATATGCCACAAGTTGGCTAGTTGGGCATCTACTCTAACATCTATATCGTGGTATTATAAGCTCTCTGCTTTACTTAACAGCTAGCAGACCAGACATCATATTTGCTGTCTATATGTGTGCTAGATTCCAAGTGGAGCCAAAGCAATCTCATTATATTGCAGTAAAGCGGATTTAAAATATCTTAAAGTTACTTCCAATGTAGGTCTTTGGTATCCCAAAGACTCTAGCATTCAACTAATCGGTTACAGTGATGCAGACTACGCAGGATGTAGAGTTGATCGTAGAAGCACGAGTGGTACTTGTCAATTCTTAGGAGATCGATTGATTTTCTGGTTCAGTAAGAAGCAGACCTCTATTGCAACGTCCACAGCTGAAGCAGAGTACTTGGCAGTTGGAAGCTGCTGTTTTCAGATCTTGTGGATTCAACACCAGCTAAAGGATCACGGCATTGATGCTTCTGAAGCGCCTATTTTCTGTGACAACACCAGTGCCATCGCAATCACTCAAAATCCAGTGCTGCATTCAAGAACAAAGCATATCAACATCAGGCATCACTTTATAAGAGATCATGTACTCAAGAAGGACGTCCGGCTGGAGTATGTGTCGACTGACCAGCAAGTAGCTGACATCTTCACAAAGCCTCTACCAGACGCTAAGTTTTCTTATTTCAGAAACATTCTTGGTCTCTTAGAACTGCCTTGATCAGTCTTTGCGCTAACAAATTGCAGGTTGAACAGCTTTCGTGGCCAATAGTGGGCCAAGAAATATTGAATGGTGATGTGGGCGGAGGTTTCATCAGATCTGAGTCTACTGCTCAAGGGAACATTCATAGATTTTCAGATCTGGTAAAACCTCAGGTATGGGAGAACCTTAGTCTTAGGGGGAACAAAGGATCTGAAGTGTTAAGCGCTAAGTCGGCTGAATATGTGGGATCTGAACATACTCAGATTCCATATATACACAGTTGATGCTTATCAGTGATCAGATCCTGCAATACTCCTACTGATAAATAGATCCTAAGGATGTGACGTGTTAAATATTTGGCGCCTTTTTTTACTTTTTCACCCTCGCGGTTAAAATTTCAAATCATTTCAAAACCTTTTCAATATCTTGATTGCGCCATCGGATGATTGACACGTGTTGTCATCATACGAAACGTCACATCCACATTCTCACAGTTTCACATTCCTCATTTACATTACGCCATTTCACTTTTCATTATTCCTTACCTTACGCAAAATTATCTTCAAGATTTCGTGCATTCTTTCTCTCTAGTGCTCTCTGTTTGCAGAATATTCATCTTTCAGGCGTTTTCTCGTTCGATCTACTATCTGAAATGGCCTCAGCTTTCATCACCAACGCTCTTCAAGTGAATTTTGGCTCTGTCTTGGGTATCTCAAATAATGATGAAATGGTGAATATGTTCAAAGCCCTTGAATCTACTGGGCTACGTGACTTTCTGGGATGTCCGTCAGTACTTTATGAGCAGGAACATGAGCAGTTTTTCGATACAGCTCTTGTGCAAGATGGTATTACCTGTGTTGTTTATGGCAAGTATGTAGCCATTCCTGAGGACAAGTTTGCAGGCATATTCAATCTGCCTACATAGGGTCTAACTGATTTGTCGGAAGTGCCGAATACTTTGGTGTTGCAGGAAAGAACTCTTTTCTCTAAGTCGAGTGTGCCTGTTCAGTTCTCGTGCAAAAAGAGATTGATGAAGTATGAGTTCAGATTGTTGAACAATATTTTGGCCAAGCCCATTACTGTGAAAGCTGGTTCTTTCGACGCCGTCACCCACGAAAGGTTTCTGATGATGACGGTTATTCATTTTGGTATACGTTGCCAAGAACAAAACCATTGATGCTCGTGGTGCATCACATGAGCCTGGCATGGCTAAAGTCACGATTGTTAAGAAGAAATCTGTATCCAAGAAGCGATCAGCTGCTTCATCTGATGCACCAGTTGTCAAGAATACAAGACAACAACTGGAAAAGATGCTTCCAAGACAAGGGATCTGGGACTTGTATCAGTGGCACCAGAATCCATCGCGATCCAGATGATTGAACCTATTTCAGCTGTGCCAGCTGAGCGTCCTCCTGCGCCTAAACGCAACACACTGAAGAGAAAGTTTAGGATGCCAGCAGGTTCTGATGATGAGATTGTTGACAAAGAACCAGCTGTGGAGGAACCCATCTTATACCAATCTGCTAGAATCGAAAATATGATGGAACTGGAGACAACTACTAAAATTGATGACGTGGATACGATTATTGAGCAGATTCTGGCAGACACAGCGCAGATGGAAACCGATGCGGGGGAAACAGATGTAGAGGGACGGGTGTAAAAGAGATCTGATGAGACAGAAAGGATGATCAATGTTACAGCTGATGAAATTGCTGCTCTTGATTTACATGTGTTTACCAATGAAGCCGAACGACTGGTTGAAATAGGGAGTGATACAGAGGATGAAATGGACACCGTTATGAAGGAGGAATCGGAACCCTTGAGCAAGCTTCTGGAAACATCTGTCTCGCCAACTTCTGACGATGAATCTCTATCCCTTGAAGAGAATCTGGCACAAATTCCTGATGGAATGATGCTACCTTCACTCACAGCAGCAGAGCCCACTAAAATCAAGTTCTGTCGTGGAATTTAAATTAGAGGTGTTGAAGCCGGTGATTGGTACAAGGCAAATCTTCCAAAAATTGCTGCGACTGATAAATAGAAGAAACCACTAGGGGAACCAGATATCGTGAAGGGGCACCCGGCCTGTGAACAGTTTCAGTTGATCAGTGGGGACATTGATTTTATTATTCTGCTGCGGGAATAAGTCATCACGGAGATGACTTCATTATTTCATTCTTTCAATCTGAGAAATCTGAAGATTATGCGGTCAGTCAAGGACATATTTTCCAAAGAAGAGAAGATATTAGTTTGGGCGGAGACAGATTCTTTGAAGAAAGCTATTCAACGGCGGATGTTCATTATTGCTAAGTACAGAGAGTTGTTGTTGCGCAAATTTTTTGTAGCGCGGCGCACTAATCTCGTATCAGGTCAACCCACTACGGCTATTGATCAGCAAATTCTGGACCTTCTTTCGGCAGCTCATTAACAGGCCGTCAGAAACCTGTTGAAACAAATGAGAACTCATGGGCTGAAATGGACAAGGCCATACAGTTCAATGTTGTTTGAAGAACCAAATTTTTTTCTACTTGCTGGATCAGAAACTTACGGAAGGTTGAAGGGTCATGGTTAGTCGAGGATGGCTTTGATCGCGTGGTTTGTACGTGCGCAGATTGTGATTCTTCTGACTAGCCGTCTCTGCCTGACCGCATTTTTGTTGGAGATCTCTCACCTATATGTTTATTCTTTGAGCCGGTACAGGGTATATATGTTAGAGTAGATGCCCAACTAGCCAACTTGTGGCGTGTGGGTTTTATAGACTCTTGTATATAACGATCTTTATTTATGAAATGCGCATTTCTCTTATGGCATTCTTTATTTTCATTATGTTATAATGTTAAAAATGGTGTTGGATAAAGACCTAGAATGCACTATGGTGTATGTTAAATGTGATAGTGGATATGATGGCTATCATGAAACACATCTAATAGTCACTGTGCATTCTGAACACGTTCCTAGTCGATTGGGCCGTCAAAATGAGGATAAGGCCACCCGAGCTTGAGACTAGCATCTGCGATGTGAAGTACCATGTTTCATTGGTAGGGAACATTGTGATGTTCTGAGCATGCAGATGGATAGTGACCTGGTGATCTATCGAACTATCCTCGTTCGGACTTTCCAAATGGTTACCATTTATCGAGTGGATAAGTCTGAGGTCTTGGTTGTACTGATTAGTCCTCACTACTCGAAACGTTATTGAGACTCTACATGATAGGCACCTCACTTTTACCCGTTTACCGACTCACTTGGGGTCATTAGGTGGCGGGATTGGGTGAGATCCCGATGCATGTAGGAGTCGATGCTTCGTTGTCGAGGATTCACCGCTCGCTTTCATGCGTGGATATCCTATGCTATCTGAGGGGATAATAGTATATAAATCTCTGGCCAGAGTACTGGATGTGTTTTAGGTAAATGGGTTTGCCTAGTAACACTCGTGATGTCACTATTTGATCTCCAAGATGTATGCGTAGTTATCGGATCTCTAGCGACTCTCGATTTACCAATGGTCGTTGATTTGATCGGGATATATGTGTTGAAAGGACCGTACTGTACGCTAACCACGACCAACTGATTCTTTCAAGCCTATCAGTGATACCTAGGGGATCATGGGGCGATGTTGCTAGGAGCTTTACCATGATCCGTTGGGCAAGTCCGAGATTGTCATTTCAGAGTCACAATGGTTGTGGACCCACGGCTAGCTGTATCCCTGAACCATTGAGGGTCACACAAGTACTGGATTCATGATTCCCGCACGGAAACTGAGCTCAATGTGTTGAGCATAGGAGGAGGATTTTAGGGAGTGCGACTTCCTAAAAGTCAACAGGGGTCAAATTGCGATTTCCCAAAGTTGAGGGGCTAAATTGTAATTTTGGTCTAGGTGGTCTGAAAAATTGTTTTCACATCATAATATTCAGTTTTGGAAACTGAGTCGATTGTTCCGATCTGATCGTCGATCGGGATTATGATGAGGTCGCAGTGATAGGAATGAACCGAATGTTCATATGGACCTAGGCCTGACCCAAGTCCATTGGGCCGGTTCAAGCCCATCACTTATTTATTAAAACTAGACTTGGTCTAGGGCTACCATAACACTTGATCTCATACCCTAGCCTCCACACCTTGCGCTGCCCCCTCCCTCCTCTACCTCACGACCGCCGTCGCTCCCCACGCGTCGCCGTGCCACGTCGCCGTGCCGCCGCCGTCGTGATCGGACTTGTTCCGATCGTCTTTTCGAGGAGTTTCCGTCTGTGCCAAATTCTTCAGGCCTTCTAGTGCAGGCTGACGAAGGACTCGTGTTTCTGGTCGTGGACCTGATTAGGAGGATCTACCGCCGCCTACATTTGAAGAGCCAGATTCCCTGTGAATTTGGTTAGAGCCAGGCGCCTATACGCCAGCAAGGTGACACTCTATAAAACATCCTATGCATGTTTTATTGTATATATTTTATGTATTGAACGTTTTTCGGGGCAACTTTTAAACTTCCGCTGCGCCCTCGGGAAACGGGATCCGGATCCAACACTGCGCAAACAATATACTCACAGCGGACTTGGGGTTGGTTCAAAGTTTGTACAGATATTATACGATATTCTATGTTTGGTTGTTTGAAGCCAGTAGGGAGTGTTAATTTCTGTACAGATTTAGTACCAGTTGGATCAGTTGTGGGTGACTATGGTATTCCACGAAGGGTTGTAGATTATGTATCATACCGTTCCAGACTATAGATGTTATAAGTGTACATTCTTCAGATTCCAGCTCTAGTTCGACCTCTTCCAGCCACAAATGTACTTTTTCTGCTGGGTGACGTCGAACCTACGACCAATCAGTTAACAGCCGACCGCTCACCACTGAGCTACTGAGGAACCCAGGTTCGGGTCCATAAGCAGTGACAATTGCCCATCAGATGGATTCTCGTGTGAACAGTCCTATGAATGAAGAGACTTCTGCCGATCAGATTGATTTTCTTGTTGACACTCCTGTGGATGGGGAGACACCTATTACTCAGATTTATTTGCCAGCTGTTGATACTACAGATGTTACAGAATCTTTTTCACAGCTCTGAGCCTCTATTACACGACTTTCTTTTAATCAATTGAAGACTTCTAGCAAGATAGGCGATCTACAGAACCATCTTTTGTTTAAGATCGAGAATCTTGAGAAAGCATTCACAGAAGCTCTTACTAATCAGGAACAGGTTCATCGTAATCTCATTCACAGCGCTCGATAGGAGACCCAGAATCAAAAAGCTGCCCTGTCACTTGAGATGCTTAAGTATCAGAAAGAGGTTCGAGCTCAACATGCCGTCATGATCACAGATCTGACTGATATTCGTTCTCAAAATCGGGAAATCCAAGCTCTCAAGAAAGATTTTACTGATTTCGCTGCCCTGTCACTTGAGATGCTTAAGTATCAGAAAGAGGTTCGAGCTCAACATGCCGTCATGATCACAGATCTGACTGATATTCGTTCTCAAAATCGGGAAATCCAAGCTCTCAAGAAAGATTTTACTGATTTCCAACAGAAGATAGAATCGGGCATTGCTCACCTAAGTTCCAAACTTTCGGAAATTATCGCCTACATTAATAGGGGTGGTAATGACAAAATGGGGAAAGTAGCAGCCGTAGTCCACAGCCGCCTCCGGATGATAAAAGCAGAAGAGGTGATGGTGGTAGTAGAAGTAGAGGTGATAGGAGCGGATATTCTAGTATAAGACATTCCAGCAGCAGTGAACCTCACAGGAGAGATGCCACATATTGGCTAGGAGAGAAATAAAAAAAACAGTTTATGGATTTTCAGTTCTTTGTACAAATCTTTTGTGATGTGCTTCATATCATATATATATAGCAGACTTGGAGCAATTTTTTGTTGTCTCTTTTAATTCAAAGGCTGCTAAGTTTTTTCATCACCAAAAAGGGGGAAATTGTTAACATAAAATTTATAAGTTTTGGTGATAACAAAATAAGACTGAGAACTGAACATAAGTACTCACAGAGGATAAAAGAAGGAAACACTTCAGATCGTGACGTCATGCCATTGAGTTGAAGATTTAGATTAGAGAACTATGAGTTAAGTTGCGTTGACATCTGAGTTGACTATTCGGAATTTGATCAGATATCGAGTCAAGTATTCAGTTATCGGGTTGAGGCATTCAGAGTTAAGTTCTTAAGATATCGGGTTATTTTGAGTTATCAGTTCTTTCTGTTATCGGGACAGTCGTTCAGATTTAATGGCATTCAGATTTGAGTCAAAAGCTACAGTAACATATCCTATTTGTTTAATCAGTTGTTTTATTTAAGATTCGAGAATATCAGATGTGATCAGACTCTTTACAAGCAATTCAGATGTGAGTAATAGGAAGTACGCTACTTCAGATATTAAGCTGCTACTGATGATTCAGTTTGACATAGTATATTCGAAAGAGCTTTACGGTATTTCAGATTTCTTTAACGGACTTAGGTTGGACAGATTCGACTCAGTGGCTTACAGTTGTATGTTATCAGATTTGATTATGAGAACAGTACAGTATTCAGATTTGACACATTCAAGAATACACAAAGAGGGAAAGATTCTTTTAATAGAGTGAACTTTCAAATGTGAGCTTTGAACCACTTCAGATGTTATAAAAGGATTATTTAAGGAGAATCAACGATCATGATTTAATCGTATAAAAGCCTGGAATTAAGGAGACAATATCAGAGCTATTTTGTGTAAAGTTGCACAGTATGCAGAGTGATTGATACGATGATTATCCGTTTTGGAGTAAAAGTCAATTTAGCCCTGATGAGCGCAGTTTACCTAATTTAGCCCTGACGAGCGCAGTTTACCTCTTGTATGGCTGTAATGGAGCATTAAATGCTTTGATACGATGAAGATATGCAAAGGAGCTTATTTCTACTGGCTACATTTATTGACCGTTGAAGACAAAGAGTATAAATAGCTGAAGAATTCAAATGGAGAAGCTCTCGGTCATTCTCAACCATTAACGACGCTTTGTCTACTATCATAACACTCTCACATACTTACTGGGAGTCTTTTATCGAAAATTATTACAAGTCCTAGTATTAAAATCTCGAAGAACACTCAAGTTCAAGCCTTCATAGATTTAATCATAGAGATATCTTGTGGTTTACATTTGTAAACAGTTCTTGTTGATAAAATAACCAGAAGATTTACAGTACTCACTATATCGTGTTTCCTTGTAATATCCAGTGTTGAGTCTGTAAAAGACTTACTGTGTGAAGCAGTCTAAAAAATCAAGTTTTTTGTATTTCAAAAGTTGTATCTGCGTGTTGGTGTTTGCTAGGAGTTCACTTGGAGCGAGGCTCTGTGACCGGGTGTCTACAGTGTCTGTATTCATCAAAGTCTTCTAGTGTAACCTTCCTGCAAAGGAAGAAGGGGAGACGTAGGATCTACAGATCCGAACTTCCAAAAACAAACTCTGAACCTTGCAGTTTTACTTTACTGCGTCGCATTTATATTTATACTATTCACTGATCAATCGACTTCTTTCCGCACATTATTTGTTAGTCGAGAAATCAGACTTGGGACTGAGATACCTCAGATCTGGTAACTCGGATCTGAGTTAAGCGAGGCGCTTATAAAATCATTTTAAGGTTTCGAAAAATAAATATTTAAAGGAGTTCATTCAACCCCCTGTTAGAGTAGATGCCCAACTAGCCAACTTGTGGCGTGTGGGTTTATAGACTCTTGTATATGACAATCTTTATATATGATATTCGCATTTATTATATGGCGTTATTTACTTTCATTGTGTGTATGATGATTTAAAATTGCGTTGAGTAAAGACCTAGAATACACTAAAGTGTATGTTAGATGTGATAGTGGATATGACGGCTATCATGAAACACATCTAATAGTCACTGTGTATTCTGAACATGTTCCTAGTCGATTGGGCCGTCAAAAGAAACATTGTGATGTTCTGAGCATGCAGATAGATAGTGACCTGGTGATCTATCGAACTACCCTCGTTCGGACTTTCCAAGTGGTTACCATTTGTCGAGTGGATAAGTCTGAGGTCTTGGTTGTACTGATTAGTCCTCACGACTCGAAACGTTATTGAGACTCTACATGATAGGCGTCTCACTTTTACCCGTTTGCCGACTCACTTGGGGTCATAAGGCGTCGGGATTGGGTGAGACCCCGATACATGTAGGAGTCGATGCATCGTTGTCGAGGATTCACCACTCGCAGACATGCGTGGATATCCTATGCTATCTGAGGGGATAATAGTGTATAAATCTCTGGCCAGAGTACTAGAAGTGTTTTAGGTAAATGGGTTTACCTAGTTACACTCGTGATGTCACTATTCGATCTCCAAGATGTATGCATAGCTATCGGATCTATAGCGACTCTCGATTTACCAATGGTCGTTGATCTGATCGGCATATATGGATTGAAAGGACCGTACTGTACGCTAACCACGACCAATTGGTTCTTGCAGGCACTATCAGTGATACCTAGGGGATCATGGGGCGATGTTGCTAGACGCTCTTACCATGATCCGATGGGCATGTCCGGAATTATGATTCCGGAGACACAATGGTTGTGGGCCCACGGCTAGCTGTATCCCTGAACCATTGAGGGTCACACAAGTACTGGATTCGAGATTCCCGAACGGATACTCAGCTCAATGTGTTGAGCATACGAAGAGTATTCTGGGAGTGCGACTTCCTAAAAGTCAACTCGGGTCAAATCGAGATTTCCCGACGTTGAGGGGTAAAACGGTCATTTTGCACTGGGGTTCTGAAAAATGGTTTTTCAGATCATAGTATTCAGTTTTGGAAACTGAGTCGATCGGTCCGATCTGATCGACGATCGGAGTTACGATGAAGTCACAGTGGTGGGGATGAACCGAATGTTCACCCGTTGTACTCGGGCCCGTTGGGCCGGTACAATCCTACCACAAGTCTATTTAATTAGACTAGACTTCATTAACCACAACACTTAGACTCCTAACCCTAAACCTAATTGTAGCCGCCGCCCCCTCTCCTCTCTATAAGCCTCACGCCGCCGCCGTGCGCCGCCCGCCGCCGCTTCAACGGAAAATTGTTTCCGGCCTAGTTTTTTGAGGAGAATCCGTTGGCGATAAAATCCTTCAGCCTTCTAGTGCAGGCTGATTGGAGGGAGATCGATTCCGGTCGTGGACCTGATTGACGGATCTACCGCCACCTACCGTGAAGAGCCGGTGTTCTTGTAATTCCGGTTGGATCCAGGCACAAGTGCCAGCAAGGTATTCCTTAAAACACCCTATGAATGTCATAGAGTTTGTTGTTTTTATGTTCTTCCGCTGCCTCGCCGGGGGGAATGATCCGGATCCCAACAATGGTATCAGAGCCCAGGTTTTCGGATCTGATCAATACTTTATGCCATAATTGTATCTATATCTCAGAATTTCAAATCGAAACGTGAAAATTTGGAGTTGTAGCCACCGGCCGCCGCCGCTCGCGGCGGCCCCCTCACCCGCGCACGATGGCGCGCGCACGCCCGCGCAATGTGGCGCCTGCTGGCCATTGCCCGCGCAAATTGTTGCGCCATTGGTTGGGGCACTGGTCGTGCGCGTTTCGCGCATCGGCGTCGCTCTTGGAGACCGGCGTCGTGCTTGAAGCTCGGCCGTGCGCCTGCCGCGCTTGTCTCGCGCCTCGGCCGCACTGGTCGCGCGCCGCTCGTTGCAAGATGGCCGGTCGATGTTCGCTCGAGGTTGCGTGCTGCTGGACGTCGCAAGCTGTGGGCGGCCACTGCTGCTCGTGGGCGACGCTAGTCGCCTCTTGGTCGATGCCTGTTGCACGATCGTTGCGCAACGATGCGAGCGCTGGCCGCGGGCCTGTCCCGGCCGCATGCGCCCTTGCGGCGCGCGTGGTTTTGTGGCGTCGCCGCCGGCCGGCCGCCGCTTCGGCGAAGCTCTGGCGATGTCATGACGGCTGAATTCTCCTAGGGTTTGGTTCGGGCCTGTCCCGGGCAGCTCGTGAAGTTTTCGGGCCGATACACGATGTCGGGCCCGTTTTTGGTCGATTTTGAAATTTTAAGTTTTTGGGCCTAGAATTGTTTTAATCCCATTATGATACAATTAAAATTAGTAAAATGTGATTTTAATTATGAAATATGATTTCGTAATTAGAATATGATTTTACGATAAATAATTAGATTATTTAAATTATGCATGTTAATTAGATTAATTGCATGATTGGGGGTGATCGAGAGCTGTCCAATGTGTTAGGTGTATGCAATAGGTTTTATTTGATTTCGGTTTTT
>KQ988581.1:31790-50898 GCA_001598015.1 Dorcoceras hygrometricum
ATAGATAGTGACCTGGTGATCTATCGAACTACCCTCGTTTGGACTTTCCAAGTGGTTACCATTTGTCGAGTGGATAAGTCCAAGGTCTTGGTTGTACTGATTAGTCCTCGTGACTCGAAACGTCATTGAGACTCTACATGATAGGCATCTCACTTTGACCCGTTTGCCGACTCACTTGGGGTCATAAGGCGTCGGGATTGGGTGAGACCCCGATGAATGTAGGTCGATGCATCGTTGTCGAGGATTCACCGCTCGCAGACATGCGTGGATATCCTATGCTATCTGAGGGGATAATAGTGTATAAATCTCTGGCCAGAGTACTAGAAGTGTTTTAGGTAAATGGGTTTACCTAGTTACACTCGCGATGTCATTATTCGATCTCCAAGATGTATGCATAGCTATCGGATCTATAGCGACTCTCGATTTACCAATGGTCGTTGATCTGATCGGGATATATGGATTGAAAGGACCGTACTGTACGCTAACCACGAACAACTGGTTCTTGCAGGAACTATCAGTGATACCTAGGGAATCATGGGGCGATGTTTCTAGACGCTCTTACCATGATCCGATGGGCAAGTCCGGAATTGTGATTCCGGAGCCACAATGGTTGTGGGCCCACGGCTAGCTGTATCCCTGAACCATTGAGGGTCACACAAGTACTAGATTCGAGATTCCCGCACGGATACTCAGCTCAATGTGTTGAGCACGAGAAGAGGATTTCGGGAAGTGCGACTTCCTATGTAACGCCCCAAAATCCTTAGGACCATATTTATGCATTTCATAAATCATATGGGCCATTTTGGCAATTTATAATTATCATGTATCTGCTGAATTGTTAATTTCAGCAGGTAAGATTGCGCGGTAGCTGATTTCAGCAGGTAACTCCAAAGAGCAATGCACAAGTTGGTTTGAAATTGATTGTAAAATGATTTAAGGAGGTGAAATGATTTCTTTAAAAGAAGGTTTGGTGTTTTACAAATTAAAACAATATGAAGGGAATTTTACTAACTTTTAGGAATGTGTCATGCTTGATTTCACAAGTAGCTTGCCACTAATCCCTTTCATATAAATACTTGTTTCAAAGAAAGACTTTCATCATTTGCAAAGAAAAGTTTAAAGTGTTCTTCAAAAGAATTAAAGAAAAGATCGTGTGTTGCTCAAAGGGAGGATTCCTGCAGGAAATTTGCTGTTGTTGCAAAGCTTCGTCAAGGCACGTAAAAGCTGATCGTTTTCTACACCATTTAAAGCATATATTGTGTTTTAATGGATCTGCTTGCCTGTTTATTGTGGACATATTTAAAGTTCATGTTGAAATGATTTAGACATGAAAAGGAAAGAAATCAGCAGTGGTGACGTAAGCAGTTGTCGCTGGATTGTTGGTTTTCAGTTTGAGGAGAAAGCTGATACAGAGGGCATTCAGATGTCTCCTAGAGTGTTTTCAGTAGCGGGTGTTGGTACGTCGTCGTTTGGATAGTTGGAACGACGGTGTTTTGGATTAGCGAAGAAGACTCGGCAGTGAGCAGCGTTGGTCTTCAGTTGTGTGAGAGATCTGATGTTGCGTTGCGAACAGATGTTGGTTAGTTGTTCAGCAGTGAGTAGCGGGTGACGTGTCCAGTTGCGATAGTAACTCTCTGCGACGTTGTTTGGTTTAATAGATCGATTTTTTGGCGTATAGTGATATCTGTTGTGAGATCTGGTTGCGATCGGGAATATCAGCTGTGATAGCTTAAGTTAACGGTGGATCTGTTCCCAGTTTCTTTCATCAGTGAGATTTATATAGGGAGCTTAGCCTTAGTTCTCTATTAATGTTCCCGACATTTAGAATATTTCCCGATAGCAAACTCTGTCACGATATCCTAGCTACTATTCACCAAACCTTATCTTCTCCGATTGCCGACGGTAGACAGCTCTGATTGAAGTAAGAGTGGTAGCGTTGGACTCCTTGTGAGGAATCAGATTTTAGATTAGTGATTAATCGATTTGAATTGGGATTAGTCGCGTGAATTTTGAGGGTTTTACGAGAGAAATCTGATTCCAGTAGAATTCAGGCGTTAGTGTTCAGCTGTAGCGATAGCTGATGAGTTTGATCAGTCGTTGAGGGCGTAAAAGTGATACGCCGTTGTTTCGTGAAAATCAGACGTAGCGCAGTTCAGACATCTGCTGTAGCAAGTGAATAATGCATCGTCGTTTTTCTATTCAGTAGTAGCGCTTGAAGAGGTATCTAATGGCAGCTGAGGCGTGGGTGCGAGGATTAATGAGAACACGACACGTGTTGGTCAACCTTTTAGTGTTGACTGCTGATTGTAGCGCTATCAGCTGTTCCGTCGAACCAGTCGTTGATGCGAGACGACGTCGTTTTGATAAGTTGAAACGTAGTGTTTTGGGTGCAAAGCTTTTGATCAGCCGTTGGCAGCGATGATGACGTGATCCTGATACGTCGTCGTTTGAGTTGTTTAGCGTGACCAGACGTTGGTTTGATCAGCTGTTGGCAGCGAGGATGACATATCCCTGGTGCGACGTCGTTTTGTGTAGCTACGCTTTGAGTTAATAAGCGTATTTCAGCTGTTGGATGTTTTGGAAGGAATCTATCGTCAGCTGTTGTAGCGCTGTGGCATCGTTTTGATTAGTCGATGCGGCATCGTTTTGATGTTCCTTTGTGAATGCAACGTCTGATGGTTGCAGCTGGTTTCGTTGAGAGGAAAAGCTGGTTGCTGTTGTAAGATTCCTATTGTTTCGTCGTCTGATGATTTTGTGTACAGCAGCTGTTGGAATTGGGAGATATATAGATAAGTGTTGATCGACACTTAGAATTATTTAGAATCCGATATTTCTTATCTCCATCTTCAAACCCTCGTTTTAGCTACTGTTCATCGAACGTTTCTTCCCTAGATTTCTGTCGATTCCAGCCTTTGTTTTCGACGATTTTGGTGGCGCTGGATTCCTTGTGATTTGCTCTGTCGATTGCTACTCATTAGAGGTTATGGAACGACTTGTGGAAGTGAGCGTGAATCTACTGGTGTACGAGGATTCCTGGAGAAATCTGATTGAGCGTTCTTTGATTGTTGTACACTTCTGGGTAAGTGATTCCTTGCCAATTTAAGCTTCGCTTAAGAGTTGATTAGTACTCTGTAGGATTTGGTAGCTGATTATGCTACTGGACCTTAGAACCTTAGCTGTTGAGTTCGAATTTAACTGATTGTTAGATACCTGGTACAGATTTTCAGTTCCAAGGAGTCTCTGCCGTGTTTGCCGCGCCAGGAGGGATCTGGTTGCCTAGGCTGTGAGTTGCAGCGACTTGTAAGAACTCTGTTGAGGTATTTGAGGCTTGAAGGTACGAATTGAGCAGATTTAACAGCTTTGAGCATGGACATGGCTGTGATTGATGTTATGAAATCTGCTGATGTGATTCTGTGATTTTACGTGATACAGTTTGTTGAATTGTTTGAGTTGTACATTCTGTTTTCACGTATTGAATTGTATGCATTGTAAATTGAATATTGATTGGCATACATGCATACATCTTGAGCCTGATTGATAGATTGATTGATGACCTGACTGAGAGCCACGTTGTGACTGGCCGACTGATGTGTCATGCCTAAAAAGTCCAACGCTATCATCGGAGTGGTGACTACCGGATTCGAGTGTCTACCACCGAGCTGTGATGGGCTGAAGGGCTCTGAAGATCACGGACCAATGATTTCCTCGGTTGATACACCGTGCGTGGTTTTGAGGCTCGACTGAGATGATTTGCCAGTTGATACACTGGTCTAGCTATCTGATCCTTGATAGCCCTCATGCATTGCATAGCATCGATTATAGCATGTTGCATGATTAACTGTTTTGATAGCTCTTCGTACTGAGGCTTGATCTCGTATTTGTTTTCCTGTTTGTGTGTTGTTTGGGTCCATGTTACCCATTTGCAGGATCTTCAGGTAACCAAGCTGGACCGAGTGGCATCCCAACTGGTCGATCCCCGTTTCCTTGAGTCCCAATTTATTTTATGATATGTATTAAACCGGGGGATGCCCCGTGTTTTATTGTATTGGGGATCTGTATTTGATTTGATACTTGTTGTTACCTGTTTTATATGAGTTTGAGTTAACTCGTATTTTTATTATGAATATTTTGACTGATGATTTTGAGTTCAGGCCCAAATGATTTCGAAAAATTTTTAAGCCCTATTTTATGCTTCCCTATTATGTGCTTATTTGTGCTGTAATCTTGAGTGATTAGCACGACTGACATTTTTGGTATCAGAGCTTAAACTTGGATAAGCTCGATTTGTTTTGATCACACTCGAGTATAGGCACAGAGTTTTGATTTTATTTTGATTGACTCTGTGATTTATGTGATCTTTTATCTGTCTATGTGATATATCTGCTGTGAGATCTTACCTCTAGATTTGTTTAGATGCCGCCGAGGAGAGGAAGAGGTAGGACGACTAGACGTACCGAGGAGGAGTCTAGGGCAGGTAGCGATGATGATGTTCATCAGGTTGAGAATTTTGATTGACTCTGTGATTTATGTGATCTTTTATCTGTCTATGTGATATATCTGCTGTGAGATCTTACCTCTAGATTTGTTTAGATGCCGCCGAGGAGAGGAAGAGGTAGGACGACTAGACGTACCGAGGAGGAGTCTAGGGCAGGTAGCGATGATGATGTTCATCAGGTTGAGAATATTACTAGACAAATAGGCAAGATGGAGTTGGTTTTAGCTAGGTTTCAGCGGACGAACCCTCCGACGTTTTCTGCAGCCGAGGGTGGTGCGATGGCTGAGGCTTGGTAAGTTCAGATGGAGGAGTTGTTCGACACTCTGTAGTACGCTCCCGAGAAGGGACTGAAGATGGCGGTGTTGCAGCTAAGAGACAACGCACAGCGCTGGTGGAGAGGTACTTCTCGTATCCTTCGTGATAGTGGGTTGTGATCACTTGGGAGAGCTTTTGTGAGGCGTTCCGACAGGAGTATACCCTAGAGTCCTTCTATAACAGTCGCGAGCGAGAGTTCGACAACCTGAAGCAAGGTAACTTACGAGTGGCTGAGTATGCCTGACAGTTTTCTGATCTTTTGATCTATGTGCCACACGTAGCCAACCAGGAGAGGACGAAGAGGAACAAATTTCTGAAAGGCTTGAGGCCTGAATTATACCGGATGGTTTTGTCTGGTTCACCTGCGACCTACATTGAGGTAGTGAACCGAGCAGTGGATATTGAGGGGAGTTTGTTGGAGGTAGAGGCTCCGAATCAGTTGACTACTGGACGCACCTATCATCCTGTGCAGGATGCGTCGCAATCTTTCCATTCTCCTCAAGGGTCGCAGCAGCAGATGAATCGCCAAAGGTTTTGACCCCAAGGGAAACAGTTCAAGAAGAAGTCGAATTCGAGTTCCTCTGGTTCGGCGAGTTTTGGTTCTGGCAGTGGTTCTGGCAGTGGTTCAGGCAGCATGTCTTGTGTACAGTGCAGAAGAAGACATCCGACTTCGCAGTGTCGTGGAGTTCAGGGGTTCTGCCATAACTGTGGACAGCCCGAACATTTTCAGAGAGTATGTCCTTTGTTGAGGGGTCAGTCTTCAGTTCCTTCGCAGCAGGGATCAGCTGGTGGTTCTTCTCAGAGACCGCAGTTTCCTGCCCCTACCCAGCGATATGGATTCCAACCCCGTGAGCCGTCTAGGTTTGGAGCACCATCGATACCTCAGTTCCAGATTCCACAGCAGGCCCAGGCAAACGCTTTGACGAGAGAACAGGCTGAGGAGACTCCTGCCATATTGATCGCAGGTACATGCTCTATTTTCGATTACCCTGCGAGAGTTCTATTTGACACTGGTGCATCACACTCTTTTATATCTGAGTTGTTTGTGTGTGAGCATGGGTTGAGTTCTTCCCCATTGTGTGATGTTGTTTCCGTGTCTACCCCTGTTGGTGTGAGTCTGTGGTCCCGTGAAGTGGTGTTGGATTGTGTTCTTCGATTTGATGAGCATGTTTTGGTGTCCAATCTGATTGTTTTGGGAATCAGAGATTTTGATTGCATTTTGGGAATGGATGTATTGTCTAGCTATAAGGCTACTGTTGATTGCTTTCATGGTGTGGTGAGATTTCGTCCTTATTTGGGTGAGAAGTGGGAGTTCTACGGTGCTGATTCACGCTCGAAGATTCCACTGGTGTCCGCCATGGAGATGTTTTGCCTGCTATCGCTGGATAATGTTGGATTCATGATTTATGCATTTGACGTTTCCCAAGAGCCCCGATTGGAGTTGAGCGACATTCAGATCGTTCAAGAGTTTCCCGATGTGTTCCTGGATGAGATTCCTGGATTCCATCCGAGACGTGAGATCGAATTCAGCATCGAGTTGGTGCCCGATACCGCCCCGATTTCTAGAGCTCCGTATCGGTTGGCGCCAGCAGAGTTGAAAGCTGAAGGATCAGTTGAGAGATCTCTTGGAGAAAGGCTTCATCAGACCGAGTATGTCGCCTTGGGTAGCTCCGATTCTTTTTGTGAAGAAGAAGTATGGGTCTATGAGGATGTGCGTAGATTTCTAACAGTTGAATAAAGCGACGGTGAAGAACAAGTATCCTTTGCCGAGGATTGATGACTTGTTCGATCAGTTGCAAGGATCGGTCGTATACTCGAAGATTGATTTGCGCTCTGGTTATCACCAGTTGCGGATTAGAGACGCTGACGTGGAGAAGACAGCTTTACGGACTCGATATGGACATTATGAGTTTCTGGTCATGCCGTTTGGGTTGACGAATGCCCCAGCTGTTTTCATGGATTTGATGAATCGCATCTTCAGCGAATACATCGATCGGTTCGTTATCGTCATCATAGATGACATCCTAGTGTATTCGAGGAGCATGAGAGAGCATAAGGAGCACCTTAGATTGGTGTTGCAGAGGTTGAGAGACTAGCAATTGTACGCGAAGTTCAGCAAGTGTGAATTTTGGCTTGACAGAATTATCTTTTTGGGTCATGTGATTTCAGCGTAAGGAATTTCGGTGTATCCGAGTAAGGTCAAAGCAGTTCTTAACTGGGAGAGACCTAGGAATGTTTCCGAGATCCGCAGCTTTTTGGGATTGGCTGGCTATTACAGGCATTTTATCGAGAAGTTCTCTTTGATATCCAGGACAATGACTCAATTGACTCAGAAGGATTGGAAGTTTGCTTGGACTGACGAATGCGAGTACAGTTTTCAGACTTTGAAGGAGAAGTTGACTACTGCTCCTGTTTTGGCTCTACCGTCTGGATCCGGAGGATTTGTTGTGTGCTCCGATGCTTCTCTCAATGGTTTGGGATGTGTTCTGATGCAGAACGGGTACGTGATTGCCTATGCGTCTCGATAGTTGAAGCCTCATGAGATGAGGTACCCTGTTCATGATTTGGATTTGGATGCGATAGTGTTTGCCTTGAAGATTTGGCGACATTATCTGTATGGTGAAGAATTTGTGGTGTACACCAACCACAAGAGCCTGAAATATATCTTCACGCAGTCTGATCTGAATATGAGGCAACGACGATGGATGGAATTTCTCAAGGACTTTAACTTTGAGATTCAGTATCAGCTTGGGCGGATGAACTCGGTAGCAGATGCGTTGAGTAGGAAGACCCAGTCTGCGATGCTTTTGTTTTTGAGTGTCTCAAAAGTCTACGAGCAGTTGAGTACTTCTGGTTGGCGATTCCGGCCGGGTGATCAGTACTTTACGGTTTCTTCGATTCAAGTAGAACCGTAGATCGTGAGTTACATCAGTGAGGCGCAGAGGACTGATCCATATGTTCAGGAGTTGAAGATTAAAGCCCAAAGTGGTTAGTCTGAGGATTTCTCTGTTACTTCTGATGGATGTCTGAGATTTTGAGGAAGATTTGTGGTTCCGAACTTGATCGATTTAAAAGAGACCATTATAAATGATGTGCATTGTAGCCGGTATAGTGTGCATCCGGGCGAGAGGAAGATGTATCATGCCTTGAAGTCTCACTACTGGTGGGAAGGCATGAAGAGCAACATCTCTGATTTTGTTGCTAGATGTTTGAATTGCCAGCAGGTCAAGGTTGAGAGAATGAGACCTGGTGGATTGCTACAGAGTTTGGAGGTGCCCCAATGGAATTGGGAGCACATCACCATGGATTTTGTAACCCATTTACCTCGATTGAGTAGGGGATGTGATGCGATTTGGGTGGTGATTGATAGACTTTCGAAGTCAGCCCATTTCATTCCCTATGATGTGAGGTGTTCCATGAAGAAAATGGTGAAGTTGTATATTGACCATGTGGTTAGATTGCATGGAGTGCCTGTTTCGATAGTGTCCGATAGAGATACAAGGTTTACTTCTTGTTTTTGGAAGAGTCTGCAAGCAGCGATGGGTTCGAGATTGGCTATGAGTACAGCCTATCACCCACAGACAGATGGTCAGTCTGAGCGGACCATTCAGATTTTAGAGGATATGCTGCGGGCATTTGTGATGGATTTCAGTAGTGGCTGGCAGGATTCTTTGTCCTTAGTTGAGTTTTCATATAATAACAGCTACCAGATGACTATCGGGATGGCTCCGTTTGAGGCGTTGTATGGTCGCAAATGCAGATCTCCGATCTGTTGGGAAGAAGTTGGTGAGAAACAGCTTTCTACCCCTGCATTTGTGTAGCATATGAAAGATCAGATTGATTTGATTCGAAATAGAATGAAGGCTACACAAGATAGATTTACCAGCTATGATAACCGAAGACGTCGACCGTTAGAGTTTGAGATTGGCGATCGTGTGTTTCTCAAGGTTTCTCCTTTCAAGAGCGTGATGCGCTTTAGATTTAAAGGCAAATTAGCTCCTAGATTCGTTGGTCCCTTCGATATAGTTGAGCAGATTGGATAGTTGGCTTATCGATTGAAGCTGCCTGATGATTTAGCAGCGATACATGATGTTTTCATGTGTCAATGTTAAGGAAATATGAGCCAGATCCTTCCCATATTTTGAGAACCGATGAAGTTTAGCTAGATTCTGCCTTGAGCTATGTGGAATATCTAGTGCAGATTCTGGATAGGAAGGAGAAGCATTTGAGGAACAAAGTAATTCCGTTGGTGATGGTCCAATGGAGTAAGCATGGCCAAAAAGAAGCTACCTGGGAGGTTGAGGAGAAGATGAGACAGGATTGGCCTCATATGTTTGAGCACTGATAGTGTAAATTCCAGGTAATTTCTAAGCTTTGATTTGAGCTTTCTTAGATGATTCTGTTTGATTATGATGTTGGATTGATTTTTCCCTGAGTTTGCTTTTGATTTTGAGGACGAAATCTCTTAAGGTGGGGAGAATGTGAGGAATAAGATTTTAGATTAGTGATTAATCGATTTGAATTGGGATTAGTCACGTGAATTTTGAGGGTTTACCGAGAGAAATCAGATTCCAGTATAATTCAGGCGTTAGTGTTCAGCTGTAGCGATAGCTGATGAGTGATCAGTCGTTGAGGGCGTAGAAGTGATACGCTGTCGTTTAGTGAAAATCAGACATAGCGCATTTCAGACATCTGTTGTAGCGAGTGAATAATGCATCGTCGTTTTGCTATTCAGTAGTAGCACTTGAAGAGGTATCTACTGGCAGCTGAGGCGCGGGTGCGAGGATTAACGAGAACACGACACGTGTTGGTCAACCTTTTAGTGTTGACTGTTGATGTAGCACTATCAGCTGTTGCGTTTGTGAGGAACCAGTCGTTGATGCGAGACGACGTCGTTTTGATAATTTGAAACGCATCATTTTGGGTGCAACGCTTTTGATCAGCTGTTGGCAGCGATGATGACGTGATCCTGATACGTCGTCGTTTGAGTTGTTTAGCGTGACCAGACGTTGGTTTGATCAGCTGTTGGCAGCGAGGATGACATATCCCTGATGCGACGTCGTTTTGTGTAGCTACGCTTTGAGTTAATAAGCGTATTTCAGCTGTTGGATGTTTTGGAAGGAATCTGTCGTCAGCTGTTGTAGCACAGCGGCATCGTTTTGATTAGTCGATGCGGCATCGTTTTGATGTTCCTTTGTGAATTCAACGTCTGATGGTTGCAGCTGGTTTCGTTGAGAGGAAAAGCTGGTTGCTGTTGTAAGATTCCTCCTGTTTCATCGTCTGATGATTTTGTGTAAAGCAGCTGTTGGAATTGGGAGATATATAGATAAGTGTTGACCGAAACTTAGAATTATTTAGAATCCGATATTTCTTATCTCCATCTTCAAACCCTCGTTTTAGCTACTGTTCACCGAACGTTTCTTCCCAAGATTTCTGTCGATTCCAGCCTTTGTTTTCGACGATTTTGGTGGCATTGGATTCCTTGTGAGTTGCTCTGTCGATTGCTACTCATTAGAGGTTGTGGAACGACTTGTGGAAGTGAGCGTGAAGCTGCTCGTGTACGAGGATTCCTGGAGAAATCTGATTGAGCGTTCTTTGATTGTTGTACGCTTCTGGGTAAGTGATTCCTTGCCAATTTAAGCCTCGCTTAAGAGTTGATTAGTACTCTGTAGGATTTGGTAGCTGAGTTATGCTACTGGACCTTAGAACCTTAGCTGTTGAGTTTGAATTTAACTGATTGTTAGATACCTGGTACAGATTTTCAGTTCCAGGGAGTCTCTGCCGTGTTTGCCGCGCCAGGAGGGATCTGGTTGCCTAGGCTGTGAGTTGCAGCGACTTGTGAGAACTCTGTTGAGGTATTTGAGGCTTGAAGGTACGAATTGAGCAGATTTAACAGCTTTGAGCGTGGACATGGCTGTGATTGATGTTATGAAATCTGCTGATGTGATTCTGTGATTTTACGTGATACAGTTTGTTGAATTGTTTGAGTTGTACATTCTGTTTTCACGTATTGAATTGTATGCATTGTGAATTGAATATTGATTGGCATACATGCATACATCTTGAGCCTTATTGATAGATTGATTGATGACCTGACTGAGAGCCACGTTGTGACTGGCCGACTGATGTGTCGTGCCTAAAAAGTCCAACGCTATCATCGGAGTGGTGACTACCAGATTCGAGTGTCTACTACCGAGCTGTAATGGGCTGACGGGTTCTGAAGACTTTCCCCTGTTGATACACCGTGCGTGGTATAGAGGCTCGACTGAGATGATTTGCCAGTTGATACACTGGTCTAGCTATCCGATCCTTGATAGCCCTCATGCATTGCATAGCATCGATTATAGCATGTTGCATGATTAGCTGTTTTGATAGCTCTTCGTACTGAGGCTTGACCTCATATTTGTTTTCCTGTTTTTGTGTCGTTTGGGTCTGTGTTACCCATTTGCAGGATCTTCAGGTAACCAAGCTGGACCGAGTGGAGTGCTAGCTGGTCGATCCCCCTTCCCTTGAGTCCCAGTTTATTTTATGATATGTATTAAACAGGGGGATGCCCCGTGTTTTATTGTATTGGGGATCTGTATTTGATTTGATACCTGTTGTTACCTGTTTTATATGAGTTTGAGTTAACTCGTATTTTGATTATGAATATTTGGACTGATGATTTTGATTTCAGGCACAAATGATTTCGAAAAATTTTTAAGCCCTATTTTATGCT
Source organism: Dorcoceras hygrometricum (assembly GCA_001598015.1). Lineage (NCBI taxonomy): Eukaryota > Viridiplantae > Streptophyta > Magnoliopsida > Lamiales > Gesneriaceae > Dorcoceras > Dorcoceras hygrometricum. The sequence goes on from KQ988581.1 coordinate 43,319, forward strand.
TCCGCTATTATGTGCTTATTTGTGCTGTAATCTTGAGTGATTAGCATGGGGCCTGACACTCCTCTTGCTGAGACGCTTCGTTTGGATATTGCTTTAGAACGTTTGCTTGAAGGTGGTGAGGTGCGCGAAGACATCTCCCTTCCGTAGTCTGTTAGCATAAGCTCCGATTCCGTCCTAGCTTGTTGGGGTAAGTGTTCAGATTCTAACTTGTGTTGTTTAGAGCTCTCTGTTGAGTTAGATGGGATAGAATAATGCTGGTCGAGTTCGTAGCTCCCAGCTGTTGCTTTTCTATGTTCTGGTTCTTGAGCAGTGGCTTGTGTTTGGCTTAGCAGGTGGTGGATCTGTGTTGCTCGGACCATGATTGTAGTAATTGTTGCACAGAGACTTGAGGTACGGATGTGAGCTTGTTTACAGCTTTGGATTTAGGCATGGATATTATGTGCTGTTGTGTATGCTTCTGTGTTGTTATCTGCTTGCTTGTATTATGTTGATAATCGCAAGCTATTCATGTGCATTCAGATCCTGTTGAGCTTGCCTTGTTGTTGTTGTTCTCTGTGCATACCAGGATGCTGTTGAGGCGAGAAGGTAACTCCCGTACCTCATCTCCCTGCTGGGAGTTAGCCACTATGAGCGGAGTGGGTAGCTCCCACATCTCATGAGTTGGGCAACAGAGGGTTGAGTCATGTTGTGCATCTGGTACCATGTGTTGAGATGAGTGGGTAGCTCACATATACTCACACACGCCGTGGCCACTGACGTACTGTTGTTCAGTTGATCCTTTGTTGCTGTTGAGCAGTTCCTTGAGATCCTTTGGCTCCCTGTGTTCTTTTGTACCCTTTTTCTCATGCATAGCACTTGCAATTTATCTGTTGCCATTTAACTGCTGTTTTCAGTTACTGGGGTTTGACCCCATGTCCTTTGGGGCTTGGTATTGTTTTCCTGTATGTGTTTTCAGGTTATCATGGTTTCTCTGCTGGTTATGGAGTACCCAGCTGGAGGTGTCCCAGGAGGTGGTTAGAGTGTCCCAGTTAGCGTATAGCATATTATGTATCAGTACTGTTAGCCGGGGGTTGTCATGTGCTTGGTAGTAGTGTTGTTTGGTACTTGGTATGTGTTTTAATTTTGTACTGTTGTACTGAATTGTGTCGTTAAACTAGGATATTTTAAGTACTGTTGTATTTTAAATTATATGTTTTAATCGTCAAGCCAAAGCGAAAATTTTAAGCCACTTTTGTATGCTTCTGCTATTGTTTTGCGTGGTTTAACTCTGAGTAGAGCACGAGGCCTGCCATTTTTGGTATCAGAGCTTAAGCTGGGATAAGCTCGATTTCTTTGATCACACTTGAGTCTAGGCACAGTGTTGCGTGTTGCATGTGCTTGATTATGTGATTTTTTTTTGTTCTGTGATATATCTGTTGTTGCGAGACCTTACCTTCTTAGTTCCTTCGTAGATGCCGCCTAGACGTAGGGGTAAAGGTAGAGGGCAGTGTCAGGAAGAGTCCGAAGGTCAGAACGAAGAGGAAGCCAGCGTAGTGTTCCTCGTCATGGACGCGGTAGAAAGATTGACTTGGAGGTAGATGAGTTGTCAGCCCGAGTGGACGATATGGAACTGGTGATGGCGAGGTTTTAGCGGATGAATCCTCATACGTTCAATGGAGATGAGCTTAGTTCCGATGCTGAGTCTTGGTTTCAGCACATTACCAGGTTGTTCGATCGTGTCAGGTATGACGATGGCGTAGACTGAGTTTAGCTACGTTTCAGTTGAGAAGAAGCACCGAGCGTTGGTGGAGATATGCTTCTAGGACTCTCGAGGAGACAGGTGTGGGGATTTCGTGGAGTAGCTTTTGTACTGCCTTTCGTCAGGAGTACGTTCCGAAATCTTTTGTGAACGCCAGGGAGCGTGAGTTCGATAACCTGGTTCAAGGTTCTATGTCCGTGGATGAGTATGGCCGGAGATTCTCTTCTCTTCTTGCCTATATTCCGCACGTTGCTGGCCGAGAGAAGGAGAAGAGGAACAAGTTCATGGAGGGGCTCAATGAAGAGCTGTGTTCTTTTGTGTTGGCCGGGTTCACCGGCGAGCTATGCAAAGAGGTGGACAGGGCTATAGACATTGAGGAAGGACTGCAGAATCGTCGGTCGCGTGTTAGGCCATGGGGAGTGCAAATTAGTCGTCCTGTGGTTCAGGGAGTGCAACCTTCCCAGTCAGTGCAGTCGTCTCAGCCACCCCAACAGCAGCAACAAGTATCCCAACAGTCTAGACATCAGAGGTTTAGACCTCGTGGTAGACATTTTAAGAAGAAGTCTAGTTCTAGTTCTTCTGGCTCTGGGAGTTCGAGCAGTGGTAGTAGCTCCAAGGTGGAGTATTGTGGCCAGTGTGGTGGAAAGCACCCGACAGCGCAGTGTGTTGGTGTGCAGGGTTCTTGTAATGTCTGTGGTCAGTACGGACATTTTGCTAGAGTGTGTCCTTTGTCTGGATCGCAGCATACCGCAGCTCCACCGCAGGGTCGAGGTGGATCTTCTAGAGGTCGTTCTGCGGGCACGCCTGGCGGAGGGATTATTACAGGTACTTGCTTTTTTGTTTTCGATTTTCCTACACGTGTGTTGTTTGATACAGGAGCATCACATTCTTTTATTTCTGATGCATTTGTGGTTGAGCATGGTTTGCGTACCACATCTTTGTGTGATGTTGTATCTGTTTCGACTCCTGCCGACGCTAGCTTGTTTTCCCAAGAGATTTTGTTGAATGGCGTTCTTAGGTTTGGCGAGAGTGTGTTGTTATCCAACCTGATCAGGCTAGTGCTGTGGGATTTTGATTGTATAGTTGGAATGGACGTGTTGTATAGCTATAGGGCCACTGTGAATTGTCTCCATGGCGTTGTGCGATTTAGGCCCCAGTCTGGCAAGAAATAGAATTTCCACGGCCAATATTCCCAGTTGAAGATTCCTTTAGTCTCTGTGATGGATATGTTTAACCTATTGTTGCTAGAGAATGCTGGTTTTATGATCTATTCCTTAGATGCGTCTTCTTCTTCGAGTGTAGAGCTTAGTAGGGTTCCCGTGGTTCGACATTTCTCGGATGTGTTTTTCGGAGGAGATTCCTGGTTTTCCTCCGAGGAGGAGGGAGATAGACTTAAGCATTGAGTTGGTACCTGGTACAGCTCCGATCTCGCGTGCTCCGTATCGTTTAGCGCCTGCTGAGTTGAGGGAGCTTAAGGTTCAGCTTAGTGATTTGCTGGAGAAGGGATTCATTAGATCGAGTATGTCTCCATGGGGAGCGCCTATCTTGTTTGTCAAGAAGAAGGACGGGTCGATGAGGATGTATATCGACTTTAGGCAATTGAACAAGGCGACAGTGAAGAATAAGTACCCTTTGCCTAGGATCGATGACTTGTTTGATCAGCTTCAGGGTTCGGCTGTATTTTCGAAGATCGATCTTCGTTCGGGGTATCATCAATTGCGCATCTGTGAGCAAGATGTTGAGAAGACTGTGTTTCGTACGAGGTATGGGCATTATGTTTCTAGTTATGCCTTTCGATTTGACGAATTCTCCCGTAGTTTTCATGGACTTGATGAACAGAGTCTTTAGACAGTTCATCGATCAGTTTGTGATTGTGTTTATCGATGACCTTTTGGTGTACTCTAAGACTCCGTTGCAGCACAAAGAGCATTTGAAGTTGGTTCTTCAAAAGCTACGAGACTCGCAGCTGTATGCTAAGTTCTTCAAGTACGAGTTTTGGTTAGACCGAGTTGTGTTTCTGAGTCATGTGATTTCTGTTGATGGTATTTCTGTGGATCGCAGTAAGGTTGAGGCAGTGATTAACTGGGAGCGTCCCAAGAATGTTGCTGAGATTCGTAGTTTCTTGGGTTTGGCTGGCTATTATCGGCGTTATAGAAGGATTTTCTAGTATAGCTAAGCCAATGATGCAGTTGACTCAGAAAGACAAGAGGTTTGTGTATACTGAGAAATGCGAGAATAGTTTTATTTTGCTCAAGGAGAAGCTAACTACTGCGCCTGTGTTAGCTCTGTCGTGTAGTTCATGAGGTTTTGTTGTTTGTGCGGATGCTTCCTTGAATGGATTGGGTTGTGTGTTGATGCAGAATGGTCGAGTCATTGCGTATGTGTCGTGTAGTTCATGAGGTTTTGTTGTTTGTGCGGATGCTTCCTTGAATGGATTGGGTTGTGTGTTGATGCAGAATGGTCGAGTCATTGCGTATGCCTCTCGTCAGTTGAAATCGCATGAGACTCGTTACCCAGTTCATGATTTGGAGTTAGCAGCAGTGGTTTTTGCTTTGAAGATTTGGCGCCACTATCTGTATGGTGAGCAGTTTGTGGTGTACTCCGACCACAAGAGTCTTCAGTATCTGTTTTCTCAGTCAGATTTGAATATGAGACAGTGTAGATGGATGGAGCTGCTTAAGGATTTTGATTGTGAGATCAATCAGCCTGGAAAAGTGAATGTAGTTGCTGATGCATTGAGCAGAAAGGCTCAAGTAGCGATGCTGGCTTCGATGCAGATTTCAAAGGTCCGTGAGCATCTAAGAACTACTGGTTGGCGATTTTACCTAGCTGAGGATTATGTTGTGGTGTCTTCTATTCAAGTTGAGCCACAGATTGTTGCTAGCATTAGAGCAGCTCAGAGGACTGATCCATCCATCCATGAGTTGAAGCTGAAGGTGTGAGGATTGAGAATTTGATTTAGTGATTAATTGTTTTGATTTGGGATTAATCACGTGTGTTTTGAGGAATTTGCGAAAGGATTGAAGTTCCTGCTGATTTCGAATGTTGCGTTGAATTTTGGAGAATTATATCGTAGCAAATTTTGGTGCAAAGCTGTTAATAGCACGCTGCTGTAGCGGAGTCAACGCTGGTCAAAGTTACTGTAGCTCCTGCTGGTGGAATTGGAATCAGCAGATATGGTGACATCAGCGTGACGTATGAAGATCTGCTGGCTTTGGTGCGAATTGAAGTTGCTGCTGGCAGACATCGCGCGTAGCGTGAGATTGAGCGAGGAAGTGACGCGTGTTAGTCAACATTTTGGAATGTTGACTATTGAATTCAGCAGATGCGCTTGTGAAAAGAGATCAGCAGATGGTTTGAGAGCTAGTCGCAAGAGCTACCGATAGATGTGGTGACGTAGGCGTGACGTATTACTTGTTGCTGGTAGTAGCTTGCGTTGCGTTGGTTACTGCTGATCAGCAAGCGCGCTTATGCAAGAGCGTTGAGAAGCGGCGTCGTTTGATTAAGTGGAAACGCTGCGTTTTGGAGCTTTGTGTTTAGAGATCAGCTGTTAGCAGATTTGCTTATGTATATGAAATGACGTCGTTTGGTTTAGTAGATGCGTCATCGTTTTGAGAGTTTTCTCGCGACCAGCAGATAGTTGTTTTGAGGCGAGAGCTGTTGGCAGCTGGTGTCTGCTATGGCGTCGTTTTGATAAGTTGGAGCGGTGTCGTTTTGAAATGTTTTGTGCGATTGCTTTTGTTGGTTGTTGCTGCTGAATTTTACGAAGGGAAAAGAGAGGATTGCTGCTGATATACTTCTGCTGATTTCTTCGATAGATCTTGGTGAATCAGCAGGCGAGGTTTGAAGAGGTATTTATAGAAGTGTTGATCGACACTTAGAAATATTTTGAACCAGCCATATCTTATCTCTTCTTCTTCAAACCCTCGTCGAACTACTGTTCACCGAGACATTTCTTCCCTAGATTTCCTTCGCATCCAGCCTTTGTTTTTGGAGATCTTTGTGGCGCTGAATTCCCCTTGCTTAGCTCTTTCGTTTGCTACCCATTTGAGTAGTTTAATTGCGCTGGAAGTGGAAACGCGAAGCTGCTGGACTTCGAAGCTTTTGAGGAAAGTCTGTGCGTGCGTTCTTCTGCTAGCGTGAGCTTTTGGGTGAGCATTTCTTGTGGTTTGAGCTCGATTCTTAGTAGTCTAAGTCTGCGTAGAAGTGTAGAATTTGGATTAGCTTCTGGCAGTAGGTTTAGCGTGATTATGATTAAGAATTTAGCTAAGATATTAGCTGTGTTGTAATAGATTTCAGCTTCCAGGAAGTGTCCTGCTGCGTGATTTGAGCCAGGAGGAATCTGTTAGGTAATTCGAAGGAGGAAAGGTACGAATTGAGCAGCCCTTAGTAGTTGGAGCGTGGACATGTTTATCTTTCAATGTTATGAATTGCGGTTATGTAATTTACGTGGGACAGTTTGATGAATTGATTGAGCTTTTCATTTTGTTTGCATGTATTATGATTTGTATGCATTATGCATTGATATCGAATGGCATTCATGCATACATCTTGAGCCTGAATTGATAAATTGATTTGATTACCTGATTGGGTGCCACGTTGTGACTGGCCGACTGTTGAGTCGTGTCCGAAAAGTCCAACGCTATCGTCGGAGTGGTGACTACCGGATTCGAGTGTCTACCACCGAGCTGTGATGGGCTGACGGGCCTCGATGATCACGGACCGATGATTTCCACCGGCTGATTGGCTGTGTGTGGTATAGAGGCTTGATTTGAGTTGCCAGTTGATAGACTGGTCTAGCTATCCGATTTCTTGATAGCCCTCATGCATTCATAGCATTGATTAATAGCATGTTGCATGTTTATTTGCTTTGATAGCTCTTCGTACTGAGGATTGACCTCGTATTTGTTTCCTGCTTTGTCTTGCTGGGTCTGCGTGCCCATTTGCAGGAGCTTTAGGTAACCAAGCTGGGCAGAGTGGAAGTTCAGCTGGTCGATCCCCTCATCCCTGAGTCCCAGTTTACTTATGATATGTATTGAACCGGGGGATGCCCCGTGTTTTATTGTATTTGGGGATCTGTATTTTGAATTGAATTATGTGGTTACTTGTGGTATGAGTTTGAGTTAACTTATATTTTGAATATCGAATATTTTGAATGTATGATTTGAAGTTCAGGCCATTGTATTTCGAAAAATTTTTAAGTCCTGATTTTAAGCTTCCGTGATTATGCGCTTATTATGTGTTAATTGTTGCTAATTAGCACGGGACCTGACATTTTTGGTATCAGAGCTTAAACTGGGATAAGCTCGATTTCTTTTGATCACACTCGAGTCTAGGCACAGAGTTTTGATTTAATTTTGATTGCCTCTATGACTTATATGATCTATTATCTGCCTTGTTATTTTATCTGCTGTGAGATCTTACCTCTAGGCTTGATTAGATGCCGCCGAGACGTGGAGGCGGTAGGAGGACTAGACGTTCTGAGGAGGAGTCTAGAGCAGGTAGTGATGATGACGCCCAGGTGGAGGACGTCACTAGGCAGATAGGTGGAATGGAGTTAGTCTTAGCCCGATTTCAGCGGACGAACCCACCGACGTTGGCCGGTACTGAGGGTGGCGCTAGGGCTGAGGCGTGGCTTGTTCAGATGGAGGAGCTGTTTGATACTCTGGAGTATGCTCCAGAAAAGAGATTGAACTGAGGAGGAGTCTAGAGGAGGTAGTGATTATGACGCCCAGGTGGAGGACGTCACTAGGCAGATAGGTGGAATGGAGTTAGTCTTAGCCCGATTTCAGCGGACGAACCCACCGACGTTGGCCGGTACTGAGGGTGGCGCTAGGGCTGA
>KQ988581.1:112909-154508 GCA_001598015.1 Dorcoceras hygrometricum
ATCCACGCATGTCTGCGAGCGGTGAATCCTCGACAACGATGCATCGACTCCTACATGCATCGGGGTCTCACCCAATCCCGCCGCCTGATGACCCCAAGTGAGTCGGAAAACGAGTCAAATTGAGACGCCTATCATGTAGAGTCTCAATGACGTTTCGAGTCGTGAGGACTAATCAGTACAACCAAGACCTCGGACTTATCCACTCGACAAATGGTAACCACTTGGAAAGTCCGAACGAGGGTAGTTCGATAGATCACCAGGTCACTATCTATCTGCATGCTCAGAACATCACAATGTTCCCTACCAATGAAACATGGTACTTCGCATCGCAGATACTAGTCTCTAGCTCGGGCGGCCTTATCCTCATTTTTACGGCCCAATCGACTAGGAACATGTTCAGAATACACAGTGACTATTAGATGTGTTTCATGATAGCCGTCATACCCACTATCACATCTAACATACACTTTAGTGCATTCTAGGTCTTTACTCAACACAATTGTTAATCATCATACAACACAATGAAAGTAAAGAATGCCATATAAATAAATGCGAATATCATATATAAATATTGTTTCATACAAGAGTCTATAAACCCACACGCCACAAGTTGGCTAGTTGGGCATCTACTCTAACACCATGCACAGTCATGTATGACTCTTCTGGCACATCGGGCACGACTGTGTCCCTCCAGGTCTAGGGGCAGTAGTCCCATGCTGCTGCGGTCTCTGTTGACACTGCGGCCTCTGCTGGCCCTGAGGCCTCTGCTGCTGTTGTCCCTGAGGAGATGGCCCTTATAAGGCCCCTGAAAAGGTCTCTTCGCTTATGACTGCGAAGACTGGCCCCTGACGGGCTGCTGCATCTGACGCTTCCTCTGGTAGTCATCCCTCATGTCCTTCTGGCCTCTCTCAGACCGGTAAACCCTGTTCACTGTCACCATATAAGTCTCCACGTCCGCCATGTTGACATCGTGGCGGATGTCAAGTTGCAGTCCATCAGTAAACTGCCGCAGCTTCTTGCTCTTCACAGTAGCAATCGAGGGCACAAAGGTACACCCCCGCTCAAACTGTCTAAGATACTCAGAAACAAACTTGTCTCCCTGACGAAGACTCATAAACTCCCGAATAAGCTGGCTCCGGACATCCACAGTAAAATACTTCTCGAAGAAGACCTTCTTGAATTCCTCCCGTGTCAGGATCTCCAAGAATAGACCAACCACTGCGCCCTTCCACCACAGAACGGCATCTCCCTTCAGCATGAAAATAGCACAACGGACCTTGTCGGCGTCCGCTAGACCCATATAATCATAGATAGTCTCCATGGATCGGATCCACTCCTCAGAAACAAGTGGATCGGTGGTACCAGCAAACTCCTTAGGTCTCTGCTTGCAGAACCTCTCAGCAACATCCTCCTCATACGACTTCCCGGATCGCTCTGACTGACACTCCAGCAGTCTGGTAATCCCAGCTAGCATATCCACGCTAGCTCTCTCATATGGAGTCAACTGAGGTTGTGGGGGAGGAATAGGAGGCGTAGAATCTTCCTGATGGGTCCTATCGTATCTGGGAGGCATTCTGATACACCAAAACCTTATCAAGTAAATCTAAGTGCATGACTAAGCGTCTAGTTTTAAAGCTCTAAGGCTAAAACTCATGCAGAACTAAAACATGCAGCATGCAATCATAAACATAAATAATAAAATAGTAACACTCATAGACTTGTAGTGCGACGTCGGAGCTCCACGCAGCAGGCTAGTATCCCACCAGAACCACCGCTCTGATATCAACTGAAACAAACCAGACTCTAAATTTTTTTTTTAAACATATGCGGAATACATAAACTTAAAGTATGACTCGTTCCCTTCTACATATTTCCAAACCATTTTCTCAACAAAGCTCGAAATAAAAATAAATAATTATTTTAAAACGTAAAACCATCCATACTGTTTAAAAACCATTGAGTGAAAGCACTGAAAGTGAACATGTTTAAAACCAACATACTAAAAAAATGTATCATCTCTAAGAATAACATCGCTGCGGTCACGGGGTACGTGCTGCAACAGGCGCTCAGAATTCCTCACCGCCAGTCAGAGTAAACTCATCAGCAGGGTCATCACCTGCACCATTTAAACCTAGTAAGCCTAGAGGCTCAGCATGATATTTCCAAACCATTTTCTCAACAAAGCTCGAAATAAAAATAAATAATTATTTTAAAACGTAAAACCATCCATACTGTTTAAAAACCATTGAGTGAAAGCACTGAAAGTGAACATGTTTAAAACCAACATACTAAAAAAATGTATCATCTCTAAGAATAACATCGCTGCGGTCACGGGGTACTGCTGCAACAGGCGCTCAGAATTCCTCACCGCCAGTCAGAGTAAACTCATCAGCAGGGTCATCACCTGCACCATTTAAACCTAGTAAGCCTAGAGGCTCAGCATGCTCTATCTTGTATCATAACAAAGTACATACTAATAAGATCGCATGCAAGCACATACTTGTAATAAAATAACGTTAAAACATGAATGCGTGCATGATCTTAAAACATTGCTTCATACATAACATATACATACATAAGGCATGACATAGCATAACATGAAAAACGTATGAGTCGTATCCTGAAGTGTGACCATAGTTGATTGATCAATCTATAAACCAACGTACGCTGCGGTGTGGTTCACCCGACCTTACCTCGGGATCCTTATATGTCACACATATATGCTGCCACTTCACCATGATGTCAACACATGGATCCGTAAGCTCGAAATATATGAACAGAAGTTCAACTGGCCCGGTATCCCGCATCTCCTCATCATAAGTTGTCACAAATCATTCAATCTCTCGGGTTTTGTCTTTTAAAAGAACATGCCTTTAACATTCATAAAACATTCATGATGCATGCATTTCGTAAAATTATGCAAGTTTAAAATCTTAGCCCGTTGATGTATATTTAATCATTTTTTTAAAACATTTATGTACATAGCATACTACATATATAATTAAATATACATCTACGGGCTTCTACATTTTTCTACTTCGGTCAAGGACTGGTTCAGGAGTTCGGTCCACTACTTCTAGACTAAACATCAATCTTAACTTAGTCAATGAATCGAATTTTCACCTTTAAAATTTTCCTAACACCTTCAATTTTTGACTACTTTTCATTCAATTTTGACTAAAGAATTCAAAGGCTAATCTTGACTAATTCAAAATCAATTTTGACCAAATTAAAATCAATTTTGACTTTAAAATCAATTTCAATCAATTTTGACTTTTAAAATGACAACTTAACCGATTTTGAATCAAACCAATTTTGACCAAAAGATCGATTTGACCAAATTAAAATCCAGAAATCAATTTTGACTCGATTAAAATTCCAAAGGCCCCAATTTTGACTTAAAATTCAAAAATAAACATAACTCTATTTATTCTAAAGGTTTGACTCAATTTAAAAAAAATTGGTTATTTTCTTTAAAACTGGACATTTAACTTAAAATTAAAAATAATAGTTCCATAATTAAAATAACTTGGACCGACTTTAAAACATTGACTGGAGACTCGATGAACCAACCCAGTTCAACAGAACCAACCGGTCCAATCGAATCGGCCGGCCCAAGAAAGAACCCTAACCCATCGCGCCAACCGCCTTCGCCGCCTCTCGCGACATGCGACTTTCAGCGCTTCGTTCTCCTTGCTCCGGCCACCCCTAGCCGGAGCCCTGCCGGCTGGACCACCCCCAGGTCCAGCTGGTTCCAATGGTACCAGCATGACCCCTGTCATGGACCACAAAGGGGGCACGACCGATGGGAAGAGGGCTGCTTGCCCACGGCATCCTGTGCCACTAGACCACGTGAACCAGCCCGGTTCAGCCCTTCCTAGCCATCGAACCACCATCCATGGACCACCATTAGACCACTAAGGACCACCCCCAAGACCCTAGAGCCCACCTCGACCGAAGCTTCACAAGTTTGGATCGAAAATCATGTTAGAAAATATGGCACATGCATGGATCTTCAACATGGTGTATAGATCAATCTAAAACACATACGATTCATACCAATTTTCGTGAAAAGCAGTTTAATATAGTTTAAATGGCGAGAAAAAGAGTCGATATCACATGCATGGTTCGTAGGAAAGGTAGATCTGCGAGTTACCGACGTTGTAGATGCGAGATCGGGGCACCACCGGCTTTGGATCACCAAACTACCCCAAGGAAATGGAGTTTTCGAAATTTTTAGTTTGAGGGGAAGGGAGAGGACGGGTGATTATCTTTGGAGGCTTGGTTTAGTGCTTAATTTGGTGTTATGAAAAATAAAATGTGACACAAATGACCCATATGGATTTAATTAAGAAAATGGGAGAAAAATAACATGATTGCCCCTCTAATTAATTGAAAAGGTAATTAAAACTCATAACATGGCTTTAAATATTAAATATTTCGAAATCAAGGTCTCCTCATATTTTAAAACACCTTAAAACTCAATAAAACAGCCCGTATAGGCGAAAAACGGGTTCACATCCAAATTAATTATAAAAACTCCAATTTTCAGAAATTATTGCTTAAAATAAAATAAATTCATTCTTAAAAATCGAATAACTTAAAAATCTCAAATTATTTTCATTCTGGTCGACCTAATCTCGTCCACGCGTCCGTAACTCAAACACGCTGAAAAACAAGTCATGCACACCATACAGCATAAAATCATAAATAAATCATAAAAGATGGCATGTAATCATCTAAAAATATTTTTTTCCTAGCCATGGACTCATTTCTACGTAGTCAGGAATTTCTAGGCGTTACAATAAGAATGTCAGAATCAAACTCTGATAGTACCCAATCAGTCATCTTAAACGCCTAGAAGCATCCTTACATGACTCCCTAGGTATCAAATGATAGTGCCTGCAAGAATCATTTGCTAGTGTACAGTACGATCCTTTCAGCTCATATGTCCCGATCGATTCGACAACCATTGGTATATCGAGAGTTGTCACAGAACCGATAACTATGTGTCATGTAGTAGTTGAATCGCAGGTGTAACTAAATAAACTCCTTTTTTAATTACCACGTCACTCTGATCAGAGATTTCCTTACTGTAAATACATGAGGTCACATAGGATATTCAAACTCATATGTAAGTGGTGAATCCCCGACTACAATGCATCGGCTCATATATGTTTTGACACTACACCCAATCTTGCCACTTAATGACTCCAGAGGAGTCAGTAAATAAATCAAAGTGTAGCTCTAGCACATAGAGTCTCAATGTTGTCCCGGGTCATAAGTACTAATGGTGTACAACCATAAACTAGGATTTTCCACTCGATAAATAAGAACCACTTGAAAAATCCTATAGGAAGGGTTGTTCAGTGCACTCTACAAGGCGCACTTATTTGCATGCTTGGACATCTCCATGTCCCCTACCAATGAAGCATGGTACTCACATCGCAAATACTAGTCTCTAGCTCAAGCGGCCTTTATCCTTCTTAGTTGCGGCTGAATCGACTAGTAACCGTTTAGAATACACAGTATTCCAAATATGAGTTTCATGATAGTCATCGCATGACCATCTCATATTCTTTCTACTATTTGTACATTCGAGGACTATATCTATGTATAAGCAAGGGTATATAGATAAGATGTGCCGGATAAACAATTTTAAGTATCATTATTATAATGATTGTCATATACAGAGTTATTACATGATCCCTCGGCCAACACTTGGCTCGACGGGCACCTAACTCTAACACAGCGACCTCCGCCGACAAATCAATATCTCGATAAATCATCGGAATCCAAACTCAGCAACCTCCGCTGGCCATCACAACTCAGTGAAAAGCGTTGAATTCTCAAGGCACAACAACTCAGTCGGCCAATCCCAGACTCAGGGATTCAGTAAACCTCAAGGCACGACAACTCAGTCGGCCAATCCCAAACTCAGGGATGCATTTGGTCTCAAGGAATTCAGGCTCAATATGAATGTGTGTATGCAATGCCAATAGAAATATGAACGGTATGCAATATATCACAGAACAGCATAGTCAAAACAACTGTATAAAATCACACGCATGTATAAAATAGCACAACTTAGGCTCTACCATGCGATACTAGGCTGGGCGACTCCGCTCATAGCCACAAACACAACAGATACTACTCAACACACGCAAATCAGTTACGGCAACTCAGCACGTAAACAACTCAAACACAATAAGCTCTCCTGCTCATCTCAAATCTGTGAATACAAGCTCAAATTCGTACATTTGCTCAAAACCTACCACAGAGCCTCAATCCAAGCTCACGGCTGAAACAACAAGCTCGATGCTCAAACCCTAGCTCTCTGTCAACAGCTCAGGCCACCAACACAGGTCAAAAACTTGAGAGAGATACGGATCTGCAAAGCATCTATGGGAATCAACACAGATTCACGTTCAAACAGCTCACGACCTAAACCTCAAAGGTCGGCCAGCTCAAAACTCTACTGCTAAGCTCAAACCTAGCCCAAATAAAGATATCTAAGGACCGAAATCAACACTAAAAACTTCAATTACCTCAAACGAAGCTCCCCTCAGCCAGAAAGTGCTAAAAGTCGAACACTTCAACTTCTCGTCAACTTCTCTATTCCGGTCGCTATCGGCCTCCAAACTGGTAAGAGTTTAAAGATCTCGAATAGGTGCTTCCAGCTGTAGCACCCTTGCTCAAAACCGGCCGCCCAAACTCCGGCAATCGGAAAAGAAGGTATCGGGTGAACAGTGCTAACTAGGGTTCCAGAGAGATGCTATCGAGAGAAGATAAGTATCGTGAGGTGTAAAAATGACTAAGTGTTGTTCAAGGGTCAAAAAGTCTACATAACTATATATAATGTATTATAGCAAACCAAATCGATTTCACACATTTAGAAACCTTCACATTTGATTAACAGCTTCTGTACAAGCAAAATACAAAATCAATTTTTTCCTAAACAAACCTCAAATAATAGGGCATACGACCAAATGTTATGTCTATATCCTACATGAGTGATTTTCCACATGCCTTCAAAATATTTAAGTAAACCATATGTACTCTGTGGTATGGATTTGATCTAAATTTGATGGGACCTGGTCCAGAAAACCCCAATGTTGCAGTGGTATTTTTGTCATACCTCGAAAAATCTAAGATATGCGTATCTTACAGTTTTTGCTTTCCCATTTTGGTTCCCCCTTTCTCCTCCCTTTTTTCGCTTTTTTATGTTCTTTTTTCTTTTCAATGATAATTGGCCCTACATGATTAGCATCAAAACTTTTGAATTTAGAACTACATACAATACTTAACATTTCTATTGGTCTAGATTGCTTTCAGATTTTTACCCAATTCGTCTATATCTTTAAATTTTTTATTATCATCATGGAATGATTAAAGTACTTGAGAAATGTTACCAATTTTCCGGATGTCCTTCCAATACCTTAGGGTTCCCGACAGAGCGCAACAAAATTCAATTTCCTTTTTTCTTCTAAAATTTCTGTAGTATTAGAAAATTTTTCCACAATTTTCCGAAAAAGAGAAAGGAAAAAACAAATTGATTAATGGTTTAAAGCACAAAAAATGGCCAAGTCTAATTATCCCCACAGAAGTCACTAAATTCCGTCGTTTTAGACCATTTGGAAAGCGGAAAAATACAAGCGGGATAAATCAGAATTCCAGATTTTTCCTATTTCATTAACAAAGAAGAGAAAATGTAGGGAGTAATATGTCACCCTAAAAAACCAATACAACAGCTACCCTTGTCACCAAAAATACAATAAAGAATCAGACATTTCTACTTTACAAAAGATAACAGCATCCTCATTCCTCAGCCAAGGCAAAAATAGAAAATATTCTTGCTTCCAGAGGGTATACACTAAAGAACCGAGTTCGGTAGTATTCTCTAAGTATCCATAAAAATATGGGGAAATGGTGTATCTAGGAGTTTGCGAGTGTGATCAGATTGCAGAAAGACTTGCCCATTTCCCGAGTTCATAAGGGTCAGCATAATAATACAGCTTGACTTTGTTTGTCAGTGACAAACCTGTAGGCCATGGATGAGCCCCGAATTCTGTATCATCTTGTTCTGATGGGTCATCGGAGAATCCAGCAATGTCTCCAAGAAGTCGGAATTTAATGCGACGAGTGCTTATTTGCCGAGGGAAATCAAAGTACATGGGCGTACCGGCCTTCACTTCTGGAAGACGATACTCTGCGATGGAGACCATATTGTGGTGTTCCTGTGAATTCAGATACAATGTTCAAAACTTATCCATTAAGATTTGAATATATGAACGAGTACATTACCAGTTCAAAGTTTCTACCCAACGATGCTATCCCAATCAACACTTCTTTCCCTTCCTTAATTCAAGTTTACAAGCCATTACCTTGTGACTAAACGCAAGCAATATCCTTGGGAATTCTAATAAGCCATAATGAGGGGTTGTGGTTTGATACCAAAATCTACATGGTCATCAATCCATACTCTTCTGAAGTATGATGAATGAAAAAGTTATCTTATCAGTTGCTAGATCTCAGTAGCTTAGAGTTTATCCTGTAAATAACATCATTTCAGAAAGCACTTGTAAAAAGGTTTATGGAAAAGGAGTCTTATGCAACTGCGAAGGAAAGCTATTTTAGCTTTCATACTTTGTTTTGGTCAAGGGTACACCTTGTTGGCACATTTGAAGACATCAATACATGCAGGTTAACTGGATGCTAGTTCAAGATTTTCGCTATTTTCAGGATCATCAATACAGAAGGCTAAGGAATCAATCATTTTTGTCCATTGCCTATGTAGTCCATGTTCTTCTTTCTTCTAGTTCATGTTGGAAGCAAATGCAAGAAAATTGTGCATTGTAAAAGAGAATAAATTCCGCATAGTGAATAATGGAGATTAACCATAGAAAAATTACTAATGATAGACCAAAATGACATTATTTTTCACATAGCATTTTGCCATAATTTTTTTTTTACTGTGAACTTTTGGAAGGAGTACGAAAATATCACATCAAATACTATTTATATCACCTCAGCATCGAGGATGTCTTCTACGTCTGGATTAAATACTAAATCAAAAGACAAGGAATTTGCAATACCTGAAGGGCAAAAACTTGAATATACAGAACAGCAGGAGATATGAGCCTTTCATCTAAAAGACATATGGTGGAATCCCTTGCATTCATATCTGTGGACGGCGAGTGGAAAATTCGGTGCTTTATTGCACCAAAGCCATCCAGTCGAAATCCAGCCAGCATTGGTGAGGCTGGGGACAGAAATTGTTCCAGAACAAGATCATTGTCGATACACCTTTCAACCTCAATTGGAACCTGAGGAGAGAGAATATCAGATCGTAAAAGAGTAACCAGTTTTAAATACTAAATTGTTTGTGAGCTCCTAAGTTTTACCTTGAATCTGTTCAATTGAGGAACTCTCTCAAGCCAGTTCCTGACATTTACTTGGCCAGACTCCAGGGGGGATGCCCCATTTTCTTGTCTCACTGTTCTCCCAACAATTAAAAATCTTTTAGCATGAATGCACGGATCATTTTCTGCTTGTCCACCAAAAGAAGCACGTCTACCAAGTTGTGAAAAGGGATTTTCATCAAAGGATAAAAGATTAAAGTCTCTATCCAAGTTAACAGAATTTGAACCAAGTCCGTGGAGGCACAAAGTTATCCAAATAATACGGCATCGAACAGGATTCTTGAAGGAAAATTTTATGTGCCTGGGTTTATCATCTTTAGTTGATTTCTCAGGCCCACAAAGTTCACTTGAAGATGTTAGCAGAGAACGAAGATCCCATTTCCCGGTGCATGTTCTTTCTCCAAGGTCTACTTTATTGCCAGCCCAGATTTGCACCTGCAGAAACACCAGACTTTCAATTTGGGAATATAGTTTTCATACATCATACCGATCTGATAGTGATTTGAAGAGTTAACGGCAGTACATATAGTATCATGTACAGTGTGCATAAAGAACTGTGGGTTGAAGAGTCACCTTAATAGACAAGTCTATATTTTATATAAGATAGCAAAGTAGCAGGCATTGAAAATTTGTAATTGTTAAAAGTCACCTAGTATTTCATCAAAGAAAATGATCTAAAAAAGTTCATCCGATAAACCTTATACTCAATTTTCAATAATCATATTCTGTCGAAAATCTAGCCTTCAGAATAGTTGTACTATAAAATGAAATACCTATTTGATGCCACAGGATATCCGACACATATATTTGGGTTAAAAAGTGCTTTTTTATTATTTTTCTCCTCAATTTACCAGAAGACATCAATATATTTATTCTTTCTTGACTTGTTCATCGTAAAGGGTGCAGATAACATATGTAACCAAATGCGTAATTTCACAATAAAAGTGCTATCCTCCAGTAACTCTATCTCAGCAAGACAAATAAATAATATACTCTTCGTGATTGTACTCCTCGCAATAATGTATAGGGGAAAGACCTACAGAATTATACCACAGCAAGCCATTCAAAAACACATCCATGCATACATGCCTGCACACGAATGCATACAGCACAGGAGAACCAACTTATTTTGCCATACTAGACTGTCGGGCAAAGTTTTTGAATTAAGCACAGTTTGAGTAGCTTAAAGGCTTAACCTCTTTAATCAAGTCAGCAAAAGAATACTTACAGTAGGAGCATCGTTCATTGAGTAGCCACACGGACTAACTAGAAGGACAACACCTGATACGTCAGAATGACTGCTGAGCACAATAACAAACTCCACAGATGAGACACTAGAAGGAGCCTTCCAATATGACTCATGTAATCCAGAATTTGAATGAGTAAGCAATGATAGAAACGGTGCTGAATCAACTGCCGTCTCAACCTGTACAACATAAAGCAATGCTAACTTTCAGGCAGTGATTGACTCTGTACATTAATAAAGAAAATAAACTGTAAACAACTACCAGACTTAGCTAGGATTTAGTTAATATTCTCTAGGGATTGATTGTATCTCGATAGGGTGAAGCAATCTTCTAAATTAGGAAAATTAAGGGTTGATTAGGTAGTGTAACCTTTGTATAATCTTTTAAGATAGATAGGTTAGATTTGAATAATCTCTTAAGTTAGGAAAGTTAGATTCTTATTGTAACCTATTTAAGTTGTAAAGGTGCTAAATAAAATAATTCATTCCTTCTCTATTTCTCACATAAACATTTATTCACGCAATGTATTCAAATTGATGTTTTGATCTATGTGAGGTGTTCGGCAGAGCAACATCCGATTGATGATCTTCGTAAGGTTTTAGGCAGATCCTCCAATTGTCTTTCCAAAATTTTTAGTTGTTATATGGGGTAAAGGCAGTTTTTCCATGTTTACACAGCAACTCAATCATTAAGGCGTAATGGTGACCATGAAGTAGACAATGCTGTACTCGCACTCCACCTCGCATTCCTCCAAAGTATGTTTCAAATGCAAAATTTCATTGTATGACGAGAAATGCGATTAAGTTCAACAGTAATAAAATTTGAATATGCAATCTTTCAATTAATTATGGAAGGTAAAATAAAAACATCAAAGCCGATCGTTCGTTTTTTATACACATCAGAAAACTACTTCAGCTCAGAAGAATATTATAACTCACGTGAGCCTTTTTAAAATAATTTTTAAGATACAAGCATCATCAGATGTCAAAAAGTCCAGTCTTTAGAAGAATACCTGTTGCAGAAAGCTGGCAAATGGAAACTCAGCAAGCGATTCCTCCCCATTTGTGAACTTCTTTAAGAGCTCAGAGTTTCCTTGACTATTTGGAAATCGACCTCTTTCATGAATATAACTTCTTGAGGATAATCCAATCACATGGTTCAGGGCCTTCCTTGCAGCATCACCTGCCCTAGTTCTTCTTCTTAGGGTTATCAAGAATCTGATGTAATCTAATAACAACGCATCAAGGACAATTTCATTGCAACACAGTTTACAGACAATCCCGTCGAGCATTGTCAACCGGGAAGACGCATCAACTGAATATCCATAGACTGATCCTCCCTGGTTAGTTACACCATTACAATTTGAAGTCTCCTTTGAGTTATACAAAGCAAGAAGAAGAGCTCCTTTTCCCGCAGAACAAATACTGCATGCCTTCCTTCCACATTCAGAACACACAAAAAGGGGTTCTGCAGCAGCGGAAGATGATGACTTCATGGATGCACCAGCCGCTAAACCAGACTCAGCACGAACTTGACAAGCACCGCCAGAGCATTTATCCCCAATTGCATTAACATTCCAGAAATCAACAGTAGATTCATCAACTATCTCAAGTCCGATTGAAGCAGCAATTTTGTCTTCAAGAGAAGCCTCCCCAAGCAATGCAAGAGTTCTGGCCACCCTATATAATCTGCTCATGTATGAATCTTCAATCAGCATGTTCGGATTTATACTAGCTGGATCAATGCCTATGGATAAGAGGGCCCTGTCCCTTTCAGGTGCAGAAAGATTCAACCGTAGGCGTTCTATTTCAATTTTAATAGCTTCATTGAAATCTAATCTTCTGTCCTGCTGATTTTATTAAAGAGATCAAGTATATTAAAAATACTGCACATGCCAATCAGGTGGCACTCACATGAAACTGAGAAACACAATTTGACAGTTCATTCAATTAATTAACGGTAGACTAAACCAAAAGATAGAATAGATTAGACCAAAACTTTACTAATTGACACGTACAAAAATAAGAAAGACAGGTGAGCTGCTATAGGCCTTCAAGTACTCAGCTGTCGACTCTGGAATACGTTCAAGTTCTAGTTCTCAGAAACACAGTAGCATATTCAAACTGCTAGAGCATAGATATTAATAAATTAAGTTCATAAGAATCTAGCAGCAAGTCAACATGCATGACGAGTGAAATTTACTGTGACATTAAATAAAATTTAAAAATCAGGGTTTAATAGAATATAGTGAAAAATTGATGATCATAATCCACAATGTATTTAACCCATGAACTTGTAATTTATTCTTAGAACGTCAGACATTGCCACCTAGAAAATCATATTAGCTTCCAATCTATAAGATCGTGCAAATTAATTAAATGTTGAAGTTAGGCAAAAGAAGCAAAAAAATCAAATCACTCCATCTCTCTCAACTGCACAGTTGGTTCTACAGTGAACTCAGACCTCGATAATTGCATCATATATTATCGAGGAAAATCCCAGTTTAGTGCCATATGTTACATCCCTTCCCCGGTTCAGTTCCAAATGATTCAAAAAATTGTCCGAGTTGATCCGTCAACTTAATGGTAAAAATTAACGAAGAAAAGACCTGAATCAGATGCATATGTTTAGCATCTTTCATAGTTTGGTACAAAAATTTCACTGTTCCGATTTAGTCCTAAACATTTACAGATATTATCGATTTGATCCTTCTATCAATTAATGGTAGATATGATATGTGCCAGTCACGCCCCTGAAATCCGTGAAACGACTCCAATTGTTGTTACGTAAATTGTTTTCAAAGTTGGACCAGATCGGTCGACCAAATAACAACAAATATGCAAAAAAACAAATTTTTTTCAAACATACCCTAAATATAAAGTTATACAGAAATTCCGGAAATTGAGAATAAGAATATGTAGTTATCGTTCAAGATACAAAACAATAGTTACCTCTTAAACATTAGTTGTGTGAACATTGTATTCTCAAGGTTAGGCCAAATCTAAGAGTGTGATGCTAGTGGGAAAAAATGTCGCTACTCGAATTGGACTATAAATTAGGGCATGGACATCTGATTTGGGTTTTGGGGATTTCAGGGGCGTGGTTTTCACATGCGATATGTCCCGTTGGTTTTAATTATTAAATTGACGGAAGTAACAAATCGGTTGATATTTGTAAATTTTAGGACCAAACTAGGAATGCCAAAACATTTAGGACAAAATTAGGATAGAGACTAAACATTTGGGATTGAATCGAGTCTTTTTCTATCATATTTCATGTGTACCGTTAGTTTTATCGAATTGATGGAATGACCAATTTGGTCAAAATTTGCAATCGTTTAGAACCAAGGGTTACATAATTACTGGTTTCTCAATTACGTATGGATATGAAACTCAAAGCGTTGAAGATGGTGAAATGGAGAATGGGAGTATGACTTGCAAGATCAGCGAAGGGGAGTAGAACTGCCACATTTATAATTAGTGGTCCGGAAATTTGATTCCGCATCATAATAAACAGTTCGCGTGCTGAACGCATCGATAATATCTGACAGTTGATCGGGATTATGATGATGCCACAACGATGGACTCGAAACTAATTCGCAATGGGCTTGGGCTTGCCAATGCCCATCAAGCAACTAATTGAGCTCATGAAATTCTTTATAAATATGACACCAAGGGGCAGCGCCCTTGCAGCGTTGCATCCGACCCGATAGTCCCGAGCCGATACTTGCTGTCGGGCTCGATTTTGGTTGGACAGGAATTGTTTGTCCAAAATTATTTTCAAAATTTAATCTTTGGAAAAATTGGATTTTATGAAAATTATACATTTTCCCTTCATTAATTAATTTGTGTTGAAAATAAATAATTTTGATCCAATTTAAATAACAAAATATGATTTTACTTATAAATATGGTTTTATATCTAAAACATGATTTTGTTGGATGTTAATTAAATTTGATTTGGTTAAATTATTGTATTAGTTTACTTATGTAATTAATTAGATTAATTGTATAAATAATACTATATGGGATGATCATGAGTCATGATCAATTTGTTAGGTGTATGATAGGTTTTACAATGTTTTGGTTGTAATATTTATTTCTCAGATCCCACCCCTTCGAATGTATCCCTATTTGTCATTGACATTTGAATATAAATATTAGACTTAGCAGTAGAGAGAGGTTTTGAAGACGATGGAGATGATGTTCCAGGATATTCAAGAGCAAAGACATGTACATATTTACCTAGGAAATGGATCTAGATCCGTGATTGGCGACCACGGATCACATAGCTCTCGGATACCGATCATCCCTATTACGTATATATATATATATATATATATGTTTGTTGGACCCCATATATTTAGGAGATTTTTAAAAAAATAAATTCCCTCATTTTAAATATGATTGATTTAAATTAATATCAAATTAAAAAGGTTCAATAAATTTATGAAACAAGCGAATTTAAATATTATTTAAAATTTCCTACCCTCCATCAACAATGGGTGTACGTCGATGCTACCGGCATGCACAGCCCGGCTCATATTATTTGGGGGGCTCTATTTGCCTGAAAGATGTGCACGCCATTGACACTTGATGTGAGTTGGATCAAACTCTCATGACGTTGGCTCATATTATTGGGGACGTCATGACGACCGTCCATTACAACTCAACATTGATGGGTCAACTTGACACGTGACAATAATCGACGTCATATTATTGGACCCTCAATGGACGTGAGGTAATTGCATGGGGGTTGCACTTGATGTAATTGGGCTCTACCATTCGAAGATCATGGTTGGCTGATCTTATTCGAGACCATGATTTATCAATTGGACTCCGTGTACCCACTAAGTAAACTGGCTTTCCCTTTTTCACTAGAGGATGGTGAAATCGTTAAAATAGTGAAAGGGTAATTCATAAGTAAATGATCATATTTTATATCTTAGTAAATTATTAGATGCATGTTTGTTTTATACCAGTATATTTAAGATGACTTCGTGTAAACCACTTGCACTAATTCTCGAAAACAATAAACTGAACGAAGAGAACTACATTGATTGGTTGCGTCAAGATTGATCTGGCCTAGGAGAAACTGGTAATATGTACTGGACAAATCACCTCCGAAGGAAGCACCGGCTGACACCAGCCCTGAGGAGCTGACCAAGCTAGAGACATGATGGGACCATGATCTCAGGCCAAGTCCTACATGTTGGCATCCATGTCCAATGAACTGCAGAGGAGATTTCAGGATGTTGTGCATACTGCTGACATTTACCAGCACCTCGAAAAACTCTTTGGGGATAACTCTCGGGCGAAGAGATACACCACTGTCAAGGAGCTCATGACGAGCCGCATGCGAGATGGGACTTCGGTACGCGAGCATGGTTCGCATGACTAGGCTAATTGAAAAGCTGGTGGGGCTTGATTTGACCTTCCACGTGAACTGTCAGTGGACCTGTTGCTCCTATCCCTTCCCCCTGCATTTGACAATTTCGTGGTAAACTTCAACTTGAACAAGCTGGAGGCCACACTTGAGGACTTGGTCTACATGCACGTGGTGTTTGAGGGAACCATGACAAAAGACAGACATGTTCTCTTAATGGGCTCAACTTCTTTGCGACGAAGGGGCCTAAAGGCAAAGGAAAGAAGTGTTATGCCCCAGCAAAGGCAGCAAAGGAAACACTGCCAACAAGAAGCCTACGTCAAAGTTTTCAAACCAGACAAATCCGAGATGCTTGCCACCAATGCCACAAGCCTGGCATTGGAAGAGGAACTGCAAGGATTACCTTGTGCAGCTACAAGCAACGAAAAGTATTTTATATATTTGATATAAACATGTAATACTACTTCTAGGGTACTTGATACCGAATATGATCTCATATCTGCAACGATTTGCGGGTAATGACAAAAAGCAGGAAGTTAGGGGAGTGAGACCCACCTGAGGCTGGGCAATAAAGCAAGGGTTGTTGCATATGTCATTGGAGATGTTTACTTGCATTTAAGAAACAATTTTAAGTTATTTTTAAGAGATGTTTTGTTTATTCCAGATATTGCTAAGAACATTATTTCTATTTCTATGTTGGATAGGATGGTTATTCTTGTAATTTGCTAATGGGATTTGCAATATTTAATTTTGATTGTATTTGGTGAATTGAAAACATTATAGAACTTAAAATTAAAAGAAATTCATCTTCATAATGTCGAGACACATACAATAACGATTAAAAGTAAACAAGATAACCAAAACCCCGTACAACTATGGCACACTAGGCTAGGTCATATATCTCTAAGAATGATTAACAAGTTAGTGGGAAAGAGATATTTGAAATGTCAAACATCAACTTCCTACATACTAGTGAGTCCTGTCTAAAAGGGAATGACTAAAAGGCGTTTTAGACGCAAGCTTGATCGTGCACAAGGTCTGTTGAATTTGATCCATTCGTGTGCAGTCACTTCGGTATTAAGTATGGACACACCTATTTCATTACCTTTACCGATGTTAGTAAGTTATGTGTATTAATATATAATGAAACATAAATCAGAATCCTTTGAACGGTTCAAGGAATTCAAAAGTGAAATAGAAACCAACTGGGCAGAAGTATTAAAGCGCTTCGATCTGATCGAGGTGGAGAATTCTTAAGCGCAAAGTGTTTGGATTATCTAAAGGAGAACGAGATTCTTTCTCTGTTGATACCTCCAGGGACACCACAGCTTAATGGTGTGGCGGGACGTCGTAATCGAGCCCCGATGGACATGGTTCGATCTATGATGAGTTTCACTAAGCTTCCACCATCGTTTTGGGGGTATGCATTTGAAACGGCAGTAACGTTACAATGTTCACACTAAAGCAGTGGAAAAGACTCCATGTGAGATATGGATGGGCAAAACGCTCAAATATTCGTACTTGAGAATATAGGGATGGCCTACTTACGTGAACCAGGCAATAGGAGATAAGAAAATTCGATCCATCTTATGCTACTTTCTGGGATATCCGAAGAACTCCATTGGATACTACTTCTATCATCCTACGGGACAAAAGTGTCTCAAGAAATGCTACCTTTTTTGAGAAGGAATTTCTATTGGATATAAAAGACAAGATGATAGAACTCGAAGAAATTCGAGATCAACCCGAAGCACAAATTGTTCCACCCACACCTCAAGAACCAATCATTGGAGAACACGCTCTTAGGAGATCCGAAAGGGTCCCTACACCTCCTAACGATACGGTTTCCTATTTGAAGAGGATCAAACTGATCCTAACATTAGATACGATCCAAGAAACTTCAAGAGGCAATTTCTGATGCCGACTCCTCGCTATGGCTTGAAGTCGTGCAGTCTGAGATAGACCCATTCATACAAACCAAGTCTGGTCTCTAGTATATCCTCTAGAAATAATTGTTTCGATATGATGTAAATGGATCCACAAGAGAAAACTTGGGTCTGATGACAAGGTTTTGACCTCCAAAACGCAATTAGTGCAAAAACGTTACACCCAAAGGCAAGGTGTTGACTACGATGAAACCTTTTCACATGTCACAATGTTCAAGTCCATAAAAATACTAGTCATAGTTGCATAGTATGACTACAAGATATAGCAGATGGATAGGAGGACTGTGTCCCTTAATGGAAACATTAACGAAGAGATCTATATGACGTAGCCTGAAGGATTCACTCTGTCGGGAGCGAACATAAGGTATGTAAACTTCAGAGATCGATTTATGGTCTCAAACAAGCATCGATAAGTTGGAACCTAAGGTTTGTCGAGAATAATAAGAAATTCGGTTTTGTCAAGAAACCATGTGCAAGAAGGTGGATGCTGTGTCGTTCCTAATACTTTATGTTGATAATATTTTACTCACTGGGAATGAAGTAGGAATGTTGCAGTCAACGGAAGTATGTCTCTTTGGTGAGTTTTCGATGAGAACTTAGGTGAAGCATCCTATATCTAGGAATACAGATCTATTATGATAGATCGAAGAAAATGATCGGACTCATCCAAGCAACCTAAATCGACACCATACTTAAGAGGTTCTCTATGGAAGAGTCCAAGACAAGACATCTGCATGTGTCATGGGGTCACTCTATCTAAGTCAATGTTTCAAAGACTAACAAAGAGATAGAAAAGATGACACGCGTGTCGTATGTGTCTTCAATAGGCAGTATAATGTATTGGATGATATCTACTAGGCCTGATGTCGCATATGCTCTGAGCGTCATGAGCAGATATCAAACAAACCATGTCCAAATGTATTGGAAACCAGTGAAATATATTCTTAAGTATTTGAGAATAACTAAAAATATGTTCATGGTTACGGATGTGGAGAATTGAAACCGGAAGCCTATACCGACTCTATTTTCCAAAGTGATGTGGATGACTCGAAGTCTACCTCTGGTTTGAATTCATGCTCAATGGAGGTGATATCTATTGAAAAAGTTCCAAAATGACACCATTGCGGATTCAACCACCGAGTCTGAATACATTGCGGCTGATCGGAGGCAGTTGGGATGAAAAATCACGTCCAATAGTTGGGCGTAATTCCTGAAGGAGTTCGTCTAGTCCCGTTGTACTATGACAACACGTGTACCCTTACTCAAACAAAGGAGCCTAGGTATCATCAGCGATCAAAATATATACTGAGAAAGTTCCACTTAATCCTATCCACTTACAAAGTCTTTGCCAGGACTATTGTTTGAAAAACATCGCGAGACAATGGGGATATATCTGATGACTAGTTGGCTATAGAGCAAATGGGAGATTGCTATAGTAGGTGTCCGGCTAGTCATGTTGGTAGTGGGCTTTGTTGACTCTCATTGGAAAACAATCTTTATTCATATATGTAATATACAACTGTTATCACGGCATTATTTATCTTTATTATAATTACAAACTTGTTAGATAAAGACCTTGAATGTACTAATATGTTTGATATGATATTGGATTTGATGGCAATCATGATAGAATCTAATAGTCATTGTAAATTCTAAATGAGTTCACAATCAAATGGGTCATCCGCAACAAGGATAAGGGCGGCAGAGTTTGAGACTAGTATTTGCGATGCGAAGTACCATGTTGCATTAGTAAGGAACATGGAGATGTTCTGCGCATGCAGATGGATAGTCACCCGATCGTAGGGCTTTCTAAGTGGTTATCATTTGTCGAGTAGATTAAGTCCAAGGTTTTGTTTATACATGATTGGTCCTTATTACTCGAAACATCATTAACACTCTACATGTTACGGACTTCACTTTTACTCGTTTACCAACTCCCTAAGGGTCATCAGGTGGCGAGATTGCGTGAGGTCACGATGCATATAGGAATTGATGCTTTCTTGTGGGGATTCACCGCTCGCCTGAGTGCGTGGATATCTAATGTTATCTAAAGAGATAATAGTGTGACAAATTTCTGACCAGAGAACTGGATTTGATTTAGAATAAAAGGGTTTATCTAGTTGCACATACGATGTCACTATTTGATCTCTGAGATGTATTGCATAGTTATCGAATCTATAGCGACCCTCAATTTACCAATGGTCGTTGATTCAATCGCGATATTTGAGCTGAAGGGGTCGTACTGTATGCTAACCATTACCTACTGGTTCTTGCAGACACTATCAGTGAAACCTAAGAAATCATGGGACGACGTTGCTAGACATTTTACCATGTTTCGATGGGTAAGTCGGAGAATGTGTTCTCAGTCACACGGAGTTGTGAGCCAACGGCTAGCTGTATCCCTGAACCATTGAGGATCACACAACTATGGTTTCCCAATTCCCGTATGGATATGAAACTCAAAGCGGTTAGCATGGTGAAAGAAAGAATGGGAGCAGGAGCATGACTTGCAAGATCAGTGAAGGGGAGTAGAACTGTCATATTATGAAATAGTGGTCCGGAAATTTGTTTCCGCGTCATAATAAACAGTTTCGCGTACTGCACGCATCGTTGATCACGATTACGATGACGCCACAACAATGGACTCGAAACTAGTTTGCAATGAGCTTGGGCTTTCAAAGTCATCAAGCAACTAATTTAGCCCATGAAATTCTTTATAAATGTGACAGCATGGGGTTAGTTTAAGAAGAGAGTGACACAATATAATTTTGCACAACCCTAGCCTAGCCTCCACCCTCTCCCACATACACACACACGGCCGCCACCCACAAAGCCACCGCCTCCTTCACTTCGTCCGCCGCAACTCAATTGCGCGTGGTTCGTCATGGGTATCCATTCGTGACATCTTGCTAGACTTTCTAGTGCAAGTTAGCAAGGGAATCGGGTTTCCTGTCGTGGACCAGATTCGGAATTGATCGGAGTTCAACTGTTGTAGGGCCATATCCGTTTTAAAATCGGACTGGTCGGAGTCGGGCACCAAGTCACCAAAGGTAATAAACTAACTCCCTTGAATGGCATATCATTGTTTATTGCATGTTATTAATACGTACGAGCGTGCCTGAGCGCCGTGACTCGTTCACGGTGCAACCAAAGTTTAAAACTTCCGCTGCACGTCGGGCTCGCGATTCGGATCCACTTTACGACAGATACCCTAAGCCCAAATCCCCCGCGAGCTCCTCATTAAAATCCCATTGAGTGCAAATAGTTTCGGTGAAAATTCCACTTCCTTGGTTTTGAGGAATGATTTGAGAGAAACCATGGTTTTTAGAAGTGACGAATCTCCTTCGAGCCCTATCTCTTCCTTCCTCCTAAACTTCATCTTTATCTTCCTACAATCAATGAGCACCTCACACAGCGACCTCAGTCAATCTACACCTAAGATTACATCCACTCCCGTAGGCTCAAACAAATGCCCTATAATATTCAGTGTGCACAACCCAAGTCCACCCTCAAGTCCCGGCAAACACCCATGCATAAGACTTTTGCCCCATCGCCTAGACATACTCCAAATCTCACTAATTCATCTACCTTAACTCCCAACTTTTCCATAGGGGTCTACACAAAATTGTGACTAGCCCCACTGACCACCATGATCACCACCTCCGGTCCCTCGATCTTCCCCTTAGCTTCAATTGATTAAAGTCCCCCAACTAAGAATAATGTTACTTCCAGTTTACCACACACTCCTTGTCATCCTCGACCGTTCCTCCCTTTCATCAACTTCATCATCCAATAGAGCCACTTGTATCAGCTCGTAGTCGCACTTGTGCATCGGTGAGAGTAGGGATCACCGCATCTGAAACAAAATCCTTATCCTTGCGCTTCAAGTATTCTTGTTGCGAGACTATACAACCATCTTTGTTGCCTTCCCTTCACTGGTCCCCTCCTACCTGAGAAATTCCTCCATTAATTGATCGGGAGCTGACCGGGAGATTTATGCCTTGCATTATGCGATCCAAAATATTGCCCTATGTTCCACATCTGGGTACAGACCCCATAGATGGGCTGGGCCTAAATCCATCCCTCCTTGTCGGTTGGAGCTTGTGAGTAAGCCCATCGCTCAGCCCTGATCTTAGGCTGCTCCAATGGGCCGATGAAGCAATGCTTGGGCGATAGAGGCCATGGTACCCGAACAGCACTTCATCGATTGTTCGTGCCAGATCCATGGCTCTCATGATGGTGCGAGGCTCATGTAACCCAATTCAGTTGCTGATGTCGTCTCTCAACCCGCTCAATAAGTATCCCAAACATTGGTCCTCCTACTTTACCGCCTGTGCCAAGAACACTTCAAATTGCTCGATATAGGCGTCCAAGGGTTGTCTCCCTGCTTCAGCGATGACAACGGTACATAAGTTCTGTTTTAAACTTCCACTTTGGGAAAAGCAAAATTATGATGACTATAATGCATGATCACTTAATTTGACTGGATTATGCATTCATGCATGACCACTTAATTTGACTGGATTATGCATTCATTTGATATGGACGCATACATGCTTCCAATGAATTTGCATAAGTAAACAACACCACCTTGCAATCCCACAATAACACAAAGGAGAAGCTCTCTTTTAAAAATTCACTCCGGAAAAAGAAAAATTACATGAGTATAACTGATGTCCTGTCTTATCGACTTAATCGAATTGTATATCTATTTGATGAATTAGAAATACAAGCTTGCAAACAAGTTGTTAACAGTAACAGAACTTTCCAACTTGATAAAAACAGAAAAGAAAAGAAAACTTTTAATCTTCCACTCTGGAAGTAGAAACATTAGAGAAGAAAAAACCAAGTGTTGGACACAGGCAAATTTACATGATACACGCACAGTCAGAGGGATGAATTGTTGTTGGAGCCAAGATGTGGTACTTGAATCTTTATTTCCTCTATGAAATTCATTTTGCGTGACACAGTGATGCACAAACAAAATAAAACAATAAACTCAAAATTCTGTTTTGACCAGCTAAAAATGCCATAATGTACAGAGAAGTCACACAATAAATATGAGGAATTAATATTTAAAATCATGTGATAACCATCCGCGATTCATAATAGACCAGTTCAGAAATGATGATCATTTAACAATTCTCATTAGTTATTTGTAACTTCAACCAATGTTTGACACAAGAGAATTAATGATTTTAATCAAACCAGCATCCACCAAAGCATTTACACATGCATGTCTCAGTATAAAGTGCTCAATGACATCAAATCATTAAAGCATGAATTCCTGAACGCAACAACAGAACTATCTCTCTTATAAGTCAAGAATTAAGACGAATATCAATTTTATTTCAACAAATGCGTGAAACAAGAATGTAAGTACAAAAAGTCCACAAAATCAGCAGTTCAGCACAATCACGGTTGAGCCACATGAGTTGAGTCTTATTGAACGTATTTGACATTCAAAACTTATAATGAAGAATCAACAATTAAATTTGAGCACATGCGTAAGACAGATGGATTCATTTCAGAAAAAAAAACCATACCCAGTGAGGTCCTGCGAGAAATTTGAAAGATCTAATGTATAGTTGAGAAGCATTATCAGAAGGTCCTTCAGATGAAATAGTATTGGAGTCATTATGTACATCAGCAACCGGCTCAGTCCCTGGATCATCCAAAAAGTTGAGTAAGTCACTCCCGTGGTGATCAACAGTTCCTGTAAATGGTTGAGGAATGGATTCTGAAACTTCAAATTCTCCTGTCAAAAGGTCTACCAATGAATTGGTATATGGTTCTGAATCAAATGATGGAGGCTTTTCATTATTTACGATATTAGGCGCAAAAGGATTGGTATCAGAAAGATAAGAGTTAGATTCCCTCTGCGGAGAATTTATATGTTGAAAATATCTGGAGCTGCTATCTTCACAAGACAAAATAGAACTCCATGGAAGAGAAACTCCAAGGATCTCTACCTGCATGAAATTCACCACAGGATCATAATCTTCGTAACATGAAGTTATGCCACAGCATAAAATGCTGAAAAAATGATTGTAACAAAACTTGTCAAGCTGAATAATAATATACTTCTGTATTTCATCAAAATTATTCATATCCCTAACATGATTTATAAAAACTGGCCCTGGAGGATTT
The DNA here is from genome assembly GCA_001598015.1 of Dorcoceras hygrometricum. Lineage (NCBI taxonomy): Eukaryota > Viridiplantae > Streptophyta > Magnoliopsida > Lamiales > Gesneriaceae > Dorcoceras > Dorcoceras hygrometricum. The sequence continues at coordinate 137,059 of KQ988581.1, forward strand.
GTTCATTATGTTGGTTTAATTTATGGCAGATATCATGTGTAGTGTGCAGTTGTTATGCCCCTGATAGCTGAGCGTGAACAATGGTATGGCTTGGTCATACTAGTGCTTAACCATTTTGAGACATAGTGCTTGCTAAAATACTTGCTTGCAACAAAGTAATCAACTGAAAGAAACCAGAGTCTAATTGATTTGAAAACTTTAAGACACACTAATGAAAAATATATCATGCATTTCAACAAAAAAATTAAGCTTCCACTACAAAGATAATCACAGAGCAACGGCAGATAAGTTACTAGAGCTCAAGTTTATCTAGGATCACTAGAACATGATGCTATGCATAATGGAGGCATTGTCTCAAACTACCAAGGATGCAAGATAAATTTGTGAGGGAAACATAACCCCATTACAATTACAAAATCTAAGATTTGATTTACACTAAATTTATACACAAATCTAGCATTGAGATTTTGGCATAAACTTTGGGGTAAATTATTTGAAACAGCTCAAACGAAAAAACTGAAGCCTAGAAGACAAGTTTTACTTCTTTTCTATACCTCACCAAGTGTCATTGGACCTCTTCCAGCCACTGCAGGATAAAATGTAAGCGTGACAACACGAGTAAGAAAATCCAGTTCTCCTTCCAATTCCTCAAAGTCATACAACATGGAAGGACTAGAAGTCTCTTGGCCATGCAACCGAGCACCTGCCCCAGTAACAGCCACATCTTCGGCATCAATCGATCCTGTTAGGGGTATCAGAATGTTTGTCCCACTAGCGCATTGAGGTATGGAAGCTCCCTACAATAAGAAATCATAAAAATTGGAAAGGCAAACCTATCCTACTACACATATGAACCAAAACCACGGAAACAATGCATAACTGGATATGCAATTCCCATCCCGTTCCATTATATCCATTAGCATCCCCATCCGGTATTCAACTTTCATAATCATCCTCGTATTCGTCAGAAAATCAGATATCTATACCCTATCCAAATTTCCTATTATCAAATACAATTGTAATTTTTGAAATTTGAATTATTTAGATGAAGCTATAACATATTTACTAAATTATCAAGAGAACAATATGGAAAAGGATAAAAATTAGCAAATTAAACATTATAGAAGAAATAACAAAAATATTAGCAATAATATATCCCAACATTATCATCCTAAAAAACTAACATCAAGTCAAGATACTTTATTATATCTTCAGTTATTGTAAGAAAAGGAAAGAATATTTAGTTATCATTAGGATATTTGATTGATATTCTATTCAATAAGATAGGTCTACTAATTATGGCTAGGATTGTAAATATTCTTGGTAACTAGTCTTGTATATATAGCTTAGGTTGTATTCTGTTATTGTTAAGCAATAACAAAAGACTTCTCCATTCTCCACATGGTTGTCCTGTGTATTTATCTACATGGTATCAGAGCTTAGAATCTGTATACTCCACTGCACTAGCAAAAGGAAGAGACGGGAGTCTCAAACAAAGATTCACGTACAATGTCTTCGTTTGAGACCGATGGCGTGAAGGGTGAAAAATCACCATTTGCATTCCCTGCAAGTATCCATGGTTATGAAAGCTCTCCAATACAACTAACCGTTCACAAATTAAACGGAAAAATGTACTTGGAGTGGGCTCAATCAATCAAACTTGTAATCGATGGAAAGGGACGCCTAGGATACCTGACGGGAGAGATCGTCGAGCCACCCAAAGATGACGAGAAGTGGCACGGGTGGAAATCGGAAAACTCCATGGTGACCGCATGGCTTATCAACTCAATGGAGCCTTCAATTGAAAGGACTTTTTTATTCCTTCCAACTGCACGAGAAGTATGGGACGCTGTTCGTGAAACATATTCTGATTTGGAGAATTCTCCCAGATATTTGATTTGAAAACAAGATTGTGGCAGTCCAAAAAAGGCGAAAAAACTGTCATTGAATACTTCTGATTTGGAGAATTCTCCCAGATATTTGATTTGAAAACAAGATTGTGGCAGTCCAAAAAAGGCGAAAAAACTGTCATTGAATACTACAATGAGATGAAGGGACTATGGCAACAGCTGGACTTGTGCTACGATGACAAGTGGGAATGCAAACATGATAGCTTGAAGTATCACAAGCGTATGGAAGGAGATCGAGTGTATGTGTTCCTGGCAGGCCTGAACCGCGACCTGGATGAAGTTCCGGGGAGAATTCTGGAAAGAAACCCACTGCCATCTTTGGTGAAGTCTTCGCTGAAGTTAGGAGGGAAGAAGGTTGAAGGAAAATAATGTTAAGCACCAAACCTCACCAACAACAGAAACTTCAGCCATGGTAAGCAAACACTTCACTCCTACAGTACCCAACCGTCAACCAAAGAAAGCAGCAGTGGTGTGTGAACACTGTCAGAAGCCCTGGCATACAGCAGACACCTGTTGCGGTTTACATGGCATGCCACCTCACTGGAAACCAAAATCTGCAAGACAAAAGAGCGGTTCCAGAGCTTATCAATCTGGTCTGGACGAACAAAACAACACTAAAAAATCCTCGGGGACATCCTCTTTCAGTAAGGAATAAATAGACCAACTGTATAAGCTTTTTCAATCCACATCTTTCTCTCCGTCTGCTCAGGTTCTTGTTCTATAGCTACAAAAGGTAACTATTTACAGTTTGTTTGTTTTAATGCTTCCATTATATCCATATGCCCGTGGATCATCGATTCAGGTGCTACGGATCACATGACGGGATCGTCCAAGCTGTTTCATTCCTATATACCTTGTGCTGGAAATCGGAAAATCAAAATAGCTGACGGTACTTTGTCTGCTATTGCTGGACAAGGGTCTATTGTCATTTCTCAAACCATCACTCTCAACAATGTTTTACATGTCCCTAATCTTTCCTGGAATCTTTTTTCTATTACTAAATTGACTGGATTTAATGTGTACTGCTCAGTTCTCCTCGAATTTGTGTGTTTTTCAAGAATTGGACTCGGGAAAGACGATTGACAGTGCTAAGGAAGTTGGAGGCCTGTATTACTTTGAGGAAGAAAGTCACTCCTGTGGACAAGCCCAACAATACAGTATCACACCTATCTCTAGTTCTAGTACCAATGATATACTTCTTTGGCATCGTAGGTTGGGACATCCGAATTTCCAGTATTTGAAACATTTGTATCCAAAGTTATCTAATAATCAAAATGCTTCTGATTTTCAGTGTGACATTTGTCAATTTGCCAAACATCATCGTTCATCTTTTCCTGCTTGCTCATATCATGCTTCAAAACCATTTGCCCTTATTCATAGTGATGTTTGGGGACCGTTTAAAACTGCGACCCTGTCAAAAAGGCGATGGTTTATCACCTTTAGTGATGACCACACACATCTATGTTGGGTTTACCTACTCAGTGATAGATCAGAAGCTGAACAAACTTTTAAAAATTTTTATACGATGGTCGAGACTCAATTTCATGAGAAGATTCAGGTCTTGAGAAGTGATAATGGGAAAGATTATGGGGGGGCTATTCTCACTGATGCATACTTAATCAATCCTATGCCCTCCCGGGCGTTAAAATTTGAATCTCCCTTAACAGTTTTCAAAAAAACATTTCCCAGATCTCACTTATATTCTGAGTCACCACTGAAAGTGTTTGGTTGTGTCGCTTTTGTTCATGTGCAGCATCATAATCGTGACAAGGTAGACCCTCGAGCTGTCAAATGTGTGTTCCTGGGCTATTCTCCTACCAAAAGGGGGAATGCTTTGATCGTCACTCTCAACCATCTCTGTGACTTTGGATGTCACATTTTTGTGAATCACAACAGTTTTTTCCGCACTTCTCTTCAGGGGGCGCATAGATGGGAAGACTCGTTTGTTTTAGACTCAAAGAATGGACATTCGGAGAATGAAGAAGGCAATCCAAGTTCTAATTTCGCATCACTTTGGATGCACCTCAAACAACACCACAATAGAACCTTGATACACGAACATGGGTTGGGGATGATAAATTGTTTGGGCAAGTTTATAGGAGGAGACAAACCCAAAGCAAGGAGGACCCTACAATTCCACATGACCAAGTGTCTGAACCTGAAGTCCAGCATCTGTCTAATACCAATCGAGGTATTGTTCCTAATTCTTCTATGTCATTAGAAATTCCCATTGCACTTAGGAAAGGTGTCAGGGCATGCACTCAACACCCCCTTACGAACCACCTTTCTTTTAATGATTCTCTACGTCCTATTCAAGTTTTATCTCTCCGTTGCAAAGTGTGGATGTTCCTAAGACTATACAGGAAGTTCTAAATGTTCCAGAATGGAAGTTAGCTGTCCTTGAGGAAATGAATGCTCTAACCAAAAGTGGAACATGGAAGATGGTGCATTTACCCGATGGGAAACGAACAGTAGGATGCAAACGGGTCTTTACTGTGAAACAGAATCACGATGGCTCGTTGGAACGTTATAAAGCAAGGCTTGTTGCTAAGGGTTTCACACAAACATACGGCATTGATTACCAGTAAACATTTGCTCCATTAGCAAAGATGAACACTATGCGAATATTGTTATCCTTGGCTGCAAATCTTGATTGGCCTATATATTAGATGGATGTAAAAAATGCGTTCCTGAATGGAGACTTACATGAAGAAGTATTCATGGATCCACCACCTGGCTTTGAGAAACAGTTTGGTGGAAAAATCTGCAGATTAAAGAAGTCCTTATATGGACTGAAACAATCTCCACGTGCTTGGTTTGACAAATTCTCGAATCAGTAAAGAAGCAAGGATATATTCAAGGGAAATCAGACCATACCATGTTTGTGAAACACACGAGTGAAGGTAAGATGGCAATCTTGATTGTGTATGTTGATGACATAATTATTACAGGAAATGATGAAGCTGAAATAACGCGATTGAAAGACGGTCTCGCTTTGGAATTCGAGATAAAAGACTTGGGATTCTTGAGATACTTCTTGGGGATGGAAGTTGCTAGATCAAGAAAAGGAATTTATGTGTCTCAAAGAAAATATGTCCTAGACTTACTCAAGGAGACAGGAGCGGATGTAGACCTAGTGATATATCCATGGACCCAAATCAAAAGTTAAATTCAGCAACCAAGGGAGCTTTCGTTGAGAAAGAAAGATATCAACGTCTTGTAGGGAAACTCATATACTTGTCGCATACAAGACCTGATATTACATTTGCAGTCAGTATGGTGAGCCAATTTATGCACTCACCACACGAAGAACATATGGAGGCTGTCTACAAGATTTTGAGGTATTTAAAGGGCTCTTCAGGAAAGGGATTATTGTGTCAAAAGCACAACCAGAGAGACATAGTGGCATATACAGACGCAGATTGGGCTGGCTCCATTTCTGACAGAAGGTCTACCACAGGTTATTGTACGTTTCTATGGGACAACCTTGTGTCATGGAGAAGTAAAAACAAAGTGTTGTGGCTCGTAGTAGTGCAGAAGCCGAGCTCAGAGCAATGGCTAATGGAGTATGTGAACTATTATGGCTGAAACTTGTACTTGAAGAGTTAAAGTTAAGTTGGGAAGTGCCAATGATGATGTTCTGTGACAACAAATCAGCATTTAGCATTGTGAACAATCCAGTGCAACATGATCGGACCAAGCATATCGAAGTTGACAGGCAAGTCAAAGAAAAGCTGGAAGGAGGACTAATTTTTATGCCCTTTGTTACTTCTTAACAAACAACAAATTGCTGATACCTTAACAAAGAGTCATTTCAGACCCAATTTTGAAGATTTCATTAGCAATTTGGGTATGATTGATATATTTGCACCAACTTGAGGGGGAGCATAAGAAAAGGAATGAATATCTTCAGTTATTATGATATTTGATGGAAATTCTATTCCATAAGATAGGTCTATTAATTATCGCAAGGATTGTAAATATTCTTGGTAACTAGTCTTGTATATATAGCCTAGTTTGTATTATGTTATTGTTAAGCAATAATAAAAGATTTCTCCATTCTCCACATGGCTGTCCTATGTATTTATCTACAAAAATATTAGGATTACTACATAAAAAATAAATAAACAAACATACACACAGACATACATATATTATTAAAATTTAATCATATATAAGTAGAATGTTACTAGATCCGCCTCTATCCCAAATCCAATAATCCCAAACCCAATCTTTTAATCAGGTCCACAAATCCCTCCATACCCTCTTTCATTCAGTGTGGATATTACTCCTCCAATGGGATCATGTTATCCCTAAGTTTAATTATATGCTATTCAAGAATTTGACCAAACCAAAAACTATTTATCATCTTCATTGCAAATAACTTTATCAATCATGAGATTGTTGGTACAATAAAATAGGTGCCAAAAGAATAAGTTTGAAAAATTTATGTGCATAAGCTATACCTTTGTACCCTCGAGAATTTCCAACTAAAAGAGAATATCTATGTGGATATACTAATGCCCAAGGCGCATCATGATGATATGTCATCTCGTTCTTGGGCTTTGGGAGTAAAGTGAGGCTCACTTTATTAATGTCAAGTATGTCAACTAAGTCAGACAACATTTTATCACATGCACACATAAGAAAAACTAAAAAGTAATGAGGAATAAATTTTTCATACTCATTGAAATTGGTATAACCACAATCAAGTTTTTCCATGAAAGAAGAGACATAAAACACACTTCAAGGACAAATTTTGTTCACTTCAATAACCTAACTGAGAGCATCATTCATAGAAAACTATTTTTGGTGTCAACTCTATGTCGACGATAGTTCAAAAAAGATCAATGTTAATGATATACCAGACCTCAAGAACAAGTTTAAGTCCATCCAGAGAACGCCCTGTTCTGACATCAACTGTCGAGGGAAAAGTAGTATCATCCACTCCATGTGAAACAGTGAGAAGAAGCTGACAGACATGGCAGGGCTCTCCAAGATAGATGAAGAGCTCAACCACATCTGCATCCTGTGGAGAAACCTGTACACAGAACGCAGTCATTTTTTATACAGGATGGGCCTAGGTATTTACAATAGAAAAGGTCACAAACCATGAAATATTTTTTATCATTGAACTACACATACACCTAAATATGCTGGTTTCCTGTTTGAGTAGCATAATCATACCAACCCTCCCAAAAGTTTGTCCTAATTCAGAAAGGCTTACTTTTGTGGACCATATTTATATCCATCGCCTTCAGGTTCCAATTTTTGGCATTTGATTCTTGAAACACTAATTGCTATCAGAAAATTATGTGTGCACATATCTATATATATGATCAGGTGGCCAATACAACCTATGTTTGAGACATATTTTTCTTTTTCTTTGTCCTTTTCCTTCTTTCAACATTCTCCAAAACCAACCCATAGCCCGTCACCCAACAACCAATCCAGCAACACAGCTGCAGCTTCCATTAGTGGATATAAAAGGCCATACTTCCTGGATATAACTTAGCTCATGCTTGCACCCTAAGCTAACGAAGGAAAGTATATTTTATAAATTATGACACGGGAAACAGGATAAGGGCATGCTTAATATAGGAAGTAAAAGAACAAATAAAACACGTAAATAAAAGAAAACGTAAACATAAACAAAATAAATTTGAAATTTATAAGTCATTGAAATTGTAAATATTCCTCTTTAAAAGGTATGATTTTTCAGGGTAAATACTGATTAATATCCGAACGCAATATTTTAAACCCGAGGACGGTGGTTTGAGTATTATACTTGAAGTAGAGGGTTTTGTGAGTTGGACAAATTTTACTCAAACCCGTAAGTACCAACGAAGGTCCTTTAAAACAACAAATATAAAGATAGCTACCCATATCAGGTCTTTTCTTTTGAAACTTAGAAGATCAGCTCCCCCATCAGAACGTGAAAGCATGCTTGGAACTGGTTTCAGAAAGAATCCAAATGGTCGAGAGGGTACCTGTCAAAATCAGCACAACTTATCAAATGTTGCAAGTTTCATCACGAGACAACAAACATGGTGCTGAAACAACATTCTGCAAATGATATGAATTGAAAAAGAATAAAAGTTCCTACAACTGTTCCACTCCATCTTTCCGACCAGTTCTTACCCTCTGTCATGCTATAACCTGGTAATAGAGATTTAGAAATCTTCCAACAGCAGACGGTCAACAGAGTTGTCACACACAGTAATGGACAGGCCAAGCCACTTCAATCTCACACATCAGCTAATCACGACCAGTTAGTGATCATTTCATTTGTCAATATATCGTATAGATATTATGGATTATCTACTGATATATATCTCATAACGAAAGCATTGCAAACATATTTGTCAAATATTTGCAATACATTTTAAATAATTCTAAATAATCTCCTAATGACCGGCCTAACCATCTTCGGACTCCCAGTCACTACTTACTACCTCAACCTCGAATATACATGTATTCGCTTATTCAGAACTTGAAAATAAGAACAGGTTTGAACAATGTCAATTCATATTATAAAGGTCAATAAGATAAAAAATTAGTTCATAAAAAACATTTCACTTTACCAGAAAAGAAACATAAATTTTGAACAGAATAAGAAATTAAAAGGCAAAAACGAAACAGAAGAGAAGAGAAAAGAGGAAAAAAACAGATGACGAGTTTCAGGTAATTGGTTTACTGATCTGACAATAAGTTCGAAAGTGGCCATTAATGGGTAAAATCATGGGAACGAAACTGAAAACTTTGTGAAAAGCAATTTTTAAAATCATTAGTTACTAAACAAGACACTAATATTAGGGCGAGTCAAAAACAGTGTAAGCAACAAGATGGCTTAAAAGAAGACTTCAACTAATACATCTATAACAGCATACATGTAAGGGGCGGATCATTGCTGAAGGGAAATTCTTGAAGAGCCTTATTCCCAGAAAAATCTGTAGTTGCTTCTGACGTGAGCTATCAACAACTGCATTCTTATACCTTCTCTGCAGGGTGATTTTCATATTTTGTGCAGCAGAAAACTGCTTGAACTTTCCAGATTCCTCATTGAAAATGCTAAGAATTTGGCTGTGCATAGCTTTGGAACCGGTATATAACGTTGCATGGATATCACCAGCAACCAAAAAAAGGTCAGCTAATTGAATCACGGGTGATAAGATTGTTGATCTCCTAAACTCCTCAAAGGTCATGTCAAACCTCTTCCAAGGTTTATCTGGACAAGGATGATTCCATGTAGTAGTCCTAGTGTTGTGATCGATGTAATATGTTTTTCCCGTCACAGAATCAGACCGTTTTTCCCAGCCTGGTGGCAATGGAGCAACATATCCAGCATAGTCACCAGGTGATTGTGAACCATATGCCAAATCACTATCAAGTGATATGCCTAACCTTCTACATTGTTCCATGAGAACCTGGAGAGCTCCAAAATAACTAGCAGCATTTGTTCTATCCAGAGAATCGGCACAATTAAATCGCAGTACTCCATTTTGATGCAATCGTAGGCAGAAAGCTCCATCATAGTCATCGTTATATATTATCTCACCTTTGCAATCTTTAATCCTTTGACGAGTGGTCAGATAATCCCCCTCAGAAATACCAATAGAAACAGTAGGGGCCTTAAGAAGATACCAAAATCCTTCAATTGTTTGCTGTTCTCCCTTGAGTTTTACACTAGCATGCCAATCATAGTTTATCAAGTGAATTCGAGTATAAGGAAGAGTTCCTATAGATCGAATATAGTTTAAAGACTCTTCAAAATGTTGGACCAAAATGGATTCAGATTTTCCTTCTCCATTCCTAAGCAAGTTCACGCAAACAATTGGAACCAATGCACTCCTTTTCTTGTATCCACCAACAGCCACATCCTGATTTCGCGAATCATATCTTTGAGTCAACCTCTGGAAATACTGGGCACTTCCCCTATAAGGATCACGGTCTGAAACATATATTTCTGCTTCTGCAGCAGTAAGTTTTAACTCTGCACCCCACCAGATAGGGATGGTACCTCTACGCCAAATGTAAGTGTTGAAGGGAACACTTTGACCAGCTCTTTTGGGGATCCAAACAAGTTGTTCACACTCAACTTCATTGCCTGCTTATCGAAAATAGGAGATGATTGGAAGAGGGAAGACCCAGGGAAAAAAAAGGTCACTGATGGATACAGTAACATTGTATTAAAAATACGTACATGATAAGTAACATAATACGAAGATGAACGAATGCACTTTTTAGTGCAATCTGACACATCAGAATCATCTAATTGCAGCAAAATGATGAATAATACATAAATATAAGATGTACCAAATCTAGATAATACACAGATGTAAGAAGAAATAGATATGAAGGGCGAGATGAACACTCTTAGTACGACTAATATTTATATATTGATAATATTGATGGGATAATAAATGTTCATGTTTGTTGACTGATAAGTGATATAGTTATATCATTTACGAGATGAGAGATAAAATGCGAGAATTAGTAAGATCAGTTGACTAGACTATTATTAACGTCCTGTTCTTCAATCGTCTCAATCTTCTCTTTCCCTTGTCTGTCTCTCACGTCACTCCCACCATTATTCCAAGGTCCCAACCTCATGTAATCTTCTCTCCCCTTGAGTTCTCATTTTAATTTATCTGAAACTAGCTGCTTCATTGACCGTACTAGCTCCTTATTGTATGTACTAAAACATAAATTGAAGTGTAAAAGATTTGAATTAGGAGATGGAAACTTTTAGGAAGTGCCAAGAAACAAGACAGGAGTTTTTAAGGGACATATAGAAACATATCACAAAACAATGGCTCTTCAAATATGATTTTAAAGTTATTAAGATCTATATAATTGGGAGTAATTTGAAGAAATTTTTCATCCTCAGCCACTCAGCATTTTCAACTATGTGGCAAGTAGGTGATAACTACTCTGCCAGATGGAGGAAATGAAAAATAGAACTTCAGTGGGACAAGCTTTGATACGCATTTCGCTTCCTAAAAAGATTATAACCAAGAAAATTACAAGAACATAAATTTTTCCAGGAATATATGTATCACGCTTGAAAGGGAACTATGCAAAAGAGTAATTAAGCATTAACATTTGAACCTGTAAAAGAAGAAAGCAGATGAAATACAAAGAAACTATGCAAAAGAGTAATTAAGCATTAACACTTCAACCTGTAATAGAAGAAAGCAGATGGAATACAAAGAAAGAAATCATAGAAGAATTACCTGTGCTGTAACATGAGTTTAAACCCCTTGCAAGATATCGAGTTCCAGGATGTAGCCTACTGCGACGAGCAGTGAGTGCAACAATACCCTCCAGCTGACCAAGGCTACCAAAGGTCTTGCATTCGGCAAACCCCTGGACATATTATACTTGAGTAAGTATCCATACAAAGCTGTTAACTCGAATTGAAAAACCTCAGAAACATTGTTACTTCATAATGAAAATAGAATGTAAATTTTTATAAAAGAAAGGCAAACTGAACATGTTTCTACGAAAGAAAATACACCTAGTCATTGAAGGCAAATGTGATGGAAAGTGAAAAAAAATTAATCACAAAAAGCGAGTATTTTCCTTCTTATAAAGACCAGAATAATATTCTTATTCTTTAACAAAACCAAATATTTACAAAAAAGCAGATTCCAAAATTTGAATCCTGTTTTACAAAAGGGACAATGCGATGTGGCCATTCAGGTTAAATACACTTCTGGAATTAATGGAGCTAAATAGAATGTCAGCCAGCAGAGAGTTACAGAGAGAGAGCACAAGTCAGCAAATAGATTCTAAACAGAATCTAGAAAATAAGACCACATACACAAAAAAAATCATGTATAACTACTCAATTCATCTTAATTTCTGGAGATCTTTTGCTTTCTATAGTATTACTCAAGCAATAATTATACTACAAGATTTTCCAAACAACTAGTGATAACATTAATTTTCGTCCTTCCTTCTGCCACCATCATAATCATACAATTTTAGCTTTTCATTTGTTATCACGATATTCTTACACTTAAGCAATAACTTCTTGTTGTGACAGTCACAATATAATATATTCGAGCAAATACCATTTAGCATCCCTTGGAAAACCCAAAAAAACCCATAACCTCTTATATGAAATTAATGATCTTTTGGAACCTTATGAACCTAATATCATGCATAAAACCCCTTGCAAATGGGCCATAATGTACCTCAGTTTAAAAAAACAGGGTTGTTAAAGACCTTCAATTTAACAAAAGATGTTTATGATTCCTATATATTTAGCAATGCCGATAACAATGCCCCATATTATCTAGAGTGTGTCCTTCAGATGCTTCTTCAGGTTCCTTCATCTCGTTTGAAGACAGCATAACATAAAGCCATTACACTGCAGAAATTTCCAGATATACCCTATAAATTATGCCGCATGTTTACGAACAGTCAGAGCACCAAACAAACAGGTCAAAAATTCAGAATGTTAATGATGTTATATAAAATGCTAAGAATTAACAATATAAAATAACTATTATCACTAAAGGTACAAACATAGGCACCAGCACAAGCTTCAACGAAAATTTTGTTTTTTGATATTCGGGAAAATATTTGGAGAAAGGTTTTGAGAAAGGTCTACAAAGATAAAAATTTATCATGCATCCTGAATTTTTAAAAAATTGTTTGTTTAGTATTAAAAAACATAAAGATACCATTTGTAAACAGATTAAAAATTAAAGCACCGTAACCTTAGATCATTATGTAAAAAATGAAGGAATTCAACAGAAAGATAACACAATGCAGATTATCGTATATGCATGAGGATATTACAAGTATCAAATGCCCATAGACAGAAAGAATTCAACAGAAAGATAACATAATGCAGATTATCAGTATTGAGTTGAACTTTCAAAATCAATAGTACTTTTAGCCAATTTTATTCAAAGATGGAACATAAAAACAATTTATAGGGCCACAGGTTGTGAGATCATACAGAAACCACATCTCCGCAGGGAGGAAATGCGAGTGAGTCAAATTTTTCAGATGATAACAAATATAAAGCCGCACAGTATGACTAAAACCTGCAGAAGAATGACACAATGCTGTGGAAGCCCAATGTTTCTGAAAGGCATTGAGAACCATTTATTCCAGACGAATTCTTCATCAGGGCTCTGTAAGGGCATGCGGCTAGGAAATGGCCGGGTTATGTCCCTTGTCTCACAGAAGAAATGTTTCCCATCAATGTCAGACTCAGTAAGTTCTTGAACGTTCTTATTTTCAGTTTTGCTCTGTGGTTGAGGGTTTTGAAGAGAAATTTTAATCCACTGGCTCTCAGTTACAGTGTAAACACATCCACCACCAGGCAAATTAGGTATACTGGGAATCAACCTCGTTGCCACAAGCAGTACTGCAAAGCTGCCAAGAGCTGCATAGCCTAATATAGCCCGTGCATGGGTTATGCTCTTGCAAAGCCATTTTGAACCATTGGTTAAAAAATCTAGTGCTTCCTTTTGAGACTTGAAAATATCATAACACTGCTTTGCTGTATAACGAAGAGCTCCAGTAGTTGGATCAACATAGATCAATTGAGTATCACTCCTGGTAGACAGGCTAACAATAATATATACTTCACTAGAGTCCAATGTAACAACTAGGACAGACGTATCTCTTAGACAGCCATCTGAGGTGGGCATCAGGAAACAATAGATATAAGCAATAATACCATGATTAAAACTAACAAACAAAGAACCTGAATACTTCAAAAGATTAACTACATATGGTTTCGTGATTCTCATAAATAGAAATTACACTGATCTAAACATATCACACTGGCTCACCAGATGTTTCCATGTCTATGAGTGCACTGCCTTGAAGTTCTTGAGAGCCCTAAAATCTTAGTGATCCAGAAGTCTGGCCGAACACTGAAGGAAACCAAGTAACTAATGACTGTACATGATCTCAAGTCAAAATGAATTTACAACTTCTTTCCAAAATAAACAAATTCTAAGTACCAGAATGGGCATAATCACTAAAGCCATTTACTCGTTCCTAGATTGTATGTGCAACTTTTCGAACCATAACTTCCTTCGTCAAGAAAAATGGTGGAAGAGTGTATATTTCCATTAAGAGCCTTAGATTTGAAAAGTAACGGTTTGACTGGAGTTAAGGTTACAAAAAGATAATTAAAAAAATCTGTTTCCTCATTTGTTCAAGATGTACGTGTTGGCCAGCCAAAGGCAAACCAAAATCAAGATTTACATCATGCATATGAATTTTTCCCCATCTCCACACCCTTGGCCACCTGTAGTAGCCACACATTTAAAAGATCTAAAACTTCTTTTCACCAACAAGTCTGTCGATATAGGCAAATTTGAATAAACTGGGAAAGCCAAATATTAGAACTACGAAGTGATAGAATTAGTGCTTTGTGTTGACAAACTGTTTCAAGGGGTGAGGACACTGAGGGAGTTCTGTTAAGTATCTTTGCTGGTCGAAATTGACCATTAACATAGCTGTCTGGTTCAGTGTCTTCAGTTTTATTCGCAGGTTCAGAATTCAGGTATCAGCTTATCTACTTATCAGCTTATGACTGAGGAACTTCTAATTCTTAAACTAATTTATTGTTTTTCTACTTATACGCTCTGGTTAAAGAACATTATCAGAACACTTGCTCGTAGCAATGTCACAATTCCTCGATTCTATTTGCAATCTTCTCCCAGAAGCTATGAACTCATAACTATCACTATTTTCCAAAAATCAACCGGCAATCAGTTCCCAAAATTACAACCGAGAAGGATACGTAAATGACGGTAATACAGCGATGGTTGACACTGCAACCGATAAATCAATCTCAACCAGACAATGAATTCCCAAAAAGTGATAACACGATACATGTTCTGTGCAAGAAAAAAAAATTGCAAACTTGAGCAAAAAAGCGAATCATGATCCAATCACATCGTAATACAATCCACTTACCTCAAAAATGGAACACGTCGTGGTGCGTGTAGAGAGATGCAAGGACTCACCTTAAATTTTCGCAGTTTGAAATTCTGAAATCTTAATTTCGAAGCTACCGAGGAGCTAGGACGAATTGGATCATGGAGGTGGCAGTGTTGTACGTCTGGAGTACAACAGGGTTCAAGGTGATTCAACTATTTTTTTGGGCAGCTCATTCAACTTCAGTTTTACTTCTTTTATAATAAAAAGAAGCCTTGTTATTTGTTGTTTTCACACATTTAAAATTAGGGTGTACACATTTACAACTTCAGGGTGTACCAACAACATGCCTGAAGTTAGGGTGTACACATTTACAACTTCAGGGTCTTTTATAATAAAAAGAAGCCTTGTTATTTGTTGTTTTTACACATTTAAAATTAGGGTGTACACATTTACAACTTCAGGGTGTTTTTACACATTCAATTTCAGTTCAACTTCAGGGTGTACCAATTTCTTAATTAGGGTAAATTCAAGAAATCATGTAAAATTGACATAGAAAGTCAAAATTTGATCTCGCTATATTATTTGTTGTTTTTACACATTTAATATGATTTTTAATGAAGCCTTACCAACTTCTAAGTTAAAATTTTCCTTCCCTAGTTAAAGACCAACTAATTGAGTTGGGGCTATTCCGATCGTTTAACGACTTACTTGCTTAGGTAAACATCTAATACATTAAAAAATCATTTAAACCTTAAAAATGTTTTATCTATCTAACTTGAATCAAAAATTTGGTTATGTTTAAATCAATTAAAATTTATGGAACACTGATATAATGCTGATGATTATTTTAGTACTTCATAAATTGGTAAAAGCTTGAAAAAAAAAGAAGTTGTTATACTAACATAACTTTTAGCTAATTAAAATAAAGTTTATATAGGCCAAGTTATAATATTAAATTTTTCGAAATTTCTTATCCTACTACATATGTAGGACAGAAAATCCCATTTACGTAATCCATTGGTAACAAATTAAGTAAAAAATTATGAATAATAAGAAAATTTTAAGTTTTAATTATTATCATCATTTTTCAAAAAGTTGATTGAGCAAACTTACTTTTCATATATTAAATAACCTCTTGACTAAAGAATCAGCTTGGTTGAATTATCTTGGTTTTGGAATGTGACTTCACATGACATTATCTATTCTGTTTTCGATAATATTTTCCATATTTTAAGAGAAAAATTTTCACAAAATTGTGTGAAACATGCCCACGGATGATTAAACTGTGACTTCATGTTGGCACACAACGGATCCGGATCGTGCCTCCCGTGGCACAGCGGAGTTTAAAATTTTTGCATCGGGACGATCATATGTAACCACAAAATATGGTAATTAATCGAAACAAAACATAAGGTGTTCAGATTTTTTACCTTCGGTGACTTCGCGCCCGGCTCCGACTATTCCGGTTTTTAAGCGGTGATAGCCCTTCAAAGGTTGAATCTTCGGTTTGTTTACATAATCCGCTCCATGACCGGTTTCCAATTCATTTGCTGCTTTGCACTAGAAAGCACAGTGAATTGCACGAACAGATCTCCCCGTCGAGACGCACACGGCAAGGAGCGACGTCGGAAGGGTGGCGGTAGCGGTGGATAGCACTGTGGAGGCGTGTTGAGGAGGAGAGGGGAGGAAAGACTAGAGTTATGATTCAATAATCAAGGAATTATTTAATGTGTCTCCCCGATATCATATTTATCGATGGAGAGATAGAGCTTGAGTAGGACTCAAACTAGGTACTTTCGTTTCGACTCAAACACTGCACATTCGTTTCGACTCAAATGCTGCACATTCGTTTTCGAATCAAACGCTGCACATTCGTTTCAAGTCAAACGCTGCACATTCGTTTTGACTCAAATGTTGCACATTCGTTTCAAATCCAAAGCTGCACATTCTTTTTGACTCCCTCAGATATTGTTGATGCGCTCAGTTTACAACACTGATTCCCAATTTTCCCTTCCACCATGCTCAACACTTTGAGCTCCGAATCCGTATAGTAATTGGAAACCAGTACTTGTGTGATCCTTAATGGTTCAGGGATACAGCTAGTGTCAGGCCCCGTGCTAATTACTAACAATTAACACACAATAAGCGCATAAACACGGAAGCTAAAAATCAGGGCTTAAAAATTTTTTTTTTTTTTTTTTCGAAATATTATGGGCCTGAACTTAAAATCATACATTCAAAATATTCAATACTCAAAATATGAGTTAACTCAAAATCATACAACAAGTAACCACATAACATCAATTCAAAAGACAGATCCCCCAAGTACATGATAACACGGGGCATCCCCCGGTTCAATACATATCATAAATAAACTGGGACTCAGGGATGCGGGGATCGACCAGCTGAACTTCCACTCTGCCCAGCTAGGTTACCTGAAACTCCTGCAAATGGGCACGCAGACCCAAACAACAAAAGCAGGAAAACAAGTACGAGGTCAAGCCTCAGTACGAAGAGCTATCAAAGCAGATAAACATGCAACATGCTACCAATCAATGCTATGAATGCATGAGGGCTGTCAAGAAAAGCGGATAGCAAGACCAGTCTATCAACTGGCAA
>KQ988581.1:159200-169312 GCA_001598015.1 Dorcoceras hygrometricum
CTCCCGGCCATATTCTTTGTTCTTCCGCTGCCTCGCCGGGGGGCGGATCCGGATCCCTAACACGGAAACGATTGAAACAGGCACACCGTGCAATCTAACCACAAAATTCACGTACAGTTTCGCCATCTTCTTCAGAGAAAAGGTCATACTGTAGGGAATAAAATGTGCAGACTTCGACAATCGGTCGATAACCACCCAAATAGCATCGCATCCTCTGCTGGTACGAGGCAGATGCGTCACAAAATCCATCGTTATGTGCTCCCAATTCCATTGGGGCACTTCCAAACTCTGCAACAGACCACCAGGTCTCATCCTTTTGGCCTTAACCATCTAACAGTTCAAACATCGAGCAACGAATCCAGCAACGTCTCTCTTTAGGCCAGCCCACCAGAAGTGCGGCTTCAACGCATGGTACATCTTCCGTGTACCAGGATGAACACTATGTCTACTGCAGTGCGCTTCCCGAAGGATCTCCTCCTTCAAATCAATGAGGTTAGGCACATCCAGCCTGCCACGAAACCTCAAACAACCATCAAAAGAAACAGAATAATCCTCAAGTTCTCCAGCCCTGACCTTCAACTTCAACTCGTGGATGGAAGGATCAGTCCTTTGAGCTGCTCGAATAGTCGAAACAATCTGTGGCTCCACTTGTAAAGAAGAAACCACAACAAAATCCTCAGCCGGGTAAAACCTCCAACCAGTAGTGTTAAGATTCTCCTGGTCCTTAGAGATATATAGCAAAGCAAGCATCTCACTAGCCTTCCAGCTCAAAGCATCGGCCACTACGTTCGACTTCCTAGGTTGATACTTGATCTCGCAATCAAAGTCCTTTAGCAGCTCCATCCAATGACGCTGTCTAATATTCAAGTCAGGCTGCGAAAACAGATACTGCAAACTTTTGAGGTCCGAGTACACCACAAATTGCTCGCCATACAGATAATGACGCCAGATCTTCAACGCAAAGACAAAGGCTGCTAGCTCCAAATCATGGACTGGATAACGAGTCTCATGCGATTTCAGCTGCCGTGAGGCATACGCAATGACTCGACCATTCGTCATCAAAACACAACCCAATCCATTGAGCGAAGCATCAGAACAAACAACGAAACCACCTGATCCGGACGGCAGAGCCAACACATGCGCAGTAGTCAGTTTCTCCTTGAGCAATTGAAAATCATTCTCGCATTGCTCAGTCCACACAAACCGCTTGTCCTTCTGAGTCAATTGAGTAATCGGCTTTTCTATGCTAGAAAATCCTTCAATGAAACGACGGTAATAGCCAGCCAGACCCAAGAAATTGCGAATCTCCGACACATTCTTGGGACGCTCCCAGTTCAAAACAGCATCAACCTTACCGGGATCCACAGAAATCCCCTCGGCTGAAATAACATGACCTAGAAACACGACGTGATCCAGCCAAAACTCGCACTTGGAGAATTTAGCATACAGCTGCTGGTCTCTCAACGTCTGAAGGAAAAATCTCAGGTGCTCCTGATGCTCCAAAGGAGTCTTAGAATATACCAAGATGTCGTCAATAAACACTATCACGAACTGATCTATGAACTCTCTGAAGACCCGGTTCATCCGATCCATAAAGACTGCAGGTGTGTTGTTCAGCCCAAACGGCATAACCAGGAACTCTAAGTGTCCGTACCTTGTACGAAAAGCAGTCTTTGTGACATCTTGATCTCTTACTCTCAGCTGGTGGTACCCTGAACGCAAGTCAATTTTCGAATACACCGCAGAACCTTGCAGCTGAACAAACAGATCATCGATCCTGGGTAAAGGGTACTTGTTCTTAACAGTCGCTTTGTTCAGCTGATGGAAATCAATGCACATCCACATTGAGCCATCCTTCTTCTTCACAAACAAAATGGGCTCTCCCCACAGCGACATGCTGGGTATGATAAAACCTATCTCCAGCAAATCGTCGAACTGCACTTTGAGTTCTCTCAACTCCGCATGTGCCAAACGATACGGGGACGAGAAATCGGTGCTGTTCCAGGCACAAACTCAATGCTGAAGTCATCTCCCTCCTCGGAGGAAAACCAAGAATCTCCTTCGGAAACACATCGGGAAAATGTCGCACCACGAGAACGTCGCTAAGCTGCACACGAGAAGAAGAAGACGCATCCAAAGCGTAGATCATGAAACCAGCATCCCTAAGGACAAACGAGAACGTCGCTAAGCTGCACACGAGAAGAAGAAGACGCATCCAAAGCGTAGATCATGAAACCAGCATTCCCTAAGGACAACAAACTGAACATCTCCATCGCTGAGACTAACGGAATCTTTGATCGAGAATCCTGGCCATATAAGTCCCACTTCTCGCCAGACAGAGGCCTAAAACGAACAATCCCATGGAAACAATCCACGGAGGCCCTATAGTTGGACAACACATCCATCCCGACTATGAAATCGAAATCCCACAACAACAGCCGGATCAAATTCGCCACCAACACATGCTCACCAAATCTCAAAACGCCATCTAACAAAACCTCCTGGGAAAACAGGCTCACACCGCCAGGGGTAGAAACAGAAACAGTATCACGCAAAGGAATGGTATGCAAATCATCCTCAATAACAAAAGAATCAGAGATGAAAGAATGCAATGAACTAGTGTCAAACAACACACGAGAAAATAGAAATGAAGACATGTACCTGCGATCACCCTGCTCGGCGTCTCCTCCTCCTGCTCCCTAGTAATGACGTTGGCCTGAGCATGCTGGGGTCCAGAGAAGAACGACTGAGATGATTGTCCGAATCACGACGAACCACGCTGCTGGAACGGCCTGAACTGAGTCTCACCAATCCTGGGCTGCTGAAACTGAGGGGAACGATCCCTAGACTGTCCTCCACGACCCTGAGGCAGGGCTACGGCTTGCTGCGATCCAGGTGACGGACACACCCTAGCGAAATGCCCATACTGACCGCAAATATTGCAAGAGCCCTGCACTCCAACACACTGGGTAGAAGGATGCTTGCCACCACAATAACCACATAACTCAGCCCGAGAACCACTACTACTCGATGTACCTGAACCAGACTATGCATAACCAGACTTCTTCTTGAACTATTGACCGTGGGGTCGGAACCTCTGACGGCCAGACTGTTGTGCCACCTGTGGCTGCTGCTCCTGCTGGGGCTGATGGGCTGATTGAGAAACCTGAGAGGACTGCACTCCCTGACCAGCAGGACGACCACACTGTGCTACCTGATGCCTACGAGCACGAAGACTCCTCAAACCCTCCTCAATATCGATAGCACTATCCACTGCCTCAGCATAAGTATTGGGTTTGCTTGTCAGTACCATCTGATACAGCTCTTCATTTAAACCCTCTAAAAATCTGGTCCTCTTGGCCCCCTCCCGGCCAGAAACATGAGGGACGTACGCCAACAAAGAATAAAACATCCGAGCACACTCACGGACAAACATCGAGCCCTGCTCCAGATGATCAAACTCCCGCTCATGGGCGTTCACGTAAAACTCAGGAACATACTCCTGCCTAAAAGTCTCGCAAAAGCTGTCCCAAGTAATCCCAACGCCGGTCTCCAACAAAGTACTAGAAGCACCTCACCACCAGTGCTCTGCACCCTTTCTAAGCTGAAGGGTAACCAAGCTCAACCAAAGCTCGTCGTCGTACTGGACACGATCGAATAGGCCAGTGATGTTCCGAAGCCACGAATCTGTATCCTCGCTCGACTCATCGCCATTAAAGACCTGGGGGTTCATCCTCTGAAACCTCTCTATCACAACGTCCATCCTCTCTACAGGGGTAGGAAAAACCTCAACCTCCTCCTCCTCATCACGGCTACTACGAGTACGACTAGGAGCGCTATGCATATCCCCATTCTGTCCCTCCACTCCTGAAACTGCCCCTACCTCTAGCTCTACGTCTAGGCGGCATCTACGAAGGCACTCAACAGGATAAGGCAACAGAGAACAGATACAGCGTAGATATCACAACAATATGCAGCACATAAATCACATAGTCAAGCACATACAACACACGACACTGTGCCTAGACTCAAGTGTGATCAAAGAAATCGAGCTTATCCCAGCTTAAGCTCTGATACCAAATATGTCCGGCCTCGTGCTCACAACAGAGTAAAATCACACAAACACAAGCGGAAGATACTAAAAAGCGGGTAAAATTTTTTGCTTTTGGCCTGACGGTTTAAAAAGATATAATTTAAAATACGACAATACTCAAAACAGATATCCCAGTTTAACAAAACCACCACCACAAATGGTACAGCATAAACATGTATCAAATACCTGGTAACAAACACCATTGAGCACAACAAAATACAACAAGAGCACAGGGCATCCCCTGGCTAACTGTACTGATACATAGATATATGCTATATACTATTGGGATACTCTAACCACCACATGGGTCACCTCTAGCTGGGTCAGCTCCACGACCAGCTGGATAACCTGAACAACAAAACAGGCAAGGAAAACAAACCAAGCCCCAGAGGGACATGGGGTCAAACCCCAGTACGGAGATCAACTGAAACAGCTAAAGAAAAGCATAAGTTAAAATGCACATGCTATGCATGAGACACAGGACAACCGCTGTTGGCTACAAACGAAGAGGATCCAAGGAACTCAAAGCATAGCTCAAACGAATCTGCAACAAACGGTGGCCACTGGTGTGTGTCCAAAGTGTGGTAATGAGCCACTCGCCTTGACACTACACCCGAATACCAGATGCATCAAACAGCTCAACCTGCCGTTGCACAACTCATGAACTGTGGTAGTTAACCACTCGGTGCATGAGGGCTAACAGATCCCAGTAGGGAGATGAGAGTGCGGCATTGCCGCTCGCCCTCACATCATGGTAAGAAACAACAGCACAATTCAACAAGATACAAAGCAAGGGATCTGAAATTCAAGTGAATAAATGTGTGTATGCAATCAACCAAGAGCAGCTAGCATAACACAAATGCAACAGCAAGCAATACACAGCAATTATGCACGGCAATTCCAATCAGCGATGCATATCAGCTCTCACATTCAATCCCACGCCAAATCCAAGATGAATTTCAAGCTCAAGATCGGTACCTCTAATTTTTGGGCAACATTTACCGCAAACAAGCCCGAGAAATTTGATACAAGCACCTGCCGAAGCAAACAACGCACAAAAAAACTCAGGCAAGCTAACAAAAACTCACGGCCAACAACAGAAGCTCATGGGAGAAATCTGGAAAGCTAACGCTAGAGAAGTCTGAAGGCAAAACGCTAACAGCTGGAGGCGTCTGGAACTAACGCTAGAGACATCTGCTCAAACAAACGCTAAACGCTAACTCTCGCGCCATAGATCTCTCCATCCAGCGCTAACCAAAACGGCGACGTATTGGTGACATCTGAAAACCAGCGCTATACATTGTCCCGCTCACCAGCGATCACGCTCATCAGATCTAACAACCAAACGCTAAGCCAAACGACACCGTATTAACTTACCGAAACGACATCGTATTGCGCTCAACACAAAACATGCGGGCATACTCCAAATCAGATCCTAGCTCTAACGAAATATCAGATCTCTCCTAAATGACGGCGTATTATGTTCTCTCGTTACAAAACACGGTGATCACTGAACGCTGGAAGAAATCTGTTCACTCACATGCTAAACTCGCGAAACAGATTTCACACGCAACATAAAACATGCCGCAACACCAAGCGTCTAGCTTCTAAAAAATACGAACAGATTTCACCACTAAACCGAACAGATCTCACCCGAGAACCCAAAATAGATTTCTAACTCAAAAATATCAAAATTTCCAAAATTGCTCCAAATGTGAAATCTGACCTGAAATGCAAACGAAACCTTCAAATTGAAATCTGAACATCCAGAATTTCTTACAATTCGATTTATTCCAACCAATTATTCTTCATTAAATTTCAGGTCTCACATTTCTCCCCCACTAAAAAGGATTTCGTCCTAGAAATCAAACAACTATTCTAAAAATACAACTCAACAACAGGCTATCAAAACATAAATTCGCCTTACCCATGGTCAAGAGTTCAAGATAACTGAGCAAACAAATAACAACAACTAGGAAATAATTACAACCAAAACTACAACTACTGGGAATCTATCACAACAGCTACTCAAACAGATGCGGCCACTCGCGCTGCATCTTTTCTTCCAACTCCCAAGTAGCTTCTTCCCTATTCTAAAAATACAACTCAACAACAGGCTATCAAAACATAAATTCGCCTTACCCATGGTCAAGAGTTCAAGATAACTGAAGCAAACAAATAACAACAACTAGGAAATAATTACAACCAAAACTACAACTACTGGGAATCTATCACAACAGCTACTCAAACAGATGCGGCCACTCGCGCTGCATCTTTTCTTCCAACTCCCAAGTAGCTTCTTCCCTGCCATGCTTGCTCCATCGCACCATCACCAACGGAATAGTTTTGTTCCTCAAGTGTTTCTCTTTTCTATCAAGGATCTGCAAGGGATATTCCTGATAACTCAACGTCTGATCTAGCTCTACCTCGTCAGTTCTAAGCACATGAGACAGATCTGGCTCGTACTTACTCAACATGGAACGCGAATTTCCTGAGAAACGAAGTCATAGGCACGTAGGTTCAGAGCCAAACCGACTACTCCAAGAGCACTCATCCATAAACCGGTTACTGGTACAAATAACATACATGAAAGACATCATGTAGAGAAGATAATTCTGGAGGCAACAACAGCCTATACGCCAAAGAGCCAATCCTCTCAACAATTTCATACCGTCCGACGTAACATGGGGCTAACTTTCCCTTGTGTCCAAAGCGCATAACACTGCGAAACAAAGAAACTTTAAGGAATACCTGATCACCAACCTGAAACTCTAGAGGTCGACGCCTCTTATTCGCATAACTGGTTTGGCGATCATGGGCAACTTTCATCCGCTGTCGAATTAGATCCACATGGTCTTTCATTTGCTGCACAAAGTCTGGGGCAGATAGCTGCTTCTCCCCCACTTCTTCCCAACATACCGGCGATCTGCACTTCCAGCCATACAAAGACTCAAACGTCGCCATGCCAATCGTCACTTGATAGCTGTTATTGTAAGAAAAACTCTAGCAAAGATAACGCGTCTTGCCGGTCGAATTAGATCCACATGGTCTTTCATTTGCTGCACAAAGTCTGGGGCAGATAGCTGCTTCTCCCCCACTTCTTCCCAACATACCGGCGATCTGCACTTCCAGCCATACAAAGACTCAAACGTCGCCATGCCAATCGTCACTTGATAGCTGTTATTGTAAGAAAACTCTAGCAAAGATAACGCGTCTTGCCAGCAAACACCAAAATCCATAACAATAGCTTGTAACATATCCTCCAACGTCTGGATAGTTCTCTCAGATTGGCCATCTGTCTGAGGGTGATATGCTGTGCTCATAGCCAATCTGGTACCCAAAGCTGCTTGCAGACTCATCCAAAACCTGGAAGTAAACCTTGGATCTCGGTCGGAAACGATCGAAACAGGAACACCGTGCAATCTAACCACAAAATCCACGTACAGTTTCGCCATCTTCTTCAGATAAAAGGTCATACCGTAGGGAATAAAATGTGCTGACTTCGACAATCGGTCGATAACCACCCAAATAGCATCGCATCCTCTGCTGGTACGAGGCAGATGTGTCACGAAATCCATCGTTATGTGCTCCCAATTCCATTGGGGCACTTCCAAACTCTGAAACAGACCACCAGGTCTCATCCTTTTGGCCTTAACCATCTGACAGTTCAAACATCGAGCAACGAATCCAGCAACGTCGCTCTTTAGGCCAGACCACCAGAAGTGCGGCTTCAACGGATGGTACATCTTCCGTGCACCAGGATGAACACTATGTCTACTGCAGTGCGCTTCTCGAAGGATCTCCTCCTTCAAATCAATGAGGTTAGGCACAACCAGCCTGCCACGAAACCTCAAACAACCATCAAAAGAAACAGAATAATCCTCAAGTTCTCCAGCCCTGACCTTCAACTTCAACTCGTGGATGGAAGGATCAGTCCTTTGAGCTGCTCGAATAGTCGAAACAATCTGTGGCTCCACTTGGAAAGAAGAAACCACAACACAATCCTCAGCAGTGTAAAACCTCCAACCAGTAGTGTTAAGATGCTCCTGGTCCTTAGAGATATATAGCGAAGCAAGCATCTCACTAGCCTTCCTGCCCAAAGTATCGGCCACTACGTTCGACTTCCCAGGCTGATACTTGATCTCGCAATCAGAGTCCTTTAGCAGCTCCATCCAACAACTCTATCTCATATTCAATTCAGGCTGCAAAAATAGATACTGCAAACTTTTGTGGTCCGAGTACACCACAAATTGCTCGCCATACAGGAAATGATGCAAGATCTTCAGCACAAAGACCACGGCAGCTTGCTCCAAATCATGGACTGGATAACGAGTCTCATGCGGTTTCAGCTGCCGCAAGGCATACGCAATGACTCGACCATTCTGCATCAAAACACAACCCAATCCATTGAGCGAAGCATCAGAACAAACAACGAAACCACCTGATCCGGACGGCAGAGCCAACACAGGCGCAGTAGTCAGTTTCTCCTTGAGCAATTGAAAAGCATTCTCGCATTGCTCAGTCCACACAAACCGCTTGTCGTTTTGAGTCAATTGAGTCATCGGCTTTTCTATGCTAGAAAATCCTTCAATGAAACGACGGTAATAGCTAGCCAGACCCATGAAACTACGAATATCCGACACATTCCTGGGATGCTCCCAGTTCAAAACAGCATCAACCTTATTGGGATCCACAGAAATCCCCTCGGCTGAAATAACATGACCCAGCACGACGCGATCCAGCCAAAACTCGCACTTGGAGAATTTAGCATACAGCTGCTGGTCTCTCAACGTCTGAAGGACAATTCTCAGGTGCTCCTTATGCTCCAAAGGAGTCTTAGAATATACCAAGATGTCGTCAATAAACACTATCACGAACTGATCAATGAACTCTCTGAAGACCCGGTTCATCAGATCCATAAATACTGCAGGTGCTTTGGTCAGCCCAAACGGCATAATCAGGAACTCAAAGTGTTCGTGCCTTGTACGAAAAACAGTCTTTGCGACATCTTGATCTCTTACTCTCAGCTGATGGTACCCTGAACGCAAGTCAATCTTCGAATACACAGCAGAACCTTGCAGCTGATCAAACAGATCATCGATCCTGGGTAAAGGGTACTTGTTCTTAACATTCGCTTTGTTCAGCTGATGGAAATCAATACACATCCGCATTGAGCCATCCTTCTTCTTCACAAACAAAATGGGCGCTCCCCACAGCGACATGCTGGGTCTGATAAAACCTTGAGTTCTCTCAACTCCGCAGGCGCCAAACAATACGGGGAACAAGAAATCAGAGCTGTGCCAGGCACCAGCTCAATGCTGAAGTCAATCTCCCTCCTCGGAGGAAAACCAGGAATCTCCTCCGGAAACACATTGGGAAAATGTCGCACCACGAGAACGTCGCTAAGCTGCACACGAGAAGAAGAAGACGCATCCAAAGCATAGATCATGAAACCAGCATTCCCTAAGGACAACAAACTGAACATCTCCATCGCTGAGACTAACGGAATATTCGATCGAGAATCCTGGCCGTAGAAGTCCCACTTCTCGTCAGACAGAGGCCTAAAACGAACAATCCATGGAAACAATCCACGGAGGCCCTATAGTTGGACAACACATCCATTCCGACTATGCAATTGAAATCCCACAATAACGGATGGATCAAATTCGCCACCAACAAATGCTCACCATCTCAAAACGCCATCTAACAAAACCTCCTGGGAAAACAGGCTCACACCGCCAGGGGTAGAAACAGAAACAGCATCGCGCTAAGGAATGGTATGCAAACCATGCTGTTGGGGATCTGGATCCGCCCCCCGGTGAGGCAGCGGAAGAACATAGAATAAACAGCCGGGAGACGATCAATACGAAAAATTCAATAACAGTTATCGACATGCATAGGGGGTTCAAAACCACTACCTTGCTGGCACTTGTGCCTGGCTCCAACCGTAGTTACAATAACGTCGGCTCTTCTCGGTAGATTGCGGTAGTAATCGCCAATCCGGTCCACGACCAGAAAA
>KQ988583.1:14971-25566 GCA_001598015.1 Dorcoceras hygrometricum
CAACAAAAGGGTCCCCAGGAAGGATCAGGATTACGGTTGACGAACTGTATACCCCTTCAAAACCCAAGGAAGGATCAGGATTATGGATCGATGGATCTATATACCCCTTCAACAATGAGCCATAGTGCTAAGACTGATATCAGGAGTTTCTGTATACCCCTTCAAAAACCAAGGAAGGATAAGGATTATGGATCGACGGATCTATATACCCCTTCAACAATGAGCCATAGTGCTAAGACTGATATCAGGAGTTTGATCAAACGAAATGGACCAAATGTTTAAAGTGTTGTCATAATTTCCAGAAAATGAATGAAGAGCACAAGTGTGATTTTAATCACAGCTCTAAG
Source organism: Dorcoceras hygrometricum (assembly GCA_001598015.1). Taxonomy (NCBI): domain Eukaryota; kingdom Viridiplantae; phylum Streptophyta; class Magnoliopsida; order Lamiales; family Gesneriaceae; genus Dorcoceras; species Dorcoceras hygrometricum. The sequence goes on from KQ988583.1 coordinate 15,319, forward strand.
GAATGTTCCAAGAAAATGTTTTTCAGAATTGAGTTATGTTTTATGCTTTCGTTCTTTTCCAGATTTCACAGTTATGCTTTACGCTTATTTATTCTTGAGCGTATTCAAAGTTCAGACTCCAGTATGTATCAGCTTTTGAACGATTGTATGATTTGCTTTCGTTATTTCCAGACTTTACTTGCTGAGCCATTGGCTCACTAGTTTTCATTGAGTGCAGGTAATGAACAGTTAGGAGCTGGAGGGGAATGAACAGAAAGGAAGGAGGTGTTTATCGTGGACATCAGATTTCAGCGTTTCGTTTTGTTCCAGATTTCACGTTTTCCTTTTTGTGTTATACAGTAATGTACCGAACCTTTGCAGTTGGTTTAAATCACAACAGATTTCTAGTTTAGTTATTTTGTAAGAAATCTGTTTCCAGACTTCATTATGAACAAATGTAACCATTTGGTTTAAATTACTAGATTTCTATTTCCGCGCCTTTTAATTATGGGATTTGATTCTCGTTTCAATCCAATAAGTTAGTAGCGATCCTTTATTTAGATGATTGAAAACTTTATGACTTTCAATTGAACCCCAAAACTTCTAAATTCTTATAAGAAAAGTAAGGGTCGTTACAGTTGGTATCAGAGCAATGGTCCTTGAGATAAACACACTTCCAGTCTGGGCAGATCCCTCCAGCCACTTCTAAATTGTGAGTTTTAATTCATGTTCTAGCATATAGTAATCTCTCATAATAGAATTGTGGTGGATTTGGGCTACCCTTTACAGATATGTCAGGACGAGGTAGAGGAAGGAGAAGTTTTGCAGAAAGGGACAATGAATCTGAAGGATTAAATCCTGTCCTCACACGTACGCAATATCCGGACGTGTACAAACTTGAGCATACATCAGACTTCCCACTGCCGAGGCATAGGGAATCTTCTCAATTTCCTTTTTCTCAAAATCATTTTTAGGGCACTGATTGAGACTGAACTTATCTCCTTTAGCCACAGGGGTATCATCCGGTTTACAGTCGTGCATCCCATAACGCTTGAGAACCTTTTCGATATAGTTCTTCTGCGATAATCCAAGAATACCACGAGAACGAGCCCGATGTATTTGGATACCCAGAACAAATGATGCATCACCAAGATCTTTCATCTCAAAATGCTTAGATAGAAATCTCTTGGTGTCATGCAACAATTCTATATCGTTACTAGCGAGAAGGATATCATCAACATATAAAACCAGAAAAATATGTTTGCTCCCACTGAACTTGTGGTATACACAATCATCAACCATATTCATCTCAAAACCGAATGAGATGATCACTTGATGAAATTTGAAATACCATTGTCAAGATGCTTGCTTGAGTCCATAAATGGATTTCTTGAGTTTGCAGACCATGTTGTCTGGGTATCCAGACACAAAGCCTTCTGACTGCCTCATATAAATCGTTTCATCAATATCACCATTGAGAAAAGCTGTCTTTACATCCATCTGGTGTAACTCAAGGTCGAAATGTGCCACTAATGCCATTATAATTCTGAAAGAGTCTTTCGAAGAAACAGGAGAGAAAGTCTCTTTATAGTCAATGCCTTACTTTTGAGTAAAGCCTTTTGCGACAAGACGGGCTTTGAATCTCGCAACATTTCCTCTCGAATCCCTCTTGGTTTTAAATATCCACTTGCAACCAATGGGCTTCGCACCTTTAGGCAATGTTACAAGATCCCACACGTCATTGTCCATCATGGACTTTATCTCATCATTCATGGCATTAGTCCACTTGAGAGAGTTAGAACTTACCATGACTTGGCGAAGGGTGATAGGATCATACTCCATCAATCCAATGTCAGCTTCATGTTCTTGAAGAAATACAATGTAATCATCTGGCAATGCATTTCTTCTCTCTCTAGTGGATCTCCTTAATGGCATTGGTTCTTGAGGTACTAGAGTTTGTTCATCTGAAATATTATTTTGCATAGGAGGATCTCCAATAATTCTATTGTATCTTGGTCAATGCGAGGAATGAGATCCTGATCGATGCCCAAAACACCCATGGGAATATCGACAATATATGAGAGAAGAAGGAGGATTTGGGATCGTGAGATTGTGAGATACATAAATTGAACAAAACATAGCCTTATTTATAGGAGTAATTTCCCACATTCCGTAGCCATTTGTTTTCAAATTTGGACAGCACATCCCAACAACACATCCATTTGGCATCTACGAGTATGGAACAAGGCGCTTCTTACTAAAACACCATGGAATATCCAAGCTAAGAAAGACTCACTTTGGGTTAAATGGATATCTCGTGTTTATGGGGAAAACATATGGAACTGGCAGATTCGTAAACAAGACCATTGCTTATCAAGAAACTGGTGGCTATTGGAAATGAAATTATTAACATTGCTGGTTTAGAAGTTGACGCTAGGAGGCTGACGGTGCAATGTGATCTGTCTGAGAAGCTTGTTGTCGGTTTTCGGTACCAATTTTTCATGCCAGGTAACAGGCTGTGGCTATGGACACCTCTGATATGGAAACCTTGTGTGCTCCCCAAACACAGGTACATTTTATGGTTTCTTGCACACAAGAAACTCCTAACCAAGGACCGCCAACCATATATTGAAGACAAGAAGTGTGTTCTGTGCAATTGTGATAGTGAATCCGTTGATCATTTGTTCTTCAAATGCAATCTTACCAAACAGCTTTGGAACAGAGTTTTATGTTGGGTGGGTATTCACAGCCAACTGGATAGTGCTACTAGCCTATCGCGGTTTTTTCGGAAACATTTTCGTGGGAACAAACCAAGCTTCAAGGTGAAGTGCATTGCTATTGGTATCACAATACACGATATTTAGAACCAAAGGAACAAAGTCATTTTTCAAGACCATAAAATGATATGGATAATGCTTTTAGACGGATACAAGTTTTTGTTCATACATATAAGGACTTGTAAAATATTGGTTTCATGCTTGTATTCGTTTTTGATGCTACTTTATTTTTATTATCATTTGCGATAACCGAGTATACTTAGTGTACTTTGTTATACTTATTTATCATCAATGAAATGAAATGATAATATATATATATATATATACCACGCCCTCAGTGACACAGACGAGTTGATAAGACCTGGGGTAATGTGGGAACTTCACCGGCTTCACAGGTTCGATTCTTGTGTGGAGCATATTCCCCACTGAAATATTGTGAGGGTATGCTCTGGGAATTAGTCCATTATATAGGTCCTCTCCCCGGGTCCCTGCCTATTCGTGCATATCCCTCGATTTACCACCTGTATGGATTAAGGGGTCTCTGACCTATACAGGAAGTTAGTCCATTAATGAATTACTTTTAAAAACAATAAAAAAAATATATACCACACATTCTTCCGACCCCCAAAGACACCAACGGATGGAACATTCATCAATGCTATGAAAGAATGGCGTAATGCTGTTCGGGGAGCTTTAAGGTTCTTCCAAACATATTCGTTAGGGCCACTCAAAGTATTTCTTGAAATAAAAACTCATAATATTCAAAACATATTATTTAATTTATATTCATAAAATATTAAAACTCACGATCAGCTTGTGAGGTATAAAACCAAATAATTCATATTCGAGTTTAGCTCAAAAAAATTTTGAACGTATTTGAGTTCCACTTGAAACAATTTTAAATTCGAATATGAACGTAATATTTTTTTTTCAAATTCGACTCGATATTCTCCCCTGTTGATGCAGGTATCCAAGTTCTCTATCCGATTTGGCACTGGATGGGGATGCCGGTGGAACAATATTGGGCCGGCCTCAAAACTGAATGCCTAGCCCAGTTCAGTAACTGTCTGTATGTGAGTTGAATTTGGCCCAGAGAAATCGATATTAATCTTAAAAAGAATAAGAAAAAAAAGAATTCAGAGTGGTTATGATGATTTGTCCATGCGGGTTTAATGATTGATTCTGGTCTAAGCATGGATTGGATTGATTTATAATATAATATGTAGGAAATCAAATTATTAAATTTGTAAACATATAACTACATTGAAAATTATTTAAAAAAAAATCAGAGATACTGGTGTTCCAAGATAAACTTCATGTACATTGTAAAATAATTATTAATTTCATACCTTCTTTTTAAGGAAAAAAAGGAGAGATTATTAAGCTGGAAAGCTAGAAATGGATGGTTTCAGTGGGAATGGACAGGTTTGAGTCCTTGGTATGAATCCCTTCTCTGCTTCTTCGCAAACGACGTCGTCTACTACTTCTTGGTTTTCAGGAATCGTTCGCGGCCGCTCCGCCTCTAACAAGATGCCCGTCAACTCTTCGGTCGCCTCCTCTGGGGACAGCGTCGCCGGTGGTTCTGTGCCCATTAACAAGAAGCGTCAGTTTAATGGGGTGATGTTCAAGTACGGGCCAAAACCAATCCAGGTGATGTTATGTTTTATTTGTTTTTGTTGCTTTATTCACATTATGGAGCTGAATTTGAGCATTGGATTAAGAAATGGATAGCCCGGGAGTTCGATTTTTGAATTTTTAGCTGTTTTAGAGTTCAAGATTCGTATATAATGTTGCTTGATTTGTGATGGTTGGTGACTTTAGTGCTGATGCTGAGAATTAAGCTGTGAATGCCAGGAATATGCTGGGATTATTGCTTCTTTTTGTAATGATTTGTGATTGTAGTTTTGATGTTGAGGAGTGTGTATCGAATTTCAATTATAGAAAAGGATAAGGTCAGCTGAAAAGAGAGAAAATGTCTGTGTCGTGTGGGATCAATATTTGTACTGCTGTCTGGAAAATGACTGTCCTGATGTTCATCAAAATGTGCAGCCAGTCTCTATTCAGCTACTACATAAGTACGCTGAGCTAATTAGAAGTCTCAGGGGTCAGAATGTACTTAGCCAAAAATTCCCCGTTTGGCTACAGGAATGCTTCATCTAGGCCACCGCAGGTAGTGCTTCAGCTCACCACCATTGAGATTCTTTGTAAACTTACTAGAAAGCCCTGGGTGGTTGAAATGGAAGGACTCCGCGGTGTATGAGCTGGATGAGTTGGGGATTGTATGTGGTGGCTGAGCTTCTTTGTCCAAATTGAAAGCCCTTTGTGGTGATCAAACTGGGATGTTCGAGCTGGATGGGTTGTTGTTGGGGCTGAACTAGGATGACTCAGGTTGGAGCTCTTTGCTAGCAATGATCTAGACGCTTTGGATGTTGTTCCACAGAAATATGTCAATAAAACATACTGAATAAACGAGACAGAATAACTGCAAGAAATCCTTATCAAGATAAAACTTTAACCATGGTAGAAAACCTCAGCTTGTTGCTCATAGACTAAACAATAACCTAAGCCACACGATAAGTATGGGCTTAATATATGCATTAAACCCTAAGATAATTGCTAACTGGACATAAAATAAGACTTAGTTTAAGTTAATATAATATATTAAGTATTCAAATCCAAATTATTCAAAGATATACAAAATGAGGTTTCAAACTAACAGAAATAGGCTAATGATTGAACTAAATAAATTTTGCTGACAATAATTGTAATCTAAATCTTTGGCCCATTGGTTGATAATTTTTTTTAGAAAGAGCCATTTGGTTTGATAGTTTGCTTGATAAACTTTATTCATCTTGATTCTTCATCTTTAGATAGGCTAACATCATAAGCTTTGGCCATTTCATCATCAATTAGCCAATTTAAGCCTTCTTCTGTATCATGGTTCCTTATTGCTCGATCAAATCGATCCTAGCTCCGCTTTTTCTTGGGATTTGATCTTGGTCCACGATTAGGGATGAGTTCACTTCAGTATCTGAAGTATAGACTTTTCTGACTACAGTGCTGGTATTCATCATGACAGATTCATAAGCCCCACACTGATTTGAATTTTATTTGTTGTTTGTGATATTCGTGCTGATGATCTGAAATTTGTGTTGCATTTCCATTCTTGCAATGCTTATCTTCTCTTGCTGTTCATGTTTAAGGTGTTTTTCAGACGGGAAATGAAGATAAGTGTATCCTTTACAAGAATTAGTGTGAATTATTTTTTTTATTATAGTTAAGTCCAGTAGAAATTTTCACATATTTATCTCGTTTCGTCTGATGTTTGGTCTTTCCTGGTGTATTTCTTTTGGTGCAGGTCGCATTTAAGACTGGAGACTACAAGCAGCAAGTTATTTTCATTGGTGGACTGACAGATGGTTTTTTGGCAACCGAGTATGACACAAGACTAGTTTTATATGATCATATGCACTTCATGGAACATTATGGTTTCGATAAGTTTCTACTGGTTGCGATCAGGGATCTTCCTCATTATTTGTTGGGTTGAAGGGTAAATCTTTCTATATTTGGAATAAGCAGTCACTGGGTTGTGGAAGAAAGTTTTGATCAGAATCTTTAAAAAATGTAGACTAAGCACATCTAAGCGCATGCTGTTGGAAGGCTTTTACCACCAATTGAGTAGATCAGCAAATAATGGTTGTTTCTCATCACGAGACGAACTACCCGTAGCTTTTATGTGAGCATAACCATAACATGCATTCTAAGTAGTTTACTTATTTTCCAGACTAGGTCATTTTAAATGGCTTGCTACATCACATTCCATTTTACCATATGAAATAAGGAATGCCATTAAGATTTTGATAAATTAAGTAATTAGATTCAGTTCTGCTTTTATGAAAGCAACTAGTATAATCATTTTGACCCCATAATTTTCATTTTGATTAGAAATATTGTTTTGTGAAATTCAGATTATTGAGTAGGAAATCTACTATTGTTTATCACGCGACTAAAAAGTACTCATACACACATCCTATGAACATATGTGGATCAATTTTTTTTTTGTTGTGTTTAATGCCTATACATTGTGTTTTTTCCAATGCATGCCCAAACTGGGTCACAACTATTTTATAATATTTCAACCAAATATTGACTCTGAATCTTCCAGATATTTGGAACCTTTGGCAATAGCTTTGGAGAAAGAAAGTTGGTCATTGGTTCAATTTCTACTTTCGTCTTCGTATAGTGGATATGGTACCTCAAGTTTGAAACAAGTAATTCAATCTTTTTCCAGCTTCTTTTCTTCTCTCTTTTGTTTGATGGAGTAAATTAGATCACTCCTTTCATGTCTGTTTATTGATGGATACAAAGTTTATTCACCCGTCACGAATTCTAATTATTCTTACTTGACAGTTCTGTGAAAATAGCTTGGTGTTAGTGTAATTTTCTTCAATTGCATGACTTCAGTGTGCAATTTCTACTATTTTTGTTTTAAAAAGAACCTACACTAGAGAAGTAAGCACATCTCAACTTTGATCACAATGGTCATGCATTTGAGTCACCTTAAAGGGGAACTGGAAAGAGTTAAATTTCATATATGGTGCTTCTTAGACATTTCTATCAACTCCTCTATTCACACACTGGAAAGTGAAAATAGGTTGTCTATGCAAACTTCTGAATAGCATGTTGTCATATTAAGTCTCGAGGCAAATCCAATCTGATACATTTTTGTGAGAGTTCTTTGTTATGTGTACGCTCACACACACACACACTGGAGGAGCTCTCTCGCAGACAGGGCTGCATCATCCATCCTGACAGATTGTTTTTTCTAAAACTGTAATCTAATTGATATAGCACATAGTTCCTATCATTTGTCTTCCTTTGTTTTAGTAACTCGTAATGTTGAGTAATGATTTGTTAAACTCTCTTTTGCTAAAATTTGGATGGATGCTTACGTTTATTGAAGGATGCCTTGGAACTTGATCAATTGATTAGTTACTTGATTAACAAAGAAGATTCTGAAGGTGTGGTTCTACTTGGACACAGTACTGGCTGTCAGGTATTACCTCTGAATTAAACGAGCATCTGACGATCAAAGTATTGTATAGGAGCCATCAAAGATCTACATTTACAGCCTTCATTTTGGGTAATATAAAGTCATAGTATTATGCGTGCAGGATATTGTGTATTATTTGCGTACCAATGCAGCCTGTTCAAGAGCTGTTCGTGCTGCTATATTGCAGGTAATTTTTCTATTTATATTTACAACCATGTTCTATTCAAGTTCCAGCAATTAATTGATGATTGCGATGATTGCTTGCTATGTGTTGAGTGTTAAAAATTCTAATAGAATACTAATTACATGATACACCACCTTATGTCTTCGCATTTTTTTCTAAGATAATGTTGATTGGCTGTTCAGGCTCCAGTCAGCGACCGGGAATATAGAGCTACACTGCCAGAAACGGCTTCCATGATTGATTTGGCGTCAAAGATGCTAAGTGATGGTCGTGGATCACAATTGATGCCCCAAGAAGCCAATCCCGATTCTCCAATCTCTGCTTATAGGTAGAGTGATTTGTGGCATAAGTTCGTTGGATGTAGGGGTAGATGCACATATCGACAAGGAAGGGCTGAAAGGGGGTGGCTTAATGGATATTGGTGATTGAAACTTTGTGCAGGACTAAATAATAACATATAACGTTTTTTTTCCTTAATCATCCTTTTGTTCAGCCTGTCGTTTTTAGCAAGTTTTTTATCAGCATTGCGTGCTTGCAACGGTTTGCCATCTTATCCTTTATTAGCCATTTTTAGATACCATTCACTCTGTTCATACAACGGCGATGATGACATGTTCAGCTCCGACTTCAGCGAAGACCAATTGAAACAAAGACTTGGGCACATGTCTAACACGCCTACTCTGGTAAATTTTCTTCATATTTGACTTTATAATCCATGATTTCTACAGTATTATGATTTATGCCATATATGCAAATAAATAATAAGGAGCCAAGATTCTCTTTCAGAGGCGAAACTAACATGATTAAATCGAAAGTGGCAAAATACAATATTAACCAAACAAGTTTTGCAAAGAATTGTATAGAGTGGGTGGCAAACTACTACTAATTCTTGCTGTTCTTCTTCTCTTTCCCAACTTTAAATAGCACTTGCTGTTTGCTGAAAGCATGTTATCACTAAGAAAACTTCACGTGGCAGTGGAAGGACACACACATGGTTGACAGAGAAAAATTGGAAAAAAATAAAGTCGCTCCCGTTCTATATTTCAACTTCCAAAAACGTAATGTCAGCACGTTAATTGTCTGTCGTGGTGTGATCTAGTGTCTCCATTAAATTTTTCATTCTTACTATGGTGAAGATTTCGAAGAAACATCGAGAGGAATTCTTTAGTGACCTTGTATTACCCTGCAGATCATGTTTTCCATGGGTGACGAATATGTTCCTGATTATGTGGACAAGAAAGCTCTGGTTGATAGGCAAGAATGATAAACTTGTTGTATAACTCTTTTTTTACTTAAATCTTTACCTTTTTTCACACCAAATTCAACTGATACATCTCATTCTGTTCTATGAACTGAACTAGATTGTGTAGAGCCATGGGTGGTGCAGAAAAGGTCGAAGTCGAACATGGTAACCACTCTCTATCCAACCGAATCGATGAAGCTGTCCAAGGCATTATGGAGTTCATCAGGCGGGATGGACCCAAGGGATGGGAGGATCCATGGAGTTAAGCACATGCAGTGCTTGCTCGTTTTCTTCGTTTCTTTATTCGATTTCGTGCTCTTTTCTTATTTCTGAAAGTTTTTATGCAGTGAATGGCAATTCATTCCCATTTCATAAATCTGTTTCTTGTTATCATTATTTTTTCTGTTTCGATTTTGAGCTAGTAATGCCGGGCTGATTTATTTGATGGACAAACTTTAATCAACTCTACTCGTTCTGGAACAGAAATGTACCTATCTGTAATTTCATTTTATATGTGGTGTCGTATATTTCTTATTTCCTCATATTTTCTACCCTGTTCACGTAATTAGTGGTGTATTTATTTCTAAAAAGTCGATGGGGTTCTAAAAAAGTGTAAGCTCTCAAGAGTAATTAATTTAGTTTAACATATCAAATATGTGATGTTAAGACCTAATGTTAATCATATGGTTAGTTGCTGAAATCAAATCTCAGATTTGATTCAAAACTTTGAGTCTGAAACCAAATTTACAACTTTTACTCTGTTCGTATTTTACGTAATTCACAAAAGTTTTCTAGAACAAAAAAAAAGGAGGAAAAATGAAATTCATTACCAAGGAAAAAAAAAGTTGATTCGATTTGCTCCGCTGAGTTGATGCATGTTTGAATGCCTGCATTGTTAACTCAGTTCTTTAGTAATTTGTAATTGCACCACTCTGGGTCACCATCCGTATAACCTTAATTTAAAAATTATTTATTCCATTTTTTTTTACAAAAAAATGATTTTGTTAACTTC
>KQ988585.1:0-11510 GCA_001598015.1 Dorcoceras hygrometricum
ATTGTTAGAGTAGGTGCCCAACTAGCCAACTTGTGGCTTGTGGGTTCTTGTTATCTCTATGTAAAACGATCTTTATTTATGAAATTCGCATTCTTTTATGGTATTATTTATCTTCATTATTATGATTACAATTTTTGGATAAAGACCTTGAATTAACTATAGTGTATGTTAGATGTGATAGTGTATTTGATGGCTATCATGAAACACATCTAATAGTCATTGCGTATTCTAAACTTGTTTATATCCGATTGGGCCATCCAAAAGAGGATAAGGGCTGCCCGAGCTTGAGACTATCATCTGCGATGCGAAGTACCACGTTTCATTGGTAGAGAACATAGTGATGTTCTGAGAATGTAGATGGATAGTGCCCTGGTGATCTATCGAAACTACCCTCGTTCGGACTTTCCAAGTGGTTATCATTTGTCGAGTGGATTAAGTCCGGTGTCTTGGTTGTACAGATTAGTCCTTATTACTCGAAATTTCATTGAGACTCTACATGATAGGTGCCTCACTTTGACCCGTTTACCGACTCAGTTGAGGTCATCAGGTGACGGGGTTGCGTGAGGTCCCGATGCATGTAGGAGTTGATGCTCCGTTTGTGAGACCTGAATTTTATTTAAGATTAATGTTGGATTAATCGGTTTTAGCAATTCTGGATGTTTTTGTGATTTTGGGTTTTTGAGGTAAAAGCTGGTCGGTGGTAAAATCCAGTCGCAGCATGTTTTGGTAGCGCGAGATCTTGATACGCCGTCGTTTTTATGAAGTCTGGTAGCGTGTTTTGTATCCAACAATTGCTTTTGTGTGTTTGTATCCAATGCAAAATGACAGCGTTTAGTTAAGTTGGAGTGACGCCGTTTTGGTTGTTGCGTCTTGTACCAGCTGCGAGGAGTTTTCCGGGACCATCAATGTTAGCACTAAGGAATCCAGTCGTTGGGCTGTTAAGCTTTTGGATTTGAGAACCATTCGTTGGCTTTCGAAGCAGCGACCAGTCGTTGGGTTGTTATGCGTCGTCTGGTTTTGTCGGTGGACTTCTTAACCAGCTTTCACGTGTGTATTCATAGGAAGACTTGGTCTTCGATTTGAGATACCAGATCCCATACTTAGTGAATTATTTTCTCGATTGTCGACCTCTGTTCTTCGAACCCTAGAGTACTGTTCACCGTGAGTTTTCCCGGTGATTCCCGTTGTTTTCGGCCACCTTTTTGGACGTTTGAGGTAGCGTTGGACTCCTATCGAAAAGCTCTTTCGATTGATACCACTCTTGGAGGCTGTTGTTGGCTAGAGCGAAATTGCGAAGTTGCTGTCTTCGACCGTGTGTTGCGTCGTTGAGGTAGAACTTCGAATTGTTGTTGAGATATTAGTATTAGCCTTTGTTTAAGCTTCCTGTTAGTGGTATTGTTGGATTTGATCGCTGGTGGAGTGAATGACTCCCAGCCGTGAGTTTCTATAGTTGGTCGTGACCTTCTGTGTTGATCCTGAGATCTGTTGTGTGTATTTAGCAGGTTGCAATCCAGATCTCTCGGACCTGTTTTGTTGTAATTTTTGCACAAAGTACAAGGTACGGATCTTGAGCTTGTAATTCAGTGTAGAACCTGGCTTGGATAAATTGCGAGATGGCTGTGTTTGGATTTCCGTGCGGTGTTGTTGCTCTGTGTGAGAGCTGTGTATGCTTACCGTGTGTAATTGTTGTGTTGCATATGGTTATATGTTTGTGGTTCCAGCATGTTGCATACACGCATTCCATTCAGCTATTGCAGCCTTTGTTCGTTGTTGTTTCTCTGTTTTCTTACCAGGATGCGAGGGCGAGCGGTGATTCCGCACTCTCATTTCCCCTATGCGCCGAGTGGCTAGCTACCACAATTCATAGGTTGGGTTGTTGATGCATCTGGTAAGGGTGGGCGAGTAGGGGTGAGTGGGTAGCACCCGCATGTCCTACACTCACCGTGGCCACATATTCTGTTGCAGATTTCCGTTGAGCTGTGAATTGAGTTCTTTGGCTCCGTTTCTTGGTTGTATCCTTCGGCTGTTGTCCCTGGTTGCATGCATAGCATCTGCATTTTATTCTTGCTGTTTACTGCTGTTTTATAGTTGCTCTCCGTACTGGGGTTTGACCCCATGTCACTCTGGGGCTTGGTTGTTTTCCTTATTTGTGTTGTTTTCAGGAAACCCAGGTTTTACAGCTGGTCGTGGTTTTAACCCAGCTGGTGGTGTCCCAGGAGGTGGTTGAGTATCCTAGTAGCGTATATAATATTTATATGTATCAGTACAGTTAGCAGGGGATGCCCTGCGTTTGTCGTTGTATTATGTTGTTGGAGTCTGATACATGTTGTTGTTGTTATGCTATACTGTGTATTGTTGGCTGGTAGCCCGTGTTTGGTTGTTTTTATAAACTGGAATATATTTTGAGTATCGCACTATTTTAAATTATATTGTTTTAAACCGTCAGGCCAAAAGCAAAAAATTTTACCCGTTTTTTTTATAGCTTCCGCATGTGTTTGTATGTTTTATCTCAGATATGAGCACGAGGCCTGACATTTTTGGTATCAGAGCTTAAGCTTGGATAAGCTCAATTTCTTTGAATCACACTTGAGTCTAGGCACAGTGTCGTGTGTTGCATGTGCTTGATTTATGTGATTACGTGCTGCATATTTGTGTTATGTGCTATCTATGATGTATCTGTTCTGTTTTGCTTGATCCTGTTGAGTGTTTTCGTAGATGCCGCCTAGACGTCGTGGTAGAGGTAGGGGGCAGTTTGAGGAATCAACAGGACAGAATGAGGATAGGCGTAGTGCTCGCAGTCATACTCGTGTTAGCAACGAGGAGGAAGATGAGATTGCGGCACCTCCGGTGGAGAGGATGGATGTCGTGATAGCGCGATTTCAGAGGATGAACCCTCCAGTCTTTAATGGTGATGATTCTAGTGAGGATGCGGATTCGTGGCTCCGGAATATTATTGGTCTTTTCGATCGGGTGCAGTATGATGATGATCTTCGGCTGAGTTTAACGACCCTCTTGCTTAGGAAGGATGCAGAGCGCTGGTGCCGACGCGATTCGAGTACCTTGTTGGAGACCGGTGTTGGGATCTCTTGGGGCAGTTTTTGCGAGACCTTTCGGCAGGATTATGTACCCCAGTCTTATGTGAACGCCCATGAGAGGGAGTTCAATCATCTGGAGCAGGGTTCGATGACTGTTCGGGAGTATGCTAGGAAGTTTTCTTCTCTGTTGGCGTACGTTCCCCATGTTTCTGGCCGGGAGAGGACCAAGCGGACTATATTCCTTGAGGGCTTGAACGAAGAGTTGTATCAGATGGTGCTGAGCAGCAAACCCAAGACGTATGCTGAGGCAGTTGATAGTGCCATCGACATTGAGGAGGGTTTGCGTAGCCGTCATGCTCGTAGGCAGCAGGTGGCTCAGGGTGGTCGTCCCACTGGTCAGGGAGCGTAGTCTTCACAGTCCTCCAAGTCAGCCCATCAGCCCCAGCATCAGCAGCAGGTTGCTCAGTTGTCTGGCCGTCAGAGGTTTCAACCCTGCGGTCACCAGTTCAAGAAGAAGTCGGGTTCTGGCTCTTCTGGTTCAGGCAGTTCGAGTAGCAGTGGATCTCGGACTGAGTTTTGCGGTTTTTGCGGTGGAAAGAATCCTTCCACTCAGTGTGTAGGTGTGCAGGGTTCCTGAAACCTTTGTGGTCAGTACGGGCATTTTGCTAGAGTGTGTCTGTCATCTGGATCACAGCAGACCACGGCCCAGCCTCAGGGTCGAGGAGGTCAGTCTAGGGGTCGTTCCCCTCAGTTTCCACAGCCCCGTTTTGGTGAGACTCAGTTTAGATTTTCCTGCGTGTGTGTTGTTTGACACCGGTGCATCGCATTCGTTTATTTCTGATTCGTTTGTTGTTGAGCATGGTCTGTGTACCGTTTCATTGCGCGATGCTGTTTCCGTGTCTACCCCTGGTGGTGTGAGCTTGTTCTCCCAGGAGGTTTTGTTAGATGGCGTGTTGCAGTTTGGTGAGCATGTGTTGGTGGCGAGCTTGATTCGTTTGATGTTGTGGGATTTCGATTGCAGAGTTGGGATGGATGTGCTGTCCAACTATAGGGCCTCCGTGGATTGTTTCCATGGGATTGTGCACTTTAGGCCTATGTCTGGCGAGAAGTGGTACTTCTATGGCCAGGATTCTCGATCAAAGATTCCCTTAGTCTCAGCGATGGAGATCTTTAGCTTGTTGTCCTTGGGGAATGCTGGCTTCCTGATCTACGCTTTGGACGCTTCTTCTCCTTCTTCTCGTGTTCAGCTAAGCGACGTTCCCGTGGTGCGACACTTTCTCGATGTGTTTCCGGAGGATATTCCTGGTTTTCCTCCGAGGCGGGAGATAGACTTCAGCATAGAGCTGGTGCCTGGCATAGCTCCGATTTCTCATGCCCCGTATCATCTGGCGCCTGTGGAGTTGAGAGAACTCAAGGTGCAGTTAGATGATTTGCTGGAGAAAGGTTTTATCCGACCTAGTATGTCACTGTGGGGAGCGCCTATTTTGTTCGTGAAGAAGAAGGATGGCTCAATGCGGATGTGCATTGATTTTCGCCAGCTGAACAAAGCTACTGTCAAGAACAAGTACCCGTTGTCTAGGATCGATGATCTGTTTGATCAGTTGCAAGGTTCTGCGGTGTACTCGAAGATTGATCTTCGATCAGGGTATCATCAGCTGAGAGTGAGAGATCAAGATGTCGCAAATACTTCGTTTCGTACAAAGTACGGACACTTCGAGTTTTTGGTGATGCCGTTTGGGTTGACCAACGTGCCTGCAGTCTTTATGGATCTGATGAACCGGGTTTTCAGAGAGTTCATAGACCAGTTTGCGATTGTTTTTATTGACGACATCTTGGTTTATTCTAAGACTCCGAGGGAGCACAAGGAGCACTTGGGAATTGTTCTTCAGAGGTTGAGAGAACAGCAGTTGTATGCTAAATTCTCAAAGTGCGAGTTTTGGTTGGATCGCATTGTATTTCTGGGTCATGTCATTTCAGCCGAGGGGATTTCTGTGGATCCCAGTAAGGTTGATGTTGTTCTGAACTGGGAGCGTCCCAGAAATGTGTCCGAGATTCGCTGTTTCTTGGGTCTGGCTGGCTATTATCGTCGTTTCATTGAGTGATTCTCTAGTATAGCAAAGCCGATGACTCAACTAATGCAGAAGGACAAGAGGTTTGTGTGGACTGAGCAGTGCGAGAATGATTTTCAACTGCTCAAGGAAAAGCTGACTACTGCGCCTGTGTTGGCTCTGCAGTCCGGTTCAGGTGGTTTAGTCGTTTGTTCTGACGCTTCGCTCAATGGATTGGGCTTTGTTTTGATGCAGAATGGTCGAGTCATTGCGTATGCCTCGCGGCAGTTGAAACCGCATGGGACTCGCTATCCGGTCCACGATTTGGAGCTAGCGGCCGTTGTTTTTGCATTGAAGATCTGGAGTCACTACCTATATGGCGAGCAGTTTGTGGTGTACTCCGACCACAAAAGTTTGCAGTATCTGTTTTCGTAGCCTGACTTAAATATGAGACTATTGGTTGGAGATTCTACGCGGCTGAGGATGGTGTTGTGGTTTCATCGTCCAAGTGGAGCCGTAGATTGTTTCTTGCATTCGAGCAGCTCAAAGGACTGATCCTTCCATCCACGAGTTGAAGTTGAAGGTCAGGGCTGGCAAACTTGAGGATTATTCTGTCTCGTCCGATGGTTGTTTGAGGTTCTGTGGCAGGTTGGTTGTGCCTAACCTCATTGATTTGAAGGAGGAGATCCTTCGAGAAGCACATTGCAGCAGACATAGTGTTCATCCTGGTGCACGGAAGATGTACCATGCGTTGAATCCACACTTCTGGTGGGCTGGCCTGAAGAGTGATGTTGCTGGTTTCGTTGCTCGTTGTTTGAATTGCCAGATGGCTAAGGCCGAAAGGATGAGACCTAGTGGTCTGTTGCAGAGTTTAGAAGTGCCCCAACGGAATTGGGAGCACATAGCTATGGATTTTGTGATGCATATGCCTCGTTCCAGCAGAGGATGCGATGCTATTTGGGTGGTTGTAGACCGTCTGTCGAAGTCTGCACATTTCATTCCCTACGAAATGACCTTCTCGTTGAAGAAGATGGCGAAACTGTACGTTGATTTTGTTGTTAGATTGCATGGTGTGCTCGTTTCGATCGTTTCTGACCGAGATCCGAGGTTTACTTCCAGGTTTTGGAAGAGTTTGCAAACAGATTTGGGTACCAGATTGGCGATGAGCATCGCGTATCACCCCCAGACAGATGGCCAATCTGAGAGAACTATCCAGACGTTGGAGGATATGTTACGAGCTGTTGTGTTTGATTTCGGAGGTAGCTGGCAAGACGCGTTGTCTTTGGTTGAGTTTTCCTACAATAACAGCTATCAGGTGAAGATTGGCATGGCGCCTTTTGAGGCTTTGTATGGCAGGAATTGCAGATCGCTAGCATGTTGGGAAGAAGTGGGGAGAAGAAGCTATCTGCCCCTGCCTTTGTGCAACAAATGTAAGATCATGTTGATCTTATTAGACAGCGGATGAAAGCTGCCCAGGATCGCCAAGCCAGTTATGCGAATAAGAGGCGTCGACCTCTAGAGTTTCAGGTTGGTGATCAGGTGTTTCTCAAGGTTTCTCCGTTTTGCAGTGTTATGCGTTTTGGACGCAAGGAAAAGTTAGCCCCTCGTTATGTTGGTCCGTATGAGATTGTTGATAGGATTGGCCCTTTAGCGTATCGGCTTTTATTTCCGTCAGAGTTGTCTTCTCTTCATGAAGTTTTTCATGTTTCCATGTTGAGGAAGTATGAGCCAGATCCGTCTCATGTGCTTGGAACTGACGAGGTTGAGCTAGATCAGTCGTTGAGCTATCAGGAATATCCCTTGCAGATCCTTGGCCGAAAGGAGAACAGTTGAGGAATAAGACAATTCCGCTTGTAATGGTGCAATGGAGCAAACATGAAGGGAAGAAGCTACTTGGGAGCTGGAAGAAAAGATGCAGCGTGAGTGGCCGCATCTGTTTGAGTAGCCGTTGAGCTAAATTTCCAGTAGTTTGTAGCTTTTGGTTGTATTCCTTTCTTATTTGTTGTTAATTGTTTACTCAGTAATCTTGAACTCTTGGTCCATGTGTTAGGCGAGTTCCTGTTTTTTATTTTGCTGCTGTGTTATGTATCAGAATTGTTGTCCGATTTCGAGGACAAAATCCTTTTTAGTGGGGGAGAAATGTGAGACCTGGAAATTTTATTAAGGATTAATTTTTGTATTTTCGGGTTGAGTATCGTATTTGGAGCATTTCTGGAAGTTTTAAGATTTTCGAAATTTTGGTGGAATCTGGTAAGCTTTGATGACGTCAGCATTTTCGTGGTTGCCTAGCGTGTTGACGTAAGCGTAGCTGCTCGAGAGATCTGCTCGGGTTCGTGAGAAATCTGTTCGATTTTGGTGAGAGCTGTTTATCTCGAAACGCCGCCGTTTTAATAAGTTGCTACGTTGTCGTTTTGAGAGAGCTAGTGGTTTAGCGTAGTGTGAGATCTGGTTTTAGCACGGCGTCGTTTTGATTAACGCTTGTGAGTGAGATCTGTCCGCGAATAGGTGGGTTTTTGATGCATCTGGTAAGGGTGGGCGAGTAGGGGTTAGTGGGTAGCACACGCATGTCCTACACTCACCGTGGCCACATATTCTGTTGCAGATTTCCGTTGAGCTGTGCATTGAGTTCTTTGGCTCCCTTCCTTGGTTGTAGCCTTCGGCTGTTGTCCCTGGTTGCATGCATAGCATCTGCATTTTATTCTTGCTGTTTACTGTTGTTTTATAGTTGCTCTCCGTACTGGGGTTTGACCCCATGTCCCTCTGGGGCTTGGTTGTTTTCCTTGTTTGTGTTGTTTTCAGGAAACCCAGGTTTTACAGTTGGTCATGGTTTTAACCCAGCTGGTGGTGTCCCAGGAGGTGGTTGAGTATCCCAGTAGCGTATAGCATATTTATATGTATCAGTACAGTTAGCAGGGGATTGCGCTTGTCGTTGTATTATGTTGTTGGAGTCTGATACATGTTGTTTTTGTTATGCTATACAGTGTATTGTTGGCTGGTAGCCCGTGTTTGGTTGTTTTTATAAACTGGGATATATTTTGAGTATCGCACTATTTTAAATTATATTATTTTAAACCGTCAGGCCAAAATCAAAAAAATTTTACCCGTTTTTTTGATAGCTTCCGCATGTGTTTGTATGTTTTATCTCTGATATGAGCACGAGGCCTGACACCATTGTCTAGGATTCACCGCTCGCCCTTGTGCATGGATATCCTATGCTATATGAGGAGATAATACTGTGACAAATCTCTGGCCAGAGTACTAGATGTGTTTTAGGTAAATGGATTTACCTAGTAACACATGCGATGTCACTATTTGATCTCCAATATGTATGCATGGTTATTGGATCTCTAGCAACTCTCGATTTACCAATGGTCATTGATCTGATCGGGATATTTGAGTTGAATGGCCGTACTTTATGCTAACCATGACCGAATGGTTCTTGCAGGCACTATCAGTGATACCTAGGGGATCATGGGGCGATGTTGCTAAACGCTTTACCATGATCCGCTGGGTAAGTCCGAATATGTGTTTTCTGAGTCACAAATGTTGTGAGCCCACGGCTTTCTCCAACGTTGATTCAGGGCTTCAAATGGGTAGCAATCTAAAGAGCAACTCACGACGAATCCAGCGCCACCAAAATCACTCAAATCATCGGCGGAGAACGGCAGTAATCGACGAAATAAAAGTCACGGTGAACAGTAGCAATCGAGGGATTGGATATGGAGATAAGAAATATCGGGTTCTAAATAATTCTAAGTGTCGAACAACACATATATATATATATCTCGAATCCAACTGCTGCTGATCACAAATTATCCAGTCAACGTGAACAGTAGATATCTTACAGCAGATACCATCTTTTTCTTTCGATAAAACAAGCAACAACAACCAATCGTTGCATTTCTCTTCGCACACCCATAACGATGCCGCACCAACTAATAGAAATGATGTCGTAGCGATCCACCAGCTGGTACCAAATTCCCTACGAAAAAAACCCAGCAGCTGGTTACTATAAACAATCCAGACGCAACAATCAGTCGATGTATTCTCAAAAGAACATCAAAACGACACCATTCCAACTAACTCAAACGACGTCGCATCAACTAATCCAAACAACGCTGTAACAGTTACGTAAGAATTTGTGCCAATAGCTGGTCACCCAGTCGCAACACATTCCTCAAAACAAATCTCTTGCGGCTGGTACAAGTCGCAACACTCAAATCGCAGAGTTTCGACATATTAAAACGACTTCGCTCTACCTCTGCGACTGGTTCTTCAAACCATCAGCTGGTCGCTCTTTTACTCATGCATCTGCTGGTCTAGTAGTCAACACTCAAAAATGTTGACCAACACGTGTCGTTCTCTCGCTAACTCTCGCGCTAAATGCAACGTCTGCCAGTAGCAACCTCTACAATTGAAACGATGACGTACGTCTCACACGCTACAGTAACTATCTATATCAAATTCTACCCGCTGCAAGCTACAGTACCGTTGACCCGCGTTGACTCTAAGAATTTCGCTGCGGCTGATTCAATACTTAGATAAATTCGACCAATCTAAATCATGCGACTAATCCTACAAAATCTGATTAATCACCACTCGAATTTCTCAATCCTCACAATGATACTGAGATTGTTTCTCACCGGAGTTTTTCCGGTTGTTGTTTTGTTTTGTATGTGTGCATAACAACAGGAGGAAAGAATTGAGTTGCTGGGACAGGGGTAGCAAGAACCTAGAAGAAGGGCGACAAACAAAAAGACTAGGAACCTGCTGTTACTGTAGTTTCTGGTCAAATAATAGATAGTATTCGATGTATCTGTTTTTGTATTTCATGAACAGATTTTGTACCAGTGAATATAAGGTGTATTAGTCTTTGTACCGTTTGATTCTTTATGAATGAACAACTTTTGGTGACCTAATAGCTGTTGTCAGCTTTCATGGATAGCTACTGACAGCAACCTTCGCTTCCCATAGCGCTGCAAGCTACAACACCAATTTTTCAGCTCTGTCATCTCCACAGGACTGACATTGGCAGGGGCCTCCTTCGGAGGACTCTTCTTTAGCGTGTAGAAAAGTTTCTCCAAAGCAAACACAATCTTAAGATTGCGGAGCCAATCTTGATAGTTCAGGCCAGTGAACTTATTGCTATCCAGTATAACAGCAAGTTGATTTTTCATCGAAGACATGATTATAGCAGTTTATACTGAAAGAAAAAACAGACATGCATCACAGACTATTCATGAAAAACGCTAAGACATAAAGTCATTTAGTTTTATGAATTGTCCTCCAATATTTTAATGATTTCATGACTCTCTTATGAAATCGAGAAAGTTAGTTTCCTTAGTGGGTACACAGAGTCCAATCAAGAAATCATGGTCCCGAATAATATCATTCAACCATGACCCTCAAAAGGTAGAGCCCAATTGCAACAGGTGCAACATCCATTTATTTACCTCACGTCTAGTAAGGGCCCAATAATATGACGTCGATTACTATCACGTGTCAAGATAACCCATCTATGTTGAGTTGTCATGGACGATCGTCATAATGTCCCCAATAATATGAGCCAATGTCATGGGAGTTCCATCCAACTCACAGCAAGTGTCAATGGCGTTTACAGCTACAGTGATCCCCAAGTCAAAGCTACACTATATTTAACTGATGATCGACACTTATATTTAAATCCCCACGTCAAAGCTACAGTGAAATTCAATCACCGACAAAATTCAGATCTCAGCGCCATTAAGATCTTAGCGCTACTCAGATCTGGCTCCACTATCTCAGATCTGACTTTGCCACAATATACTAGCGCACCAACATAAAACGACGTCGTGTTGACTCCAGATCTGAAACAGAGTTCACACACTCAAACCCGCTAACGCTCATCCAGATCTGAGAAACTATGAACCGTACTGGTATAATCCAAACTCACGAATCGGACCGGTCCATACAGTAGCGTTGACCCACACTTGACTCCTCTTCGCTAACCAAATTTGTTTCCTCTTGCAACACCAGATCTGACTAGCACCTGAAACGACACCGTATCACTTTATACTCAATACGACATCGTTTCACTTCCTATACAAGGAAATTGCTCAAACAAAAGAGGGACATCTCAAATCCGATTCTCGCTAAACCAAACGCATGCGATACAAAATTAAATCATTCCCGATAGCGACCAACAACTCAAATCTTATCTGTTCTCCGCCAAATCTGAAAATCCGAAAATCACCAACAGAAAAATCCTTCAAATTTGAAAACCCGATTGTTCAATACGACATCGTTTCACTTCCTATACAAGGAAATTGCTCAAACAAAAGAGGGACATCTCAAATCCGATTCTCGCTAAACCAAACGCATGCGATACAAAATTAAATCATTCCCGATAGCGACCAACAACTCAAATCTTATCTGTTCTCCGCCAAAT
>KQ988586.1:4704-20552 GCA_001598015.1 Dorcoceras hygrometricum
AGTTGGCAAACGGGTATGTGAGACGCCTATCATGTAGAGTCTCAATGACGTTTCGAGTCGTGAGGACTAATCAGTACAACCAAGACCTCGGACTTATCCACTCGACAAATGGTAACCACTTGGAAAGTCCGAACGAGGGTAGTTCGATAGATCACCAGGTCACTATCTATCCGCATGCTCAGAACATCACAATGTTTCCTACCAATGAAACATGGTACCTCGCATCGCAGATACTTGTCTCGAACTCGGGCGGCCTTATCCTCATTTTGACGGCCCAATCGACTAGGAACATGTTCAGAATACACAGCGACTATTAGATGTGTTTCATGATAGCCGTCATACCCACTATCACATCTAACATACGCTTTAGTGCATTCTAGGTCTTTACTCAACGCAATTGTAAATCATCATACATACAATGAAAGTAAAGAATGCCATATAATAAATGCGAATATCATATATAAAGATTGTTTCATACAAGAGTCTATAAACCCACACGCCACAAGTTGGCTAGTTGGGCATCTACTCTAACACGTATTTAGTACCAATACTAAGCGGACCACACACATCAGTATGGATCAAACCCAATAGGCCTTGGGCACGTTCAGGCTTACCCTTGAATGGTTGTTTAGTCATCTTTCCCTTGAGACAAGATTCATAAGTTGGTAGGGAGTTAATGTCTGACAGATCAAACATGTCACTCCTAACTAACTTGTTCATCCTACTTAGAGAAATATGACCTACCCTAGCGTGCCAAAGTTGTGCTGGGTTTAAGTTATCGTATTTCCTTTTAATCGTTGTTGTATGTGTTTTTACATCGCGAGTTGGAACGTCCTTTAATTTTAAGGTGTATAAATCGTTTTCGCGTTCCCCAATTCCAATTAAACATTCATTCTTGTAAATATTTCAAATCGAATTAGCAAACATACAAGAATATCCATCACTATCAAGCATAGAAACAGAAATAATGTTCTTTATTAATTCGGGAACAAACAAAACGTTTCTCAATAACAACTTAAAATCAGAAGAAAGAAATAAATAAACATATTTTAATCAACAAAATCATATTTTAATTATAAAATCATATTTTACAACTAAAATCATTTTTTGCAATTTTAATTGCATTAAATTGGGCTTAAACAATTTTAGGCCCAAAAATCTCAAAATTTCAAAATCGACCAAAATCGGCCCGATATCGAATATCGACCCGAAAACTTCATGGGCTGCCCGGGACAGGCCCGAAAAAAACCTAGAAGAAATCAGCCGTCGCAACGCTGCCGGAGACGTCGCCGGACGGCGGCGGCCGCCGCCACATATCACTCGGCATCATCACCGCGCCATTCCAAGCGCACGACCGCGCGCCGCTCTCGGCCACCACGCAAACATGTGCGCGAGGCCAGCGGCCTTTGGCCGGCCACCATGCGCGGCCAGCGCGCATGGTTTCTCCTAGTTGCACAACCAGTGCGCGGGCAGCGGCCATCGATCGCGCAACCATCGCGCCAGGCAGCGCCCAGCGACCGGCCGTTATGCGCGGCAGGCGCGCAGCGGCGGGTGGTTGCCGCCGCCAACGGCCATCAAAAATTTCTTTTTTTTTTCAATTTCAAAATTTTGAGATCCATGCAATTCAGGCAACGATGTATTGAAGGATCCGAGCGTGTGCTCTGATACCACTGTTGGAATAGCGCTGGCGGATCCGGATCCCACTTCCCGGGGCGCAGCGGAAAAACAAAAATTGCCCGAAAAGTGTTCAATACATTCAATAAAATCTACAAAAATTCATAGGGTGTTCGTAGATAATTACCTTACTGGCGTCTAGGCGCCTGGCTCCGACCAGTTTCACGAGGAAACCGGCACTTCAAACTGTAGGCGGCGGTAGATTCTCCAATCAGATCCACGACCGGATTCAATCTTCCTGCAATCAGCCTGAACTAGAAAGCTGATGGATTTTGGCACGATTGGAAACACCTCTTCACGATGGCCGGAACAAGTCCGGCAAGGGGCAGCGGCGCGTGGCCGACGGCGGCGGTGCGTGGCAAGAGGCGCGGCCGAGAGGTAGGAGAGGTGGAGTGGGGGCGGCGGCCAAGGTGATTGGAGCTAGGGTTATGTTGTGTATTAGTGTGATTAAGGCCCTAGTAGAGTACTAACATATAATTAGTATACATGGGCTTGAACCGGCCCATTGGACTTGGGTCAGGCCCAAGTCCATATATGAACATTCGGTTCATTTAAATCACCACGGTTTCATCATAACTCCGATCGACGATCAGATTGGACCGATCGACTCAGTTTCCAAAACTGAATGTTATGACGTGAATAACAATTTTTCAGATACCTAGTCCAAAATGACAGTTTTGCCCCTCAACAGCGGGAAACCCCGGTCTGACCCCTGTTGACTTTTAGGAAGTCGCACTCCCTAAAATCCTCTTCCTATGCACACACATTGAGCTCAGTTTCCGTGCGGGAATCATGAGTCCAGTACTTGTGTGACCCTCAATGGTTCAGGGATACAGCTAGCCGTGGGCCCGCAACCATTGCGGCTCCGAAATCATGATTTAGGACTTGCCCAACGGATCATGGTAAAGCACCTAGCAACATCGCGCCATGATCCCCTAGGTATCACTGATAGTGCCTGCAAGAACCAGTTGGTCGTGGTCAGCGTACAGTACGGTCCTTTCAACACATATATCCCGATCAGATCAACGACCATTGGTAAATCGAGAGTCGCTAGAGATCCGATAGCTATGCATACATCTTGGAGATCGAATAGTGACATCGCGAGTGTTACTAGGTAAACCCATTTACCTAAACACTTCTAGTACTCTGGCCAGAGATTTATACACTATTATCCCCTCAGATAGCTTAGGATATCCACGCATGAGAGCGAGCGGTGAATCCTCGACAACGAAGCATCGACTCCTACATGCATCGGGACCTCACCCAATCCCGCCGCCTAATGACCCCAAGTGAGTCGGCAAACGGGTCAAAGTGAGACGCATATCATGTAGAGTCTCAATGACGTTTCGAGTCGTGAGGACTAATCAGTACAACCAAGACCTCGGACTTAACCACTCGACAAATGGTAACCACTTGAAAAGTTCGAACGAGGGTAGTTCGATAGATCACCAGGTCACTATCCATCTACATGCTCAGAACATCACAATGTTCCATACCAATGAAACATGGTACTTCACATCGCAGATGCTAGTCTCTAGCTCGGGCGGCCTTATCCTCATTTTGACGGCCCAATCGACTAAGAACGAGTTCAGAATACACAGTGACTATTAGATGTGTTTCATGATAGCCGTCATACCCACTATCACATCTAACATACACTATGGTGCATTCTAGGTCTTTATCCAACGCAATTGTTAACATTATATAACATAATGAAAATAAAGGACGCCATGAATAAATGCGAATATCATATATAAAGATCATTTCATACAAGAGTCTATAAACCCACACGCCACAAGTTGGCTAGCTGGGCATCTACTCTAACACTAGGAACAAGATATCATCGAATTAAACGAAGTTCTACCTGAACTATGAAACGCACGAACGAAACAGCAACTTCGTGCTTCTGCTCCAGCCAACTATAGCCTCCCAACGAGGTATCAATCGAAAGAGCTTCCCGAGAGGAGTCCAACTCTACCTCAAACGTGCAAAATGGTGGTCGGAAACGACGGGAATTCGCCGGAGAAACTCACGGTGAACAGTGTTCTAGGGTTCACGAACAGAGGATAAAAGTCGGGGGAAATTTTCGCTAAGTATGGAGTCTGTTTAATTCAAAGACCAACCCCTCTCTTTATAACTTGCAGCTGCTCAAAAACTGGTGAATTAAATCCACCGAAAAATTCAGCTGTTGCACTGTTCCACAAACCAACGGCTGGTCACTAACCCAACGGCTGAATATGCGCTACAACAGATTCCTACTGCTGGACACTAAAACCTGCCAACAGCTGAACAACCCAACGGCTGATCAAACATTGCGTGAAATTTTGCGACAGCTGATGCCTAACGAAAACCAACAGATGATCAAAACGCTCCACTCCAAAACGAAGATGTTTCCACCTCGCGCTACAGGAACGCTGACCCGCGTTGACATCTGCTCTCAGTGATACAACCAGACGTCACACACGCGAACAGATCCCTCGCTAGCAGTAATCCCAAAACAGCGTCGCACCAACTTAACTAAACGATGTCGTTTTACCATCAACGCAAAACACAACAAGGCAACGTCTGCAAATCTAAAACGCTAACAGACTTCACCTAAACGACGGCGTATTGATCTCCTGCGATACTAAATACACTCTGCGACCAGATTTCACCAAACCGATCAGCTTTCACCAGAAAATCAGATTTCTCTTCCAAAAACTCAAAAATACAACCAGAATTGTTCAAAATGTGAAATCTGACCCGAAAATGCAAACGAAACCTTCAAACAGAAATCTGAACACCCAGAATTCCTTAAAAATCGATTAATCAAACAATTAATCTTTTATTAATTTCAGGTCTCACATTTCTCCCCCACTAAAAAGGATTTCGTCCTCGAAATCAAATAACAATTCTGAGATACAACTCAACAACAGACTAACAAAACAGAAATTCGCCTAACACAAGGCCAAGAGTTCAAGATAACTGAGGAAACAATTAACAACAACTATGGAAGAAAACAACATAACTTAACTAGCTACTGGAATCTAGCACGACAGCTACTCAAATAGATGCGGCCACTCGCGCTGCATCTTTTCTTCCAACTCCCAAGTAGCTTCTTCCCTATCATGTTTGCTCCATTGCACCATCACCAACGGAATGGCTTTGTTCCTCAATTGTTTCTCTTTTCTGTCAAGGATCTGCAAGGGATATTCCTGATAACTCAACGTCTGATCTAGCTCAACCTCGTCAGTTCTCAGCACATGAGATGGATCTGGCTCGTACTTCCTCAACATGGAAACATGAAGACATCATGTAGAGAAGACAAATCTGGTGGCAACAACATCCGATACGCTAAAGGGCCAATCCTCTCAACAATTTCATACGGTCCGACGTAACGAGGGTCTAACTTTCCCTTGTGTACAAAGCGCATAACACTGCGAAACGGAGAAACTTTAAGGAATACCTGATCACCAACCTGAAACTCTAGAGGTCGACACCTCTTATTTGCATAACTAGCTTGGCGATCCTGGGCAGCTTTCATCCGCTGTCGAATTAGATCCACGTGATCCTTCATTTGCTGCACAAAGTCTGGGGCAGATAGCTGCTTCTCCCGCACTTATTCCCAACATACTGGCGATCTACACTTCCTGCCATACAAAGCCTCAAATTGCGCCATGCCAATCGTCACTTGATAGCTGTTATTGTAGGAAAATTCAACTAAAGACAATGAGTCTTGCCAGCTACCACCAAAACCCAACACAACAGCTCGTAACATATCCTCCAACGACTGGATAGTTCTCTCAGATTGGCCATCTGTTTGGGGATGATATGCTGTGCTCATAGCCAATCTGGTACCCAAAGCTGTTTGCAAACTCTTCCAAAACCTGGAAGTAAACCTTGGATCTCGGTCTGAAACGATCGAAACAGGCACACCGTGCAATCTAACCACAGAATCCACATACAATTTCGCCAATTTCTTCAGAGAAAAAGTCATACCGTAGGGAATAAAATGTGCAGACTTCGACAATCGGTCGATAACTACCCAAATAGCATCACATCCTCTGCTGGTACGAGGCAGATGCGTCACAAAATCCATACCTATGTGCTCCCAATTCCATTGGGGCACTTCCAAACTCTGCAACAGACCACCAGGTCTCATCCTCTCGGCCTTTACCATCTGATAGTTCAAACAACGAGAAACAAACCCAGCAACGTCGCTCTTCAGGCCAGCCCACCAGAAGTGCGGCTTCAACGCATGGTACATCTTCCATGCACCAGGATGAACACTGTGTCTACTGCAGTGCGCTTCCCAAAGGATCTCCTCCTTCAAATCAATGAGGTTAGGCACAACCAGCCTGCCACGAAACCTCAAGCAACCATCAGAAGAAACAGAATAATCCTCAAGTTCTCTAGCCCTGACCTTCAACTTCAACTTGTCGATGGAAGGATCAGTCCTTTGAGCCGCTCTAATACTAGAAACAATTTGTGGATCAACTTGGAAAGAATAAACCACAACACAATCCTCAGCCGGGTAGAATCTCCAACCAGTAGTATTGAGATGCTCCTGATCCTTAGAAATATACAACGAAGCAAGCATCTCACTAGCCTTCCTACTCAAAGCATCGTCCACTATGTTCGATTTCCCAGGCTGATACTTGATCTCGCAATCAAAGTCCTTCAACAGCTCCATCAAATGACGCTGTCTCATATTCAAGTCAGGCTGCGAAAACAAATACTACAAACTTTTGTGGTCCGAGTACACCACAAATTGCTCACCATACAAGTAGTGACGTCAGATCTTCAACGCAAATACCACGGCTGCTAGCTCCAAATCATGGACTGGATAACGAGTCTCATGCGGTTTCAGCTGCCGCGAGGCATACGCAATGACTCGGCCATTCTGCATCAAAACACAGCCCAATCCATTGAGTGAAGCATCAGAACAAACAACGAAGCCACCTGATCCTGACGGCAGAGCCAACATAGGTGCAGTAGTCATCTTCTCCTTGAGCAATTGGAACGCATTCTCGCATTGCTCAGTCCACACAAACCGCTTGTCCTTCTGAGTCAATTGAGTCCTCGGCTTTGCTATTCTAGAAAATCCTTCAATGAAACAACGGTAATAGGCAGCCAGACCCAAGAAACTGCGAATCTTCGACACATTCCTGGGACGCTCCCAGTTCAAAACAGCATCAACCTTACTGGGATCCACAGAAATGCCATCCGCTGAAATGACATGACCCAAGAATACGACGCGACCCAGCCAAAACTCGCACTTGGAGAATTTAGCATACAACTGCTGGTCTCTCAACGTCTGAAGGACAATTCTCATGTGCTCCTTATGCTCCAAAGGAGTCTTAGAATATACCAAGATGTCGTCAATGAACACGATCATGAACTGATCAATAAATTCTCGGAAGACTCGGTTCATCAAATCCATGAAGACTGCGGGAACATTGGTCAGCCCAAAAGGAATAACCAGGAACTCGAAGTGCACGTACCTCGTACGAAAAGCAGTCTTTGTGACATCTTGATCTCTTACTCTCAGCTTATGGTACCCCGATCGTAAGTCGATCTTCGAATACACCGCAAAACCTTGCAGCTGATCAAACAGATCATCGATCCTGGGTAAAGGGTACTTGTTCTTAACAGTCGCTTTATTCAACTGGCGGAAATCAATGCAAATCCGCATTGAGCCATCCTTCTTCTTCACAAATAAAATGGGCGCTCCCCACGGCGACATGCTAGGTCTGATGAAACCTTTCTCCAGCAAATCGTCCAACTGCACCTTGAGTTCTCTCAACTCCGAAGGCGCCAAACCATACGTGGCATGAGAAATTGGAGCTGTGCCAGGCACCAGCTGAATGCTGAAGTCAATCTCCCTCTTTGGAGGAAAACCAGGAATCTCCTCCGGGAACACATCGGGAAAAATGTCGCACCACGAGAACGTCACTGAGCGGCACACGGGAAGAAGAAGACGCATCCAAAGCGTAAATCATGAAACCAGCATTCCCTAAGGTCAACAAACTGAACATCTCCATCGCTGAGACTAACGGGATCTTCAATCGAGAATCCTGGACGTTGAAGTCCCACTTCTCGCCACCTAAAACGAACAATCCCATGGAAACAATCCACGGAGGCCCTATAGTTGGACAAAACGTCCATCCCAACAATGCAGTCGAAATCCCACAACATCAGACGAATCAGATTCGCCACCAACACATGCTCCCCAAATCTCAAAACGCCATCTAACAAAACCTCCTGGGAAAACAGGCTCACACCGCCAGGGGTAGAAACAGAAACAGCATCGCACAAAGGAATGGTATGCAGACCATGCTCGATAACAAAAGAATCAGAGATGAAAGAATGTGATGCACCGGTGTCAAACAACACACGCGCAGGAAAATCGAAAACAATACATGTACCTGCGATCACCATGCTCGGCGTCTCCTCAGCCTGCTCCCTAGTAATGACGTTGGCCTGAGCATGCTGGGGTCCAGAATAGAACGGCTGAGACGACTGTCCGAATCATGACGACCAGGCTGCTGGAACGGCCGAAACTGAGTCTCACCAATCCTGGGATGGTGAAACTAAGGGGAACGACCCCTAGACTGTCCTCCACAAACCTGGGGCAGGGCCGCGGTTTGCTGTGATCCAGCTGACGGACACACCCTAGTGAAGTGTCCATACTGACCGCAAATATTTCAAGAGCCCTGAACACCGACACACTGGGTCGATGGATGCTTGCCACCGCAATAACCACTGAACTCAGCCCGAGAACCACTGCTACTCGAGCTACCTGAACCAGACGATCCAGAACCAGACTTCTTCTTGAACTGTTGACCGCGGGGTCGAAACCTCTGACGGCCAGACTGCTGTGTCACCTGCTGCTGATGCTGCTGGGGCTGATGGGCTGACTGGGAAGCCTGAGAAGATTGTGCTCCTTGACCAGCAGGACGACCACCCTGCACCACCTGCTCCCTACGAGCACGACGACTCCTCAAACCCTCCTCAATATCTATAGCACTATCCACTGCTACAGCATAAATCTTGGGTTTGCTTGTCAACACCATCTGATACAGTTCCTCATTCAAGCCCTCTAAAAATCTGGTCCTCTTGGCCCTCTCCCGGCCAGAAACGTGCGGAACGTACGCCAACAAGGAAACATCCGAGCATACTCACGAACAGACATCGAGCCCAGCTCCAAATGATCAAACTCCCGCTCACGGGCGTTCACGTACGACTCAGGAACATACTCCTGCCTAAAAGTCTCGCAAAAGCTATCCCAAGTAATCCCAACTCCAGTCTCCAACAAAGTACTAGAAGAACCTCGCCACCAGCGCTCTGCACCCTTCCTAAGCTGGAGGGTCACCAAACTCAAACGAAGCTCGTCGTCATACTGGACACGATCGAATAGACCAGTGATGTTCCGAAGCCACGAATCTGCATCCTCGCTCGACTCGTCACCATTGAAAACCTGAGGATTCATTCTCTGAAACCTCGCTATCACAACGTCCATCCTCTCTACAGGGGTCGGCAACACCTCAACTTCATCCTCCTCATCATGGCTACTACGAGTACGACTAGGAGCACTACGCCGATCCTCATTCTGACCTTCCGACTCCTGAAACTGGCCCATACCCCTAGCTCTACGTCTAGGCGGCATCTACGAAGGCACTAAACAGGATAAGGCAACAGAGAACAGATACAACATAGATACCACAACAATATGCAGCACATAATCACATAGATCAAGCACATGCAACACACGACACTGTGCCTAGACTCAAGTGTGATCAAAGAAATCGAGCTTATCCCAGCTTAAGCTCTGATACCAAAAATATCAGGCCTCGTGCTCACAACAGAGACAAAACACACAAACACACGCAGAAGCTACTAGAAAGCGGGTAAAATTTTTGCTTTTGGCCTGACGGTTTATAACAATATAATTTAAAATACGACAATACTCAAAGTAATCCCTGTTTCACAATTGAAACAAAAACCAACAAAACCAAGGCTACAATCCCACGAAAAACAATACAGCATCAACATGTATCAGATACCTGGTAACAACCACAAGATTCAACAAAATACAACATGAGCACAGGGCATCCCCTGGCTAACTGTACTGATACATATATATATGCTATACGCTACTGGGATACTCTAACCACCTCCTGGAGCGCCTCCAGCTGGGTTAACACCACGACCAGCTGCAAAACCTGAATAACAAAACAGGCAAGGAAAACAAACCAAGCCCCAGAGGGACATGGGGTCAAACCACAGTACGGAGAGCAACTGAAACAGCTAAAGAAAAGCATAAGATAAAATGCAGATGCTATGCATGAGACACTGAACAACCGCTGAAGACTACAACCGAAGAGGGAGCTAAGGAACTCAAACATAACTCCATAGAATCTGCAACAAACGGTGGCCACTGGTGTGTGTTCAAAGTGTGGTAATGAGCCACTCGCCTTGACACTACACCCGAATATCGGATGCATCAAACAGCTCAACCTACCGTTGCACAACTCATGAATTGTGGTAGTTAACCACTCGGCGCATGAGGGCTAACAAATCCCAGCAGGGAGATGAGAGTGCGGTATAGCCGCTCGCCCTCGCATCCTGGTAAGAAACAACCGCACAATACAACAAGATACGAGACAACAACACAATGTACAATACGGCTGAGATCTGAAATGCAAGTGATATAATGCATGTATTCACATAACAGCAGGCAGTAAACACTGGCGACAATACACGAAACAACAATCAGCCATCACTGCATTTATCCATGCCAAACCTCACGCTGTAACAAGCTCAACCCGTACCTTAATTCTATGCAACGGTTACCACAACAAGGGACCCGAGAGATCTGGTTAAAACCTGCTAAACACACAACGTACAAAGCATAAATCTCACA
This sequence comes from Dorcoceras hygrometricum, assembly GCA_001598015.1. Taxonomy (NCBI): domain Eukaryota; kingdom Viridiplantae; phylum Streptophyta; class Magnoliopsida; order Lamiales; family Gesneriaceae; genus Dorcoceras; species Dorcoceras hygrometricum. Next base: position 15,284 of record KQ988586.1, read on the forward strand.
GGACACAGGCACAGAACTCACGCCTATCACTGGCTGGGAGCAACAGCTCAACCAGCAACCCATCCAACCAATACAACTTATCAGGAAGCTTAAATCAAGGCTAGGAACAAGATCTCATCGAATTAAACGAAGTTCTACCTGAACTACAAAACACACGAACGAAACAACAACTTCGTGCTTCTGCTCCAGCCAACTATAGCCTCCCAAAGAGGTATCAATCGAAAGAGATTCCCGAGAGGAGTCCAACGCTACCTCAAACGTGCAAAATGGTGGTCGGAAACGATGGGAATTCGCCGGAGAAACTCACGGTGAACAGTGTTCTATGGTTCACGAACAGAGGATAAAAGTCGGGGGAAATTTTCGCTAAGTATGGAGTCTGTTTAATTCGAAGACCAACCCCTCTCTTTATAACTTGCAGCTTCTCAAAAACTGGTGAATTAAATCCACCGACAAATTTCAGCTGTTGCACTGTTCCACAAACCAACGCCTGGTCACTAACCCAACGGCTGAATATGCGCTAAAACAGATTTCTACTGCTGGACACCAAAAACTTCCAACAGCTGAACAACCCAACGGCTGATCAAACACCGCGTGAAATATTGCGATAGCTGATGCCTAACGAAAACCAACAGCTGATCAAAACGCTCCACTCCAAAACGACGACGTTTCCACCTCGCGCTACAGGAACGCTGACCCATGTTGACATCTGCTCTCAGCGATACAACCATGTTAGAGTAGATGCCCAACTAGCCAACTTGTGGCGTGTGGGTTTTATAGACTCTTGTACAAACAATCTTTATATATGATATTCGCATTTTCTTATATGGCATTCTTTACTTTCATTATGTGTGTAATGATTTACAATTGTGTTGAGTAAAGACCTAGAATACACTAAAGCGTATGTTAGATGTGATAGTGAGTATGACGGCTATCATGAAACACATCTAATAGTCGCTGTGTATTCTGAACATGTTCCTAGTCGATTGGGCCGTCAAAATGAGGATAAGGCCGCCCGAGCAAGTATTATAGAGAATCCTCAAAGTGTTTCAGAATATCATCAGAAGTACAAAACCAGTAAACCATACCAGAATGAAAAGAAAAACAGATTTACGAAAGAAAGAAAGAGCAGACAGAAATGTTTACAGAATGTTTATGAAAATGTTTTACAGAAAAGTTTTATAGATTATGGCTTAAGCAACAGACGGGCACAAGAGAGGGTGATGACGCTGGCTGATGAACCAGTGTGCCACTTTCAACTACGGAAGGGACTAAGATATGATCGACGGATTGTATACCCTTTATATGCGATAGATGGGTTTTGTACCCAGATCTCTGACTCAGATACAGAATTTGATCAAACGACAGACCGTATATACATGTGTTTAGCCATAATTACCAGAAAAGAAAGAATAGAGCTCAGTGTGATTTTAATCACCAAGCTTAAATAAAATCATTTCAGAACGTATATGTTTATTCTTTCATTCCATACAGATTTCACAGTTCATGTTATTTATCTTATTTATTCCTAAGCTATTCAGATTCAGATTCCAGTAAAGTAATAGAATTCGTTTGCATGTGTTATATGTTTTCGATATTCCAGATTTTACCTGCTGAGCTCCTAGGCTCACTAGTTTTCATTGAGGGCAGGTAATGAGAAGTAGGAGTTGGATGTTGATGAGCTAATCGGAAAGATGTGTTTATCGTGGACATCAGTTTCCATTTTTGTTCTTATACACTTTCAGATTTTGATATACAAAACTTTAGTTATAGTTTTGTATTATGACAGATTTCGAGTTTCTTTATTTTGTTGAAATCTGTACTAGAATTATTTCTTAATGAATTATCCAGTTTAGATATTTCAAAGACCAGATCTGTTTTAGATCAGCACCTTTTTATTTGTTCAGATCTGTTTTCCAGTTATCGCATATGGTTTGCATTTAATTGCATTCCAGTCCAGAAATTTGTAGCATACTGTTATAGTAAACGAGATTGAAGATTTTGTACTTTTCAATTCGAACCCAAAGTTCTTAATTTAGTTCAATAAAAGTCCAGTAGCTACACTTTCAGCCTTGACCTATTGGTGATTAAAACATCGAGCTACAAATCTAGAGATATCATTCCTCATACCTTCCCACCAGTAGTGAGATTTCAAGGCATGATCATCTTCTTCTCGCCCGGATTTACGCTGTAACGACTACAATGGGCTTCGTTCAAGATAGCTTCCTTCAAGTCAATCAGGTTCGGAACAACCAGTCTACTATGAAATCTCAGACATCCATCAGAAGCAACATCAAAATCTTCCGACTGACCATTCTGGGCTTTAATCTTCAACTCATGAATGTAAGGGTCAGTTCTCCGTGCTGCTCTAATGTCTGCGACAATCAGTGGTTCCACCTGAAAGGAGAAACTACAAAACACTGATCATCTGGCTGAAAACGCCATCCAGAAGTCCATAAATCCCCATGGACTTTGGATATACTCATTGCCGTCAACATCGCGGACCGAGCTTTCCTACTCAAAGTGTGACACCCGAACCCATGGGTATCAATGAAAGGGAAAATAGAAAAGATAAACAAGGACTAAATGAGAAATATTGTAAGTTGTATTTCCTTACAAAAACTGAACGTAAGCAGTTGGCGCCATTAATGAACAGTAGAAACATATTTCAATTACAAAATAAGATATTACAACCACTGGAACTCTCTATGAATTCTCTATTGTTGTAATGGATCTTAATACAGTTTGTTAGAAGATCATAAACAACAAATGACTCCACGGAAACGCTGGCCATCGACAAACACACACAGTCCCCAAATCTGGTATCAGCTCGCACCACCCGCCTACCCCTGAGCTGCCTCACCTGCATCGGGAAAACTAGTGAGCCTAGGGGCTCAGCAAGTAAAACTGAGGATAACAAGAATCACATAATGCAAGCATAACTGAAATCTGAATACATAATTTTAAAGGAAGTCATTTGAACTCAAATCTTGTTACTGAAATATAGATCGGAACATCAGATTTGACTCGCTTTAAACTGATTGACTTAGGATCTACAGGCTCTCTGGTGGTCCTGGTGCATGAAGCATGTTATCTGAATCAGCAACTCTCTGTGAAGGGATTACAGTACTTCCATAATCCTGTCAGTTCCTATGAAGGGATTATAGTCATACCGTAATCCTGTCCCTTCTAGATGATCGGGTCCTCTATGCCATAAGTCCTTAAAACTGAAACTTTTACTTCCTTTAACTTAAAATAGCTTTTAGACTTTGCTCTTGATCGAAGATCGATCGCTGAAAACTGAATGATTCACTGCTATAAAACTCATTTTATCTTAAAAACAACTTTACTTTACCGAGTGTACAGCTAGGCTGTGAGCTGATGATAGCAAAATTATCTTGGAGTAAAATGGCTGACGAAGGTAAAAACAGATTTGGCTCAATAAAACAGATCTCAAGCATAATGAACAATTTTGGCTACACAAAACAGATCTTGGGTGTGAAACAGTTCACGAGCGTGAAAAGCAGCTTTAGCTAACAAAGATAGCTTACGGATAGGGAAAACATATTTGGTTCTACGAAAGAAGCTCACGCATAGTAAAACATATTTGGTTTCAAGAAAGCAACTTACGCGTATTCCAAATGTAATATAAGTCTCGAAAAGGGGAACTTCAGCTGTGGAAGGTCACTCAGCTTTGAGGAACCATATCTAATTACACAGGCTGGCGAAGAGAATAGACCAGATCCAGTTAAAACGAAGGCACTGCTACTAGTTCAGACAGTCCCTAAACAAACTGGCTTAGCTTATTCGACCAGAATCATAATCCTGATCAAACCAGCGTTGCCCATCTGTTCAGAGTCGATGTCCAGAATCTTTACAGCGCACAAATGAACAAGAAACTTCTCTTAGCTTATCTGGAATCTGTACAACTCAGTCTTTTGAAAATACACTGCTAAATAACTGGTGAGGTTTTTGCAAAACTAAAACATCAAAACAGTTAATCCTTAGCTTAAACATGAACGTAAACTGAACTGAACTAAAATATCAACATGAAAGTATACAACAGAAAGCAACGAAACATAATATGTTTTCCGGATGCAGCAAGAATCAGATTTACTTGCCGGAACTGAAGAGCGCAACGAGCAGATGGACTTGGCCGGAGATCTTCTCAAACACAACTCCGAGAGCTTCTGGTTTTTGAAAGAGAAATAAAGAGTTTCTTGTAACAAAATGAGCTCTTGACTCACGTAAAAATCATTATAAACGGGAGAATGATGGATAGTAGGTAGAAGTACAATGATTTGGCATGGTTAGCTCATCAAATCTTTGCAAAATTGTTAAAAACTCCCTACTACTATTTTACGTTTATAAATCGGCTTCCCCAATTTTATAAAAACAGATCTCCCATTGAAATAAAAAAATTTTATTTGAAGAAACTGCTCCAGCTCGGGATTGTTCCTGAGGCAAAATCCTTCTAGAACCCATCTGGTCGTTGCTTATAAACTGGAAGGAAAAGAAATCAGCTTAGATAACTGAAACTAGCTCTAACAAAAAACTGAATACTCAAATCTCGAATGATCCCTTAAAATAAAAAGGCTAAGGAATTGTGGTTCTATGGATTTTGGGGCGCTACAAATAGCGCCTGATCAGTTTTGGTCATCATCTTGAGCATGTTCTCCATCAGCTTGCGAGTCGTGTAAAGCAGCATCGTCAGCTGGCACACCTATTGCTTGCTGGCCCTGCACTTGGTCAATATTATTCAAATCAATGACTTTGATGTTACCTGGGACTTCAGCTTGCGCAACAGTTCAAATATCTGCTTTTGTAATTGGTGTGTCCAGTGCATGCTGATCATCAGCCTGGTTCCTAATATGTACATCATCGTCACTTTTTCATCTAAGTTGGTTGATCCAAGACAGGTGAACAAATCGTTCAAGTTTGCAGGTGAATTTATTCAAAAGCTGGTCTCATCAAACACTATGTGAGCTGATTCTTACACGGTCAGCGTTCGGTTGTTGAAGACGTGCTATGTGATGGCATCGATGTCCAATGAAATGCAACGGCGTTTTGAGAAGACGAAGTATGCTGCTGACATACTTCATCATCTCAAAGAACTGTACCGGGAGAACTCTCGACATGAGAGGTTCACGGCTGTCAAGGAGCTGATGACGAGCCGCATGCGTGATGCGACTTCGGTCCGCGAGCATGGGTTTCGCATGATTGGGCTCATTGAAAAGCTGTCGGGCCTTGATAACGCACTTCCACATGAGCT
>KQ988590.1:5000-20786 GCA_001598015.1 Dorcoceras hygrometricum
CGGCCTTATCCTCATTTTGACGGCCCAATCGACTAGGAACATGTTCAGAATACACAGCGACTATTAGATGTGTTTCATGATAGCCGTCATACCCACTATCACATCTAATATACGCTTCAGTGCATTCTAGGTCTTTACTCAACGCAATTGTAAATCATTACACACATAATGAAAGTAAAGAACGCCATATAAGAAAATGCGAATATCATATATAAAGACTGTTTGTACAAGAGTCTATAAAACCCACACGCCACAAGTTGGCTAGTTGGGCATCTACTCTAACACTGTGTACACCACAAACTGCTCACCATGCAGGTAATGACGCCAAATCTTCAACGCAAAAACAATGGCAGCCTCCAGATCATTAACGGGGTCTCTCGTCTCATGGGGCTTCAACTGTCGGGACGCATAAGCTATCACTCGCCCATTCTGCATCAAAACACAGCCTAAACCATTCAAAGAACATAACACAAACAACAAAACCTCCAGAACCCGAAGGTAAAGCCAACACAGGAGCAGTAGTCAACTTCTCCTTGAGAAACTGGAAACTCGACTCACATTCATCTATCCATAGAAATCTTCTATCCTTCTGGGTCAACTGCGTCATAGGCTTGGCTATTGAAGAAAAACCCTCAATGAAACGTCTGTAATAGCCAGCCAAGCCCAAGAAAGTACGGAGCTCTGAAACATTCCTAGGTCGCTCCCAGTTAAGAACTGCTTCGACTTTACTAGGATCTACCGAAATACCTTCTGCAGAAATGACATGACCCAAAAAGATTACCTTATCCAATCAAAATTCACACTTACTGAACTTCACATACAGCTGTGAGTCTCTCTGTTTCTGCAACACCAACCTCAAGTGCTCCTTATGCTCTCTGAAGTTCCTCGAATACACCAAGATGTCATCTATGAAGACAATCACAAAACGATCAATGTACTCGCTAAAGACGCGATCCATAAAATCCATGAAGACAGCAGGAGCATTCATCAACCCAAATGGCATCACCAGAAACTCATAATTCCCGTATCTAGTCCTGAACGCCGTCTTTGCCACATCAGCGTCTCTAATCCGCAACTGATGATAACCAGATCACAAATCAATCTTGGAGTACACTGCAAATCCCTGGAACAGATCGTAAATTCTCGACAACGGATACTTGTTCTTGATAGTCGCTTTATTCAGCTGCCGAAAGTTCACACATCCATCTTTCTTCTTCACGAAGAGAATCAGAGCTCCCCAAGGCGACATACTCGGCCTAATGAATCCCTTCTCCAAAAAATCACGCAACTGATCCTTGAGCTCCTTCAACTCAACTGGCGCCAGTCGGTAAGGGGCTCTCGAAATCGGGGCTGTCCCTGGCACCAACTCTATGCTGAAGTCAATATCTCGTCTCGGAGGAAATCCAGGAATCTCATCCGGAAACACATCTGGGAACTCTCGAGCAATCGGGACATCACTCAACTCTATCCGATTCTTGAGAAACATCAAGGGCATAGATCATAAACCCAGAGTTCTCTAGCGACAACAGGCTAAACATATCCATGGCAGACACTAGTGGAATCTTTGATCACGATCAGCACTGTAGAAATCCCACTTATCCCCAAATTGAGGTCTACACCTCACTACACCATGGAAACAATCTACATTCGCTCTATAAGCAGACAACACATCCATGCCCAAGATACAATCAAAATCTCTAATATACAAGGCAATCAGATTAATCACCAACGCATTCTCATCAAATCTAATCACACAATCCCAAACCACTTCACGGGACGTCAACCACACACCAGCAGGAGTGGAAACAGATACAACATCACACAGTGGGGTAACACTCAACCTAAACTCATGCACAAACAGTTCATATATAAAAAAGTGTGATGCTCCTGTATCAAACAAAATTCGTGCACGAAAATCAAAGATAGCACAAGTTCCTGCAATAACTCCTCCAGGCATATCATCAGCTTGCTCTCTCGTCAATGCATTCACCTGAGCTTGATGCGTTCCCGAAAACTGAGGTCTAGAAGATCCTACGAACCTAGACGGTTCTCGTGATTGGAATCCTAATCGTTGGGACTGAGCAAAAGGTTGCGGTCACTGTGAAGAACCACCAGCTAAACCTTGCTGCGATTGATTCGAAGGTTGTCCTCCGGCAAAGGACAAACTCTAGCGAAATGTCCAGGTTGCCCACACCTATGACAAGGACCTTGAACTCCACGACACTGCAAAGTCATATGATGACCTCCGCACTATCTACACGACACACCTCCAGAGCCACTACCACCAGAACTAACAGACCAGAAGAACTCGCATTCGAACGTCTCTTAAACTGCTTCCCACGAGGCTTTAACCTCTGGCGATTAGACTGCTGCTGTCAGGCCTCGTGCTCACATCAGAGATGAAACATACAAACACATGCGGAAGCTACTAAAAAGCGGGTAAATTTTTTGCTTTTGGCCTGAAGGTTTAAAACAATATAATTTAAAATAGCGCGATACTCAAAATATATCCCAGTTTATAAAAACAACCAAACGCGGCTACCAGCCAACAATACACAGTATAGCATAACAACAACCAACAACATGTATCAGACTCCATCAATAGAATACAACGACAAAGCACAGGGCATCCCCTGGATAATAATACTGATACATATAAATATGCTATACGCCACTGGGATACTCTAACAACCTCCTAGGGCACCTCCAGCTGGATTAAACCCGCGACCAGCTTTGAAACCTAGGTTCCCTGAAAACAACACAAGCAAGGAAAAACAACCAAGCCCCAGAGGGACATGTGGTCAAAATCCAGTACGGAGAGCAACTGAAACAGCTAAAGGAAATGCATAAGATAAAATGCAGATGCTATGCATGAGACACCGGATAACAGCTGAAGGCTACAACCAACAAGGGAGCCAAGGAACTCAAACATAGCTACAAAAGATCTGCAACGAATCAGTGGCCACGGGGTGTGTTCAAAGTGTGGAAATGAGCCACTCACCTTGACACAACATCCAAATACCAGATGCATCAAACAACTCAACCTGCCGTTGCCTCGTCCATGAACTGTGGTAGTTAACCACTCGGCGCATGGTGGCTAACAGATCCCAGTAGGGAGATGAGAGTGCGGTATCGCTGCTCGCCCTCGCATCCTGGTAAGAAAAAACATCAATACAACGGAATACAAAGAAATGGCTGCAACAGAAATCTGAATGCAATATGGGAAATGCGTGTATGCATAAACATAGCAGCTAAACTCAACAGCAATCACATATGCACACAGCAACATCCACGGCAATGCACAAGCAACCATCTAACATTAAATCTCACTCCAATTCCCAGCTACCTCAAGCTCAGATCCGTACCTCAATACTGCGCAACAATTACCACAAAGGGATCCCGAGAAATCAGGTTAAAAACCTGCTAAACAACGAAGCATAATTCTCAGGGATGCTAACAGAAGCTCACGACTGGGAGCCACGCTCAACCAACGCAATTACTACCCTGCAACAGAAATCTGAATGCAATATGGGAAATGCGTGTATGCATAAACATAGCAGCTAAACTCAACAGCAATCACATATGCACACAGCAACATCCACGGCAATGCACAAGCAACCATCTAACATTAAATCTCACTCCAATTCCCAGCTACCTCAAGCTCAGATCCGTACCTCAATACTGCGCAACAATTACCACAAAGGGATCCCGAGAAATCAGGTTAAAAACCTGCTAAACAACGAAGCATAATTCTCAGGGATGCTAACAGAAGCTCACGACTGGGAGCCACGCTCAACCAACGCAATTACTACCAAAACAACTTACTGGAAGCTTAAACCAAGGCTAGGAACAAGATCTCATCACAAAGGAACGAAGTTCTACCTGCACTACAAAACGCACGATTGGCAGCAACTTCGTGTTCCTCAACTAGCCAACCACAGCCTCCAAAAGTGGTATGGAATGGAAGAGCTTCTCGAGAGGAGTCCAACGCTACCTCAAACGTATCAAACAATAGCCGGAAACGACGGAAAATTGCCGGAGAAACTCACGGTGAACAGTACTAGGGTTCGAAGAACAGAGGTCTACAATCGAGAGAATATTTCGCTAAGTTTGGGATCTGGTAAACGATCGAAGACCAAGTATTCAATTATATATACACTTCTCAACTGCTGATAAAAAATCCCACCGACAAACCAGTCGACACTCGCTGAAAATCAACCAGCAGATGCAAAACAAACCAGCTGCTGAATCTCTCCCACAACGCTAGCAAAACGGCGTCGTGGCAACTTAACTAAACGACGTCGCACAACTTACGTCATCCTATCTATCAACAGCTGGTCGCCCAAAACCAGCGACTGGATTTCTCTCACAACGCAACATATCCTTGCAGCTGGTACTAGACGTGACATCAAAACGCAGCGTTTCAACTAATCTAAACGGCGTCGCTTAACCACGTCAGCAAATCTGTTGAACTAACACATGCAACGACTGATCTCTACTAGGGGCAAACATAGCAGCTGCTGATTTCTTAGCGCTAACCAAAACGACGTCGCCTCCACTAATCCAAACGACGGCGTATTGCACTTCGCTACAGGAACTTGCTGTTAACAGATATCACCCAGTCGATGCCTTACAAAACGTCACCGTTTTGGAATTCCTTAGCGCTCTCTGCTGAAATCCTTGTAAGCGTTACTGCTGACAGATCCCACCCAACGCACGCCAACAAAAATACTATCTGCTGGCAGACTTTTCCAACGACTTGTCACTCATGCCAGAACGACGGCGTTTGATCTTCCGCATTACAAATACACGCTACGACTGGTTTTCACCACCGACCAGATGCTAACTCACAATTACCAAAATTACGAAAACTTCCAAAATTCTTAAATCGATTAATCTAACGTTAATCTTCCAGGTCTCACATTCTCCCCCACTAAAAAGGATTTCATCCTCGAAATCAAACAACAACAAATCTGAAAGCACAATACAGCAACAGAAACCAAAACAGAAATCTGCCTAACACAAGGCCAAGAATTCAAGATAACTGAGCAAACAATTAACAACAACTAGGGAAGAGATACAACCAAATGCTACAAACTACTGGAATTTATCTCAACAGCTACTCAAACAGATGCAGCCACTCGCGTTGCATCTTTTCTTCCAGCTCCCAAGTAGCTTCTTCCCTTCCGTGTTTGCTCCATTGCACTATTACCAACGGAATGGTTTTATTTCTCAGCTGTTTCTCTTTTCTGCCAAGGATCTACAAGGGGTATTCCTGATAGCTCAACGACTGATCTAGCTCCACCTCGTCAGTTCTAAGCACATGAGACGGATCTGGCTCGTACTTCCTCAACATGGAAACATGGAATATATCATGTAGAGAAGATAATTCCGGAGGCAACAACAGCCGATACGCTAAAGGGCCAATCCTCTCAACAATCTCATATGGTCCGACGTAACGAGGGGCTAACTTTCCCTTGCGTCAAAAGCACATCACACTGCGAAACGGAGAAACTTTGAGAAAGACTTGATCACCAACCTGAAACTCGAGAGGTTGACGCCTCTTATTTGCATAACTGGCTTGGCGATCCTGGGCAGCTTTCATCCGCCGTCGAATTAGATCCACATGATCCTTCATTTGCTGCACAAAGTCGGGGGCAGATAGCTGCTTCTCCCCCACTTCTTCCCAACAAACTGGCGATCTGCACTTCCTGCCATACAAATCCTCAAACGGCGCCATGCCAACCTTCACCTGATAGCTGTTATTGTAGGAAAACTCTACTATAGACAACGCGTCTTGACAGACAATCTCATATGGTCCGACGTAACGAGGGGCTAACTTTCCCTTGCGTCAAAAGCACATCACACTGCGAAACGGAGAAACTTTGAGAAAGACTTGATCACCAACCTGAAACTCGAGAGGTTGACGCCTCTTATTTGCATAACTGGCTTGGCGATCCTGGGCAGCTTTCATCCGCCGTCGAATTAGATCCACATGATCCTTCATTTGCTGCACAAAGTCGGGGGCAGATAGCTGCTTCTCCCCCACTTCTTCCCAACAAACTGGCGATCTGCACTTCCTGCCATACAAATCCTCAAACGGCGCCATGCCAACCTTCACCTGATAGCTGTTATTGTAGGAAAACTCTACTATAGACAACGCGTCTTGACAGCTACCTCCGAAATCCAACACAACAGCTCGTAACATATCCTACAACGTCTAGATAGTTCTCTCAGATTGGCCATCTGTCTGGGGGTGATAAGCTGTGCTCATAGCCAATCTGGTACCCAAAACTGTTTGCAAACTCTTCCAAAAACTGGAAGTAAACCTCGGATCTCGGTCGGATACAATCAAAACGGGCACACCGTGCAGTCTAAAAACAAAATCAACATACAGCTTCACCATTTTCTTTAGAGAAAAGGTCATCCATAAGGAATAAAATGTGCAGACTTCGACAAACGGTCGATAACCACCCAAATAGCATCGCATCCTCTGCTGGTACGAGGCAGATGCGTCACGAAATCCATCGCTATGTGCTCCCAATTCCATTGGGGCACTTCCAAACTCTACAACAGACCACCAGATCTCATCCTTTCGGCCTTAACCATCTGACAGTTCAAACAATGAGCGACAAAACCAGCAACGTCACTCTTCAGGCCAGCCCACCAGAAGTGCGACTTCAACGCATGGTACATCTTCCGTGCACCAGGATGAACACTATGTCTGCTACAGTGCGCTTCCCGAAGGATTTCCTCCTTCAAATAAATGAGGTTTGGCACAACCAACCTGCCACGAAACCTCAAACACCCATTGGACGAGACAGAATAATCCTCAAGTTCGCCAGCCCTTACCTTCAACTTCAACTCGTGGATAGAGGGATCAGTCCTATGAGCTGCTCGAATACTCGAAACAACCTGTGGCTCCACTTGGAAAGAAGAAACCACCACACAATCCTCGGCCGGGTAGAATCTCCAACCCGTAGTTTTAATATGCTCCTGATCCTTAGAGATGTACAACGACGCAAGAATCTCACTAGCCTTCCTGCTCAAATCATCGGCCACTACGTTCGACTTCCCAGGCTGGTACTTGATTTCGCAATCAAAGTCCTTTAGCAGCTCCATCCCACGACGTTGTCTCATGTTCAAGTCAGACTGCAAAAACAAATACTGCAAACTCTTGTGGTCCGAGTACACCACAAATTGCTCTCCATACAGGTAGTGACGCCAGATCTTCAACGCAAAAACAACCGCTGCAAGCTCCAAAACATGGACTGGATAACGAGTCTCGTGCGTTTTCAACTGCCGCGAGGCATACGCAATGACTCGACCATTTTGCATCAACACACAACCCAATCCATTGAGTGAAGAGTCAGAACAAACAACGAAACCACCTGAACCGGACGGCAGAGCTAACACAGGTAGAGTAGTCAGCTTTTCCTTGAGCAGTTGAAAGGCATTCTCACACTGCTCAGTCCACACAAACCTCTTGTCCTTCTGTGTCAGTTGAGTCATTGGCTTTGCTATGCTAGAAAATCCTTCGATAAAACGACGGTAATGCATCAACACACAACCCAATCCATTGAGCGAAGCGTCAGAACAAACAACGAAACCACCTGAACCGGACGGCAGAGCTAACACAGGTAGAGTAGTCAGCTTTTCCTTGAGCAGTTGAAAGGCATTCTCACACTGCTCAGTCCACACAAACCTCTTGTCCTTCTGTGTCAGTTGAGTCATTGGCTTTGCTATGCTAGAAAATCCTTCGATAAAACGACGGTAATAGCCAGCCAGACCCAAGAAACTGCAAATCTCTGAAACATTTCTGGGACGCTCCCAGTTCAGAACAGCATCAACCTTACTGGGATCCACCGAAATCCCCTCAGCTGAAATCACATGTCCCAAGAATACGACGCGATCCAGCCAAAACTCGCACTTGGAGAATTTGGCATACAACTGCTGATCTCTCAACGTCTGAAGGACAATCCGCAAATGCTCCTTATGCTCCAAAGGAGTCTTTGAATAAACCAAGATGTCGTCAATGAAAACAATCACAAACTGATCAATGAACTCTCTAAAAACCCGATTCATCAGATCCATAAAGACTGCAGGCGTGTTGGTCAAACCAAACGGTATCACCAGAAACTCGAAATGCCCATACCTGGTACGAAAAGTAGTCTTCGCGACATCCTGATCTCTCACTCTCAGCTGATGATACCCTGAACAAAGATCAATCTTCGAGTACACCGCAGAACCATGCAGTTGATCAAACAGATCATCGATCCTGGGTAGAGGGTACTTGTTCTTGACTGTCGCTTTGTTCAACTGGCGGAAATCAATGCACATCCGCATTGAGCCATCCTTCTTCTTCACAAACAAGATGGGCGCTCCCCACGGTGACATACTAGGTCGGATAAAACCCTTCTCCAGCAAATCGTCCAACTGCACCTTGAGCTCTCTCAACTCTGCAGGCGCCAGACGATACGGGGCACGAGAAATCGGAGCTGTGTCAGGCACCAACTTGATGCTGAAGTCAATCTCCCGCCTCGGAGGAAAACCAGGAATCTCCTCCGGAAACACATTGGGAAAATGCCGCACCACAGGAACGTCACTAAGCTGAACACGAGAAGAAGAAGACGCATCCAAAGTGTAGATCAAGAAGCCAGCATTCCCCAAGGACAACAAGCTGAACATCTCCATAGCTGAGACTAACGGGATCTTCGATCGAGAATCCTGGCCGTAGAAGTCCCACTTCTCGCCAGACAAAGGCCTAAAACACACAATCCCATGGAAACAGTCCACGGAGGCCCTATACTTGGACAACACGTCCATCCCAACTATGCAATCGAAATCCCACAACAAAAGGCGGATCAAACTCGCTATCAACACATGCTCGCCAAAACGCAACACGCCATCTAACACAATCTCCTGGGAGAACAGGCTAACACCACCAGGGGTAGAAACAGAAATAGCATCGCGCAAAGGAATGGTATGCAAACCATGCTCAACAACAAACGAATAAGAGATAAACGAATGCGATACACCGGTGTCAAACAACACATGTGCAGGAAAATCGAAAACAATACAAGTACCTGCGATCACCCGACTCGGCATCTCCTCGGCCTGCTCCCTAGTGATGGCATTAACCTGAGCATGCTGGGGTCCAGAGAAGAAAGGCTGAGATGACTGTCCGAACCGCGATGGACTAGGCTGCTGAAACGGCCTGAACTGAGTCTCACCCAACCGGGGCTGCTGAAACTGAAGGGAACGACCCCTAGACTGACCTACACGACCCTGAGGCTGGGCCGCGGTCTGCTGTGATCCAGCTGACGGACACACTCTAGCAAAATGACCGTACTGACTACAAATGTTGCAGGAGCCCTGCACACAAACACACTGGGTAGACGTATGCTTTCCACCGAAAAAACCACAGAACTCAGCCCGAGAACCACTTCTACTCGAGCTGCCCGAACCAGAAGAGCCAGAACCCGACTTCTTCTTGAACTGCTGACCGCGGGGTCGGAACCTCTGACGGCCAGACTGCTGTGCCACCTGCGGCTGCGGCTGCTGCTGGGGCTGATGGGCTGACTGGGAGGACTGAGAAGACTGCGCTCCCTGACAAGTGGGACGACCACCCTGAGCCACCTCCTGCCTACGAGCACGACGGCTACGCAAACCCTCCTCAATGTCGATGGCACTATCCACTGCCTCAGCATACGTCTTGGGTTTGCTGGTCAGCACCATCTGATACAACTCTTCATTCAAGCCCTCAAGAAATCTAGTCCGCTTGGCCCTCTCCATTCCAGAAACATGAGGAACGTACGCCAGCAACGAAGAAAACTGATGAGCATACTCCCTCACAGTCATAGAGCCCTGCTCCAGATGGTCGAACTCCCGCTCCCGGGCGTTCACATAAGACTCGGGTACATACTTCTGCCTGAAGGTCTCGCAAAAACTGCCCCAAGAGATCCCAATGGCGGTCTCCAGCAAGGTACTCGAAGCGCCTCGCCACCAGCGCTCTGCAGCCTTCCTGAGCAAGAGGGTCACTAAACTCAGTCGAAGATCATCATCATACTGAACCCGATCGAAAAGGCCAATAATATTCCGGAGCCACAAGTCTGCATCCTCACTGGACTCGTCACCATTAAAGATCGGAGGGTTCATCCGCTGAAACCGTGCTATAACAACATCCATCCTCTCCACCGGAGGCGGTACATCATCAACTTCCTCCTCCTCAACATGCCTACTATGACTACGAGAAGGATTGCTACGCTGATCCTCGTTCTGCCCTGCTGATTCCTCAAACTGCCCCCTACCTCTACCACGATGTCTACGCGGCATCTACGAAAACACTCAACAGGATACAAAGAAAACAGACAGATACAGCATAGATAGCACATAACACAAATATGCAGCACGTAATCACATATTTTTGCTTTTGGCCTGACGGTTTAAACAATATAATTTAAAATAACGCGATACTCAAAATATATCCCACTTTATAAAAACAACCAAACGCGGCTACCAGCCAACAACACAAAGTATAGCATAACAACAAACAACAACATGTATCAAACTCCATCAACAGAATACAACGACAAAGAACAGGGCATCCCTTGGCTAATAATACTGATACATATAAATATGCTATACGCTACTGGGATACTCTAACCACCTCCTGGGGTACCTCCAGCTGGATTAAACCCGCGACCAGCTGTGAAACCTAGGTTCTCTGAAAAAACACAAGCAAGGAAAAACAACCAAGCCCCAGAGGGACATGGGGTCAAACCCCAGTACGGAGAGCAACTGAAATAGCTAAAGGAAATGCATAAGATAAAATGCAGATGCTATGCATGAGACACCGGATCACAGCTGAAGGCTACAACCAACAAGGGAGCCAAGGAACTCAAACATATCTCCAAAAGATCTGCAACGAATCAGTGGCCACGGGGTGTGTTCAAAGTGTGGTAATGAGCCACTCGCCTTGACACAACACCCAAATACCAGATGCATCAAACAACTCAACATGTCGTTGCATCGCCCATGAACTGTGGTAGTTAAACACTCGGGGCATGGTGGCTAACAGATCCCAGCATGGAGATGAGAGTGCGGTATCGCCGCTCGCCCTCGCATCCTGGTAAGAAACAACAGCAATACAACGGAATAAAAAGCAATGGCTGCAACAGAAATCTGAATGCAATATGGGAAATGCGTGTATGCATAAACATAGCAGCTAAACTCAACAACAATCACATATGCACACAGCAACTCCACGGCAATGCACAAGCAACCATCTAACATTAAATCTCACGCCAATTCCCAGCTACCTCAAGCTCAGATCCGTACCTCAATACTGCGCAACAATTACCACAAAGGGATCCCGAGAAATCTGGTTAAAAACCTGCTAAACAACGAAGCATAATTCTCAGGGATGCTAACAGAAGCTCACGGCTGGGAGCCACGCTCAACCAACGCAATTACTACCAAACAACTTACTGGAAGCTTAAACCAAGGCTTGGAACAAGATCTCATCACAAAGGAACGAAGTTCTACCTGCACTACAAAACGCACGATCGGCAGCAACTTCGCGTTCCTCAACTAGCAAACCACAACCTCCAAAAGTGGTATGGAATGGAAGAGCATCTCGAGAGGAGTCCAACGCTAACTCAAACGTATCAAAAAATAGCCGGAAACGACGGGAAATTGTCGGAAAAACTCACGATGAACAGTACTAGGGTTCGAAGAACAGAGGTCTACAATCGAGAGAATATTTCGCTAAGTATGGGATCTGGTAACCGATCGAAGACCAAGTCTTCAATTGTATATACACTTCTCAACTTCTGATAACAAATCCCACCGACAAACCAGTCGACACTCGCTGAAAATACAACCAGCAGATGCAAAACAAACCAGCTGCTGAATCTCTCCCACTATGCTAGCAAAACGGCGTCGTGGCAACTTAACTAAACGACGTCGCACAACTTACGTCATCCTATCTGTCAACAGCTGGTCGCCCAAAACCAGCGACTGGATTTCTCTCACAACGCAACATATCCTTGCAGCTGGTACCAGACGCGACATCAAAACGCAGCGTTTCAACTAATCTAAACGGCGTCGTTTAACCACGTCAGAAAATCTGTTGAACTAACACATGCAACGACTGATCGTTACTAGGGGCAAACACACCAGCTGTTGATTTCTTAGCGCTAACCAAAACGAAGTCGCCTACACTAATCCAAACGACGGCATATTGCACTTCGCTACAGGAGCTTGCTGTTAATAGATATCACCCAGTCGATGCCTTACAAAACTTCACCGTTTTGGAATTCCTTAGCGCTCTCTTCTGAAATCCACATAAGCGTTGCTGCTGGCAGATCCCACCCAACGCACGCCAACAAAAATACTATCTGCTGGCAGACTTTGCCAACGACTGGTCACTCACGCCAGAACGACGGCGTTTGATCTTCCGCATTACAAATACACGCTATGACTGGTTTTCACCACCGACCAGCTGCTAACTCACAATTACCAAAGTTACGAAAACTTCCAAAATTCTTAAAACCGATTATTCTAACATTAATCTTCCAGGTCTCACAGATGCGATGTCTGAGGAGGCTGAAATGGTTGCGTCACCTCTACCACAGGTTTAAAGATGCATCCAGCTGTCGGCTGAACCTGATTCAGCGCCTCTAACAGACTCTCCTCAATGTCCACCGCCCTATCCACTGCCTCGGCATAAGTCGTAGGAGAACCAGCCAACACCATACGGAACAAATCAGGCCTCAAACCTCTCATAAACTTGTTCCTATTCGTCCCCTCCTGGTTAGCAACATGGGGAACATACGTCAGAAGCAAAGAAAACTGTCTAGCATACTCAGAAACCCTCATACTCCCTTGCTTCAGATTATCGAACTCCCGCTCACGGTTATTGTAGTACGACTCAGGGGTATACTCCTATTCAAACGCTGCATATAAGCTCTCCCAAGAAATCAACGCACCACTCTCTCTCATGACTCGGGAAGTACCTTTCCACCAGCGTTGAGCATGATCCCTCAACTGCAAAACAGCCAACTTCAATCTTCTCTCCTGAGAGTACTCCACCGTGTCAAACAACTCCTCCATATGTTCCAACCAGCCTTCAGCCATCAGACCACTCTCGGAGCCAGTGAACGTAGGGGGATTCATCTTCTTAAAGCTAGCCAGAACTAGCTCCATCTCGTTAATCTGTCTAGTCACATCTTCCACCTCAACCTCTGTCTATCTAGCTCGATGACGCAAAGGCACACTCTGCTGCTCAACATCCTCATCGCTTCCCGGGGCTCTAGACTCCCCATCTACCTGCCTAGCGATTTTACTTCTACCTCTCCTCGGCGGCGTCTACCAAAACTCAGAGGTAAGAATCAAAACAAATAATCACAGAGGCAGATAATCAAAATCACAGAGTCAATCAAAATCAAAACTCAAACTATGTGCCTAGGCTCAAGTTTGATGGAAAAGAAATCGAGCTTATCCCAGTTTAAGCTCTGATACCAAAACAGTCAGGCCACGTGCACTAAAACACAGATTAAATAATCAATTAATCATAATTACACGAAAGCATAGAAATGGGGGCTAAAAATTTTCGTTTGGGCCTGAACCAAAATCGACTCTTTAAAATACAACATACCCAAGCTATGGATTTAGACTCAAAATCCATCAACAACAACAACCAATACAAGTAAAATACAAATGCAGATCCCCAAATACATAATCACACAGGACATCCCCTGGTTCAATACATAGTATAATTAACTGGGACTCAAAATGGGGATCTACCAGCTGACGCTCCACTCAATCCAGCTGGATTACCTGAAAATCCTAGCAAAGTCCAAAACATACCAAAGCAGCCCAAAAACAGGAAAAGAAAACGAGGTCAAACCTCAGTACAAATAGCATCAAGAAAACAACAATCATATCATACATGCAATATCCCATGCGTGCAGTGCATGTAGGCTAAAGAATCATCGGTAAGCAAGGCACAACGACTCAGCTGTGCAGAATCATCATCCTGTGATATTCAGGTACGTCAGATCGGCCGCCCATCACAGTGTAGTGGTATTCAGGCACGACAACTCAGCCGGCCACCACTAAGTAATATCAACGTTGGACCTTTCAGGCGCGGCAACTCAGCCGGCCGATCACAACGTATGAATAGATCGGTTCACAAGGAATCTGGCTCAATATATATGCATGAATGCAAGAAAACATCAGCTCACAATGCATAATAACTAAGCACATTCATCAAACAATCAGATCATATCAACACTGCTAGAAAATTTAACTAGCACATAACCACGACAACTCATCTACGCAGGCAATATTCACATGCTGATACCAGAGCTGTTAAAATACGCTCAATTTGTACCTCAAACCTCAACATATCACACAGGGGTACACGTCTAGTAGCTCACGCATGAGAACACAGCTTCAACAGCTCTAGGAAAACACCTAAGCAAAGCTGCACGAAAAATTTGTACCTAACACCTGCTCAACCATACCTAAACAGCTCAGGAACAACTATACTGGAAACATATTTCGATGCTACCAACAACTCAACCCAAACTGATACCTCAAAAAAGATAACCAGCTCTTTAGAAGCTTAGATTAGGTAGAAATCACTTACCCAAAGCTTCTTAAGAACAGAAGAACTACTGCCAAAAATTGCGAAGATATTCGAACCCTGCAACTACTTTGTGCTCCCTCAACTCTTCGACTCAAATCTCCAAATTGGTATCAACCGAAATATCTTACGGAGACAAGCTCAGTGCCACCAATCTCTCTCCAACGGCGACGTAAATCGATGGCAATCGACATATTTGGGTTCGGATGAACAGTAAGGGTTTGTGATGGTCCGAAAATAGGATCAGCAGCCACGCTTTAAAAGACTTTAGAAAATTTTGCGCGCTGCTACTACACTTGAGGTGCAATACCTCTTGTTCTTGAATATTTAAAATCACTGTTCCAACCAGCCTTCAGCCATCAGACCACTCTCGGAGCCAGTGAACGTAGGGGGATTCATCTTCTTAAAGCTAGCCAGAACTAGCTCCATCTCGTTAATCTGTCTAGTCACATCTTCCACCTCAACCTCTGTCTATCTAGCTCGATGACGCAAAGGCACACTCTGCTGCTCAACATCCTCATCGCTTCCCGGGGCTCTAGACTCCCCATCTACCTGCCTAGCGATTTTACTTCTACCTCTCCTCGGCGGCGTCTACCAAAACTCAGAGGTAAGAATCAAAACAAATAATCACAGAGGCAGATAATCAAAATCACAGAGTCAATCAAAATCAAAACTCAAACTATGTGCCTAGGCTCAAGTTTGATGGAAAAGAAATCGAGCTTATCCCAGTTTAAGCTCTGATACCAAAACAGTCAGGCCACGTGCACTAAAACACAGATTAAATAATCAATTAATCATAATTACACGAAAGCATAGAAATGGGGGCTAAAAATTTTCGTTTGGGCCTGAACCAAAATCGACTCTTTAAAATACAACATACCCAAGCTATGGATTTAGACTCAAAATCCATCAACAACAACAACCAATACAAGTAAAATACAAATGCAGATCCCCAAATACATAATCACACAGGACATCCCCTGGTTCAATACATAGTATAATTAACTGGGACTCAAAATGGGGATCTACCAGCTGACGCTCCACTCAATCCAGCTGGATTACCTGAAAATCCTGCAAAGTCCAAAACATACCAAAGCAGCCCAAAAACAGGAAAAGAAAACGAGGTCAAACCT
>KQ988596.1:4698-20678 GCA_001598015.1 Dorcoceras hygrometricum
GGAGTGCGACTTCCTAAAAAGTCAACAGAGGTCAAATCGTGATTTGCCGATGTTGAGGGGCAAAATGGTCATTTTGCACTGGGGTTCTGAAAAATGGTTTTTCAGATCATAGCATTCAGTTTTGGAAACTGAGTCGATCGGTCCGATCTGATCGGCGATCGGAGTTATAATGAAGTCTCGGTGATGGGGATGAACTGAATGTTCATCCGTTGGACCCGGGCCCATTGGGCCGGTCCAAGTCCACCTTTAATTCTACTTAAGGTAGAATTAAGCCTAGACTTCATAACACTTGATACAATTAACCCTAAACCTAAGCACTATAGCCGCCGCCCCTCTCTTCTTCAACCTCACGCCGCGCCGCCGTTGTCGCTCGCCGGAAAATTGTTTCCGGCCAATCTTGACGAGGAGAATCCGTCCGCGCCGATCTCGTCAGGCCTTCTAGTGTAGGCTGACGAATGAATCCCGTCTCCGGTCGTGGACCTGATTGACGATATCTACCGCCGCCTACCGTGAAGTGCCGTTTTCTTTACGAAACAGGTCGGAGCCAGGCACAAGTTGCCAAGCAAGGTAGCAATCCTAAACGCCCTATGAATGTCATATCATGTTGTGTTTATCGTATTGATCGTCTCCCGGCCATTGTTTTTGTTCTTCCGCTGCCCCGCCGGGAGGCGTGATCCGGATCCCAACAAGATCGTCATGCGAATTATGCTAACAAGAGATGTAGACCATTGGAATTTGAAGTTGGTGATCGAGTATTTCTCAAGGTTTCTCCTTTCAAGAGAGTGATGAGATTCAGATTTAAGGGTAAATTGGCTCCTAGATTCGTTGGTCCATTCGAGATTGTTGAGAGGATTGGATCTTTGGCGTGCATATTGCGTTTGCCTGCTGAGTTAGCAGCGATGCATGATGTGTTTCATGTATCTATGTTGAGAAAATATGAGCCAGATCCGTCCCATGTGCTGAGAACTGATGAAGTGGAGCTGGATTCTACCCTGAGTTATGTTGAATATCCAGTACAGATTCTGGATAGGAAGGAGAAGCAGTTGAGGAACAAGCATATACCGTTGGTGATGGTCCAATGGAGAAAGCATGGAAGAGAGGAAGCTACCTGGGAATTTGAGGAAAAAATGAGACAGGAATGGCCTCATCTATTTGAGTTTTGACAGTAGCATTCCAGGTAATCTTCTAGTTTGTTTCTTGCGTGATTTGAGTTGCTTTGCATCTTGAATTGTGACTTGAATTAGCATTGAGATATGCTGGTTGGTTTTGATCTTTAATTTTGGTGTTTTCTTGGTTCTGATCTATTGTTGAGAGTTGATTTCGAGGACGAAATCCTTTTCAAGTTGGGGAGAATGTGAGGACTAGAAATTTATTAATTGATGATTAATCGTTTAATCAGATCTGGATGAGGATTAACCAATGGAAACGTTAGTTATCGGGTTTTCAGATTTGAAGGAATTAGTTTTTCTGTTGGTGATTTTCGGATATTCAGATCTGAGGTAGAACAGATCAGATGTGGACTGTAGGTCGCTATCGGGTGGCTTGGAGAAGGTGAGTTATTAGGATTCTCACGTTAGCGCTAGCGAGAATCAGATTTGAGATGTCCCTCGTGTGTTTGAGCAATTGGCCTTGAGAGGGAAGTGAAGAGATGTCGTTTTGAGTATAAGCAATATGGTGTCGTTTGTACATATCAGATTTGACGTTGGCAGGGAGTGATTGGTACGACGTCGTTTATCTAGTATTAGATTTGAGTTGAACTGGAATCTGATGCGGCGTCGTTTGGTGAAAGTCATGTGTTGGTCAATGGTACTGTGTGGACCGGTCCTGTTCGTGAGTTGGTGTAGATCGGTGCTGTTTGATTTGACCAGATTTGGAGGTTCGTGAGCAGGTTTTTTATGCGATATCTGTTGTTTTGAGCGGGACCCCTATGCTACGTCGTTTTGCGGTAACGCGACGTCGTTCGATGGTTGTGCGCTAGTATAGCGTAGCGAGGGCAGATCTGAGTTAGCGCTAAGATCTGAATAGCGCTCAGATCTGAGTTTGTCGGTGGTTGACTTTCACTGTAGCTTTGACTGAGAGATTTAAATATAAGTGTCGATTAACACTTATTTGATTTTTCGAACCCGATAATTTGCTTATCTTCTTCCCCGAGAACCCTCGATTAGTACTGTTCATTAGAAATCCTTTCGTCCTTCGATTGTGGTCGATTTACGCCACCGTTTGGAACAAGATTGGTGGCGTTGAGCTCGCCTTCCTTAGGGATTTCGATTGATCAGTTTGGAGACTTGGATCGACGTGTTGAAGGAGTGCGAAGTAGTTGCAGAGTTCGAATATCTTCGCGATTGTTGTCCAGTGATTCTTCTGTTCTTTAGAGCTTTCGAATTTGAGCTCGTAGTCATGTTCTGTGAGTTCTGGAAGAGCTAGTAGAACAGCTGAGTTGAGCAGGCTGCTGGAGCTGTGTTCTGCGTGATCTGTCGAGGTAGAAATTGAGATAGAGGTACGAATTGAGCTTATTTAAATAGCTTTGGGCATAAGCATGTGAATATTCCAGCATGATCTGACTGCTGTGATCTGGGTGTTTACGTGAACAGACTTGACTTGGTTGTGTGATTTACTTGTTCTGTTTACATTGATTTATGTATATGAGAATTGATATTCCCGGCATTCATGCATACATATTGAGCCAGATGATTGATTGATGACACGAGTCGAGCTAGCATTGTGATCAGCCGGCTGAGTTGTCGCGCCTGAAAGGTCCAATGCTATCATCGAGGTGGTGGTCGGCTGAGTCGTCGCGCCTGAAGATCACTGAGCTGTGATGGTCAACGGACCTGAAGATCACGGATCGATGATTTCCACCGGCTGATTGGTTGAGCGTGGTGTTGAAGCTCAATTGAGATTTGTCAGCTGAGTTGTTGGCCTAGATGACCTATTTTCCTTGACAGCCTCATGCATATCATGATGTGAATATTGCATTTCTATGATTTGCTGTTTTATGAATGATCTTCGTACTGAGGTTTGACCTCGTTTCCTTTCCCTATCTTTGGGCTTCTTGGGTCTTGGTTGGTCTTTGCAGGTTCTCCAGGTAACCATGCTGGACAGAGTGGAGCTTCAGCTGGTCGATCCCCCATTTTGATTTGAGTCCCAGTTATAACTATGTATTGATATATTGAGTCAGGGGATGTCCTGTGCCTTTATTTATGTTTGGGGATCTGCAGTTGATTGACTACTTATTGTTTACCTGTTGTGTTGTTGGGTTTTGAATTAAACTCCTTATTTTGATTATGAACTTATTTTGAATTATAAATTTGATCAGACCCAAAACGAAAATTTTTAGCTCATGTTTTGAATGCTTCCGTATAATTATGATTAAATGAGCATTTAATCTGTGATTAGCGCACCGGGCCTGAAATTTGGTTAAGAATTGGAGTTTTAATGATTTTTACCGTTTTTGTCGCTCGAAGTGAGTCTCGTCGGGTCATTTTTGTGAAAATTGAGATTTTGAGTCTTAGGACTGTCAAAGTTCGTGGATGACTTTATTTGATGTTTTAAGTATATTTTAAGATGTTTTCAGTAGTTTTATAATTTATTTGATTTATGGGATTTTTGGCAATTTTCATGACAAATTAACGTCTAGAAAATGATTTTTAGCACGTATGATTTTTATATTGTCATATGCTGGGATTTTATGAGAAATTATGATTAGAAAGTTTAGGAAGTTAAGAAGAAAATTTAATTTTAAGTTTAATGGGTCAAGTTGAGTTACGGGTTATGTTACAATTTAAGATCAGGTCTAGGCTTTTGGGCTTAGAGTTAGTGAGCCACTCACTTGAACCAATCCTTGACCGAAAGAGAAAATGTAGAAGCCCGTGGATATTTATTTAATTCTATATGTAGTATTTTCGTATATAATTATGCATTTGTGTAAAGAAAATTAAATATATATTGATGGGTTTAATCCTTTTAAATTGCATGTTTTATGAAGTACACGCACCATGAAAGTTTTATGAAATGTTAAAGGCATGTGTATGCAAAAGAAAATAATTTGAGGGATTGAAGTGATTTGTGGCAAAGTGGACGATGAGCGGATCCGGGATGCTGGACCCGGTGAACCTCTGTTAATGTATAATGATAGACGATGACCGGATCTGGGAGATCGGGCCCAGTGAACCTATGTTACTGTGATGATGATGTAGGCCGGACCATTCGGTTGTCCTTATGTTTTGTTTGACGAGACATGTTCAGATTCCGCATTTTATTTACTCTGATTTTAAAACAAAATGGATGATTTAATGTTTCGAGATATTTATTTGTTTATGTTTTAAAATGATGTTGAGGAAAGTTTTCAATAGACGAACTATGTTTATTTTAAAGAATGTTTATTCCACAATTTATTTCAAAAAAATAATTCTAGAGCCCGATTCGTTTCACATTAACATATCTATCCTAAAATAATAATAGATTTTGCACTCCTTTGTAAAAGCCAATGCATAATCTCTTATGTTTAAGGTAATATCATTTATATTTTTTTATAATAGGTTTAAGAAAATTAAGATACACTAATATAAAAAACAGCAGATGAGATTTAAAACTAAGACCTAAACTAAACTCTTGAAGTCTCACCTTTGCTCAACCTTAATATCATAATCATAATACGTCAAATGTATTAGCAGATGTGATTCAGTAGTAAACTTGTATACATAGTACTTAACATTAAAGTTCAAAATTTGAGATGAGACGTCGCGTCAGGACACCACAATTGTACAGAACTTTCTTCCATAAAGAACATAACTTCGTATATAGGAACATATACAATGACTCGTATTCTAATTTGAAAATGACCCAGAACTGAATTTTTCTCATTATTACGGATAAACAATAGATAACCAGAAAATTTTGCACGTTCTAAATCAGAACAAGTGGTGGTGATGATCGTATTTGTATGTTTTAATAGAGACATCAATTACTCACGTTTGAACATTAATAATACTTGAGGTCGATCTTAAAAAATATCGTATCATTAACAAATAATACGATCATATGAATAATCAATCTTTTTGTTTACAAGGTAAATTATGCACATCAACAACTGTAACTCAAGACAACAATTCAGGTTGAACCGGAGAACAAATTGCCTCCTCCTCATTTTCGCCATTATTGTACATCAATGTAGTCATCTGCATTGCTAGAATTAGTACCCCATTTCTAGTTTTGCTTTCAGTAGGTGCCACAGCATTACTGGGTTCCCCTGTCAAAGTACGCTCGTTCATTCTCTTTTTAACCCTCAGATAACATATGAAAGACTCACCATAAACAACGAGATAAACCCCAGATAATGCCCGCAAAAATGAACACATGATGCCACTGATGCCACTCGTTCATTTTCTCTTTTCTCTACTACCTTTTTAATGCTGAGCAATTCAGACATAGATGCTACGTTCAACAGCCTTCTCCTTAAATAAGTCAGACATCGAAACTACAATTTAGCTGCTTTCTCATTTAAATTCCTGAGTTTGTTGCTAACCAATTACCAATTCTAATTAAAGAGACTTGTGAATCTTGTGGATTTATGAAATGTTCATGGCCCTCAGCGGTCCAAAGTTGATCAGAGGTACAACACTAAAGCTAAACTGATCCCCTTGCCATGGCTTCAGATAAACAGTGTAAATGGAAGAGTTCATGTCGTTTGAGAACTAGCTATGTACCTAATTCCGATCTCGCCGACCTAGGCCGAAGGGGAGCAAACCTGTCTTCCTTGTGGATACATCATGTGGTGATTCTGTACGCCCAGGCCTATAATATATTTCACCATGGAATTGATAAACCTTTCCAGAAAGGTAATGATTGTGTGGAAGAATGTTCCCAACTTATATAGTTTACTCACCTTGGGGAAGACAAGGCTTTACTTTGCCCTGATTCGTACTGCAATGTAGCTTCCAGCATCGATTCTGCCATAACAGCCCTCCTCTCCATCTCAGCAAGGGTAATCATGGTCTTCTCATACTTTTCCTGAATAAACAAAATCAAAAATGCATTTTAACTTTCCAAATATCAACCCTGAACCATTTCAGAGAACAACAATGTATCATTCTATGTGTGACCTTATGCTCACAGCAGATATCTAGAAGTTAAGAACAACAAAATATTGAGAACAACAATGGTTCAAATATGCTTAATACATCTCTAATATATCGAAGTTAAGTCCACAGCAAGCCCCAGTACCCACCATATCAGTGTTGGCACAGCTCGCTCATCAGAAATATGTTGTAAAAAGTAATATTAAAAGGAACACAAAATCCATAAAGCATATCTCATGCAGTTTTAGTTTCATCGATAAATAACCAGGATTAGGTTATCTTACACTTTCAAATACTTTTGAAAGGATTTCTTTGTCGTACTTCTACTAGTGGAAACCTAAACTCAAGAACATGTTCCAGCATTTGCAACTTTTTTTACCATCGGTCTACACGCCACATGGCACAAGTTTTTCGTATAAAAGAATGTTTGAAGCCTAAAGTTTTGCTACAGAACTGTCAGTGTCGTGGGAGTTCAGACAACTAGATAGTAACTAGCGTCAAACAGTGTTACTGACCCATGACAGTTCTAACCTGTTAACTTCAGAAGATTTGAAATTCAACTGCTGTCATGAACTATAGGGAGTAGAAGAACCTGAAGGACATGCACTGCATATTTCTGAGCAGCTGAATCTTGTTCGGCAAATAACCGACAATCTTCAGTCACCTTCTGTTCTTGCTCAACTTTCATTAAAACCTGAAACAAATTGCTTGGAAATATAAATTGGAAAAGAGATGACCAATTCCATCCAGAGCTCCTTGCTCCTCTTCTTTGTCGACGTAAAAGTAGGAAAAAAAACCTGAAGCATTGCTTGCTCCTCTTCTTTCTTCTCAGCCAGAGCTCGCCGTAGTTCTGCAACCTCTTGCTCCAATTGTTCAACCTTCAGGATATATTCCACATTCAGGTCATGTTTGACACTGGCAAATAATAAACCAGAACTATATTTTCTGTCTCCGAAATAATCGATAAGATTACCTGAATTGGAAAAGAAGATAGTGTACTAGTGAATCAGAAAAACTAACCAAGGTGTTGAGTACTAGTAATCAGAAAAACTGCTACTAGGTAAAATACAAAAAAGTTCTAAAATACCCTTGCGCTCAATTCCCTTCTGTTATCTTGTTTGACCATCTCCATTAGAGCAGCTTCCAACTCTTCAGCCCTAAAAAGATGGCCGTCTTTATCATGATAAATAGAGGTGCATGATGATTCGAAAAGGCAATTTTGAAGGAACTCATATGAACCAACTGTCCCAGATTTGTCATGCACTCTAAAACAAGTCCGATGGAATAAAAATTTCAATTGGAAGTGTTTGAAGGTCTTGGATATATATCTTTTCAATGAATAACCTGAGCATAGCCGTTCTTTTCTCCTCCAGCAATCTACACAACTCAACCTTCAACCAGACCACCTGAAAAGAATCTATTAATAATTGAATCTCTAGAATGAAGTCAAGTAATTGATCATGAGACAACTAAATTGTGAAATTCTTTTATGTCCATGAGATACCTAGAATATTGAATTGCACATGGATGGACTCAAGATAAACAAATTAACTGATTAGTACAAATAAATATGAGTTCTTATTAAAATTGAAATAGAAATTATTGGACAATCTCAAATGGATGATAAGCTACCTGTTCATGATGATGTGGAAGAGAATCTATTTCAGAATCAACGGTTATGCCCTTTAGAAAAGCATCCAGATTTCTAGCATGAGATTCGGGATCTAACATTTCACCTACCACTGTCTTCGCACTGGACCAAACTTCATTCTTGCTTTCTTTTACAATCACCTCAGGATTGTGCTTGAAACTATATAACTTTGTCGAAAGACATTTAGGATCTTTAAAAGTTCGACTGCCTTTAGCTCTTTCCTCGACAGCAGCAAGTATAGCTGGTCGATGCTTGTCTCTAAGTTCTTGCAGTCTATCTTCAGTTACGGTCAAGAAACCCATGCAAGCAGTCAAGACAAGTTGGCTGCTATCAAATGTAGAACCAGTAAGAGTTTGCAATAACGTGATAGCATCTCCTGTGTCCTTGGTTGTAACAACAGCAGGACCTGCAAAATATGGTTCGAACAATTTTAACATGTTCTCCTAGTGGAAGCTTTGTTTGATAAAAGGCTAGGTGGGCTATTACCATATAAGTCCATCAAAGCAAGTGCTGTTCGAAATAGCATTACACGGTTTCCTTCAAATAGAAGTACATCCCACACTCGAAGAACTAAAGTCAAGAAATAGGTGCTTGTTAATGATGTGTAACGAAAATTACCAACTGGGTATGCTAAGTACAGCTTATTGAATAATGTAATCAATTGCATAAGACCGAACCACTTTCCCATGGAAGCATATTTATGAATATTGAAAGGAACCAGGGCCCTGATATCCAAGCGACCTGCACTCCCAAGTAATCAAGATGATTGACTGCAGTGTATGACAACAATGAAGTACTTCATAAATTCGGCACAATCATAGCAACAAAGTAGAGAAAAATCATAGCCTCAGACAGACCTAGTTTGGGAAACTTTTCACGCATCAAGTCCTCAAAAACAAGCTGGTCAACCTAAAATAACAAGTCATTAGGAATGCCAGGTTCAGATAAGCATAAAATATTTCCTACATAGAATTGAAATACTGACCTGAGATTCAATCATTCCTTGCGAGAAATAATCTTCAAAATAGTCATCAATTAAACCCACCAAAGTCCTGAATTTTTTTGAACAAGGTAGTTTGCAAGTTAGCTAATTTTTTACTGTTTGCTTCACAAATAATCACGTTCTCAAAAAGAATGTTTGCGTTTATATATTGGTGTAGGGAGTCAAAGGCAATACATTTAATTATACATGGAAGACAAGGTAGGGTTTTTGCTTTCGGTAACTTTATCAAGTAAACAAAATATAATAACAAACAGATATCTGAATCTAGTCAAGACAGCATTAGGATTACATAATATAGAGAAACCAAAATACGACAACGAATATCAAATTTATACTTGATAATCAACACAAGAGAGTGTTTATGCTACCCATACCTCTTTAGAGATATTCATGTAAACTGACATGCAGCTGTTCTTATTTTTCTAAATAGAATATGACAAAGTTTAACAACAATAGTGTGATATTATCACTTATGACTAACAGTATATAGTTGTCTAATTTAATTAAGTGGAGACAAAACAAGGTAGAGAACACGAGAGTAGTCAACGTATCAAAGTCACAGTGATATAATAAAATAAGTCAGTAAATTCTGATGCATTGAATGTTTGAGCAAAGTAATATGTTGTCGGCATTCCTAAAGCAAAACAGTAATACGGAGAACTAACTGTCAACGTTCCTAAAGTAAACTGTGACACAACTAACTAGAGAAAACCACCAAGCAATAAAACACCAGCTCCTGTGGCCGTCTGGTGTAAAGGGGGAAGCAGATTTGTGAGCATTCTCACAGAAACATGGAACTTATAAAGCTTTATTGACCACAATTTCTATATAAAAACTACAAAGGATCATCTGTCAAATTCTAGAAAGAATTACAGGATGGATTATTGTAAAAGAAAAAAGAAGAAAGAAAACACATGATCCAACCCTGGTTTTTTAGCCATAGAAGATATATTATTTCATACACTATACGACAAATGATCTGCTGCTGAAATAATTTTGCAAGAAGGTTGGCTTGATTTTGAGTTGCCAGGTGACTAATGGCGGGCTGCCCAAGGGTAAAGAACAAAACAGAGTGCATCATATCACATGAATATGTGGATCTGAACTACATTAGTAAAACAACATAATTAACAAAACTTTTTCATGACAATGAGTCAATGGCTCGAAGTTGAATTTATATTGTAAAAATTACAGCTATATTACTCATGGAGTCAGTCACAGAAAAGTGATTGAATTTATGTTTATGTTTCCTAAAATAAATTACCTCCAATACAACGAATACTAAAATTGATTTCATGCTTGAAATTAAAAATACTTCAGTACCATGAAAGCCAACAAATTACGCACAAAACTTGACACTAACTGACGTTTTCTTTCTTCTGATTATCCTCAGAAAATTGTTAAGAGCAATCTTTATTCAAACAAGGGGTTGGTAGGTGAAGCTTGGAACTTACCAAAAGGCATTTTCCTCAGGCATCATTAGAAGTAGCAAACCAGCAAAGAAGTTCATTGCCTGCATGTAGATTAATTAAAAAGATAAAATTTCAGGAATATATGTAACAATATAGCTTGAAAGAGAGCATAAGATAGCATGCACTGATGTCATTAATGCATCTTGAAGTGAGAGTCCAGTATCCAACAGCTGCTAAATTATATTACTTATGTGGCTAATATCCTCTCTTTCCATTTAAGTTTCAAAAATAAGTATTGCCTGGACAATTCCTTATATTTTCCAGCTTTCAGAAATGCGTGAAACTATAACAAAAAAATAAAATACAATCTCTCTATAGCTCGCAACTTCCTTAGCCACTACCCATGCATGGTCAATGAATTCTTAAACAATTTGGCGCATAATTAATGCAACTATCGCTTTCTAAGCCAACAGCCTAATTGCTGGTATTCTTGCTTCCAAAGGAAAAATCCGTCAATGGGATAAAAAAGAATCCTAGTTTGCAGTTTATCCTCAATGCTTCAAGCATCATATTGAACCGGAACATCCAAGATAAACCAGAGGGATGAAGGCCCAAACAAAGAAAAGGAAAAACAAGAAATCCTTAACCTGGCAGTATCCAACAGAAGGGTTATGCCGCGCGTATGCCAAAAGAACTCGCCTGAGTGAATTTCTTCCTTTCTCATTTAATGCAGGATGCCCCGGAAATGTTCTGGGCAGATCCTGCAACAAGTGGACGATCATTTAGTTCATTGACAAGTCTGGATAAGTTTCAAAGACCAATATCCTTGGATTTTAGATGGCATGTAGGATATTTGAGTAAATGTGAACATAATGCGAGGAAGGAAAATAATGGCAAACACCAGGAGATGAAAAAAGAAGAGTCATACATAAAAGAGATATGAAGATTGTGTGTTGAATGGGATATGGAGAAGCTCAACACGATTCATGATACAAGTATTGTGCAAGATAAAATGGCAATTGAACGAAAAGTTAATACAACATTTAAGGCAACCATCCAACATGGACCCTATAAGAAGCAGCACCTACAAATTAAAAAGATTGAAGCCATGCATCTAATGACCTTCTCAATCTGCCTTTTCCATTTATCTGGTGAATCAAATCTGTTCCCATTTTGTTGCGCTTTTTCATTGCCTGACAAAAACTTATTGTGGTCTTCGTCATCATTAGCTTCAATATCATTATCCAGCAAATCCTGGTAATATCTTTCCACTCGACGTGTTCTGACACCAACAAAGGCTTGCCACACCTGTCACATTAAAAAGAAAATACAGAAGAAACTTCAATGCTGGACTCGGAATTGTAACAATTTCCTCCTGGCTAAAATCCAGGACCACACCTCTCCTCGAAGATCCTTTGGCACTCCTCCACGAACAAGAAACTCTAGCTCTTGTTTCCAAGAGAAGAAAGTTTCTGAGGACATTTTATCACTAGCAATACTGTTCATTTCAGAAGCATTTGGACCATCATCAACTATCTCATTGTCATAGAACACATCATCTTCATCATCCTTAATGTTTTTTCTCTTCTTTAGCCGTATGCTAGTCATTTGTTCAATAGAACTCAGAGATGAGTTAATTTTAGCCCATGTCTGAACGTCACAAGAGTTCGGGTGCGGGGTAGTTGGAGCTTCATCAGTGCCAAAACTTTTCTCCTGAGTGCAAGAAATAAACATCTTTTCACTTGAATCATCCCCTTCTCCACTCAACCCTTCAACAGGCTCATTTTGAGGTGCTTCATAACACCCAAGTGTTTCTCTAGTTAAATATTTTCTTTCTTCATCCAATGACTGAGCATGAGCAGGTCCATATCGCAGCTTTGTACAGTCTGAAACCCCAAGCTTATCCTTATCTTGGTCTGGATATTGTGCACTTGTAGGGTATGATAGCTGCTCTAGAAAATCCCTCCACTTCTGCAATCTCTCTTGCTCTTCTTCCTGAAAGTCTGTGAGTTAATATAAACCACGTAGGACTACAATTGTTTACTAATGTCTTTATTTGTGTGAGAAAAAGTATGTATGCTCACCCAACCCTGTTCTATTTTCCAAAAGGCTAAAATTTAGTTTTTTTTGAGGGAGAAAGAATAGAATGACGAAGACGAGAAAGACATCATTGAAACATACAGAGATAGACAACAAGAGTTTGTTAACCTAAAATTTCAGATTCAGACCAAGTTTGGCTGTGAAGAGTTGGGACTTGCGAAAATCGTGAACATCATGAAATTGGTTTCAACAAAGTGGTCCAACCATAATAATAAGACAGTCATCAGAGAAGAGATCAAATAGAGGAAAAAGGATAAGCAAGAGACCCTGTCATTTAACAAAGTACATAAACATATAACTGAAAATGGTGTAACCCTGTCATTTAACGAAGTACATTAACATATAATTGAAAATGGCGTAGAAGTAGCAATTACCCGGTAGATATCAGCATACTCTCGATATCTATGAAGATGTTGAGGTCTCACAGAAAATCCATATGTATCCCTGTAAAGATTTGAGCTTTTGCATAAAAAAAATTCACAAATCCATTTAGTAACTGAAATGCAGTTATATTGTATCTTCAATGAATCAAAACTTCTATAACAGAACACATTCAAATGAAAAGCTATTCTCTGCTAAACAAGATCTTGCTTATGGAGATTACCTGGAATCATCTTGCAACGTACGCTTACTCAATAAGGACAACAACATATTTCATAAGACACCCAATTACACCTCCCATATCGATATTCTTTTCGATTAAATCAGATTCCAATCATTTTCTTTTTTGTGTCACACATTCCCAGTACACCTCAATTCTAAGATACTAAAATACTTCTGTCACATTAGCTGGAAACAAAATCCACTAAAAGAAGGAGAAAAGAAGAGGAGAAACAAACACTATCATCTATTCAAAAAGGAATGCCATCAAATGGTGTGACTCGATCAGTCCGCGATTACTACAATCAACCATGCATCCCCGTTCGTGAGAAATATCACGCATCATATTACGCGATTACTACAATCAACCATGCATCCCCATTCGTGA
This sequence comes from Dorcoceras hygrometricum, assembly GCA_001598015.1. NCBI lineage: Eukaryota > Viridiplantae > Streptophyta > Magnoliopsida > Lamiales > Gesneriaceae > Dorcoceras > Dorcoceras hygrometricum. The sequence continues at coordinate 17,930 of KQ988596.1, forward strand.
GTTAACTCGCTAGCTCATAAATCATAACACCATCAGAAAACAAAATTCCCCGAAATTCGGATCCTAGGGTCACAATCCACGCGCTCTCTCACTGAACTCCACAAAACATCTATCATATCTACACGTGTAAAGCTCAAAGATCACTCAATCCGCCGTCGTCAAACAACAACAGCCAAAACACAACACACATACTAGTGGAATCTTGTATATGCGCAGGCGTCACAGTATGTAAAGTCAGTTATTACCGTTTAGGCTCAAAGTTGAGAAAAACTTGGAAGCCTTTGAACGTCATCTGCGGCGGCGGGCAGCGTTTATCGGAGAATCTAACGGCTTGTCCTCGATTGTAGCTCAACAGATAGCTTTTTTTTCCATAATCTCCGCAGCTGATTTGAGAATTCTCTCATATAGATTTGGTCACGTGTATGTATAGTTGACCGATAACCGTGGTGTCACGTGCATGGGTGAATCCTAGAGTTACCTTGCGGTGACCTAGTGGCATGTCTATGTCCGGTAACAGCTTCCAAGCATTTGCTTGCCATTACTTGGAATTGGTGACCCATATTAAAATTTGTTCTCCAATTTTTCTGGTATTTATTAATCCATACTTTATATGTAATAAAATTAATATTATAATGGTATGTGACATGAGTAGTTAGATATAAAGATTGGGATATTATTATAGTAAGTTTGGTTAGCTGGTAGGATGTGATCGATTTAATCTTATTCTATGATTGTTGTAGTAAATTACTTATTATTTATTATCGTATATCAATCAATTATTATTTATTATAATTAAAAAAATTATTTAATTAAAATTTTATATGTATTCATTATTAACAATGACAAAATCGTCTTATAGTTTTATCTCAAATTTAATTAATCAAACCAAACATACTATTATATATTAAATAATATATATTCACTCTAACATATTTCGATGATGATTAATATTAACAACGATGTATAAAGTTTTTTACTTGACAAAGAAAATGGGTATGCCTTCATTTATTTACGGGAAGTATTCATTGTGATAAGTATAAGTGCATGAGTTTAAGTTTTCTTTATTTAACAATTAAAATATGTTTGAAATCATGAATTTTTGACAAGGATCCATTAGCTTAATGATAAATAATGAGATATAAAGACACAATATCTTGAATTCTGTTGTATCTGTGTAACAGATCATATCTTAATTTTGATAAATACAAAATCTACTGTTGTGTTTCTAACGATTTAATCAAGTGCGCATGAAACGAACTAGACTCCAGAATTTTTTTTTTTTGAAAACAAAATGCGGAATAAACACTCTTTAAAGTTATAATTCAACCATAAAATCTCTTCTCAACATCACTTTAAAACATAAATAAATATCTCAAAATCACATCATTCAGTTTGTCTCAAATCAGATTAGGTAAAATGTTGCGGAATCTGAAAATGTCTGATAAAATAAAATGAAATCATCTGAGTGGTCACGGGGTAGCATCTGCAGTGGAAATCAGAGGTCCAAACCACCAATCGGCACAAAGGATCACCTGCAGCATTTAAACCTAGTGAGCCTAAAGGTCCAGCGTGCTCTATCTGATGATAACAAAGTACATATCATAAAATACATGCAAGCACGTAAATATCGTAAAATAGCTTTAAAACATGCATGCATGAATGATCGTAAAATCATGGCTCAATAGCAGTCGTAACAGTACATAATCGTATATCATAACATAATGAGGTATGAACATAAACATAGCATAAAAGACGTGTGAGTCGTATCCATGAAATGTGAGCCATTACATTAATGATTGATCAATCATAGGTAGGGGTGAGTATTCGGTCGGTTCGATTACCGACCGAACCGAATTTTTATTAACCGAACCGAACCGAAATTTTTTAGATAACCGAACCAACTGAATTTTTTCCAATAACCGATTATAACCGAAACCGAAAAAAATGGGTTATTTCGGTCGGTAACCGAAATAACCGATTTTTTGAAAAATATTTCTTGTTTTATAGTTTACACAGACAGATTGAACCGAAGACAACTCGCTACTAGAAATGCATTTATTATTCTCATCCGTACTAACATAGAGAAATAAAAAAGAAACCAGTAAACAAAAAGAGGATTAGTGCACGATTTACAGAGTAGACATTCACTAATATAATTAATATTCTCAAATTAATATTCTCAGGGATAGCACTGCACCACTACAGTTTAGAGCAGCGATAGCACTTTCAGCCTGCCAAATGATAAACGCTTATGTTGAATATCATCTCAAGTTGCAACATGAAGAAGACTGAAAATCTGTCACACAACTGCACCATCCCCCTCCTATAAAACCGCCAAAAAGGAAAAGGGGCTGCGTAGTGATGCAAAATTTTCATAGTAATGCATTCTTCAATGTGAAAATGATTTACTAGAAGTCTATAATTCCACCACCATAAATTAAGATCCAATACTGAAAGAAATTGTTAGAGTAGATGCCCAACTAGCCAACTTATGGCGTGTGGGTTTATAGACTCTTGTATATGACAGTCTTTATATATGATATTCGTATTTGTTTATGGCATTCTTTATCTTCGTTATGTTTATATAATGTTAACAATTGTGTTGGATAAAGACCTAGAATGCATCATAGTGTATGTTAGATGTGATAGTGGGTATGACGGCTATCATGAAACACATCTAATAGTCACTGTGTATTCTGAATTAGTTCCTAGTCGATTGGGCCGTCAAAATGAGGATAAGGCCGCCCGA
>KQ988611.1:5399-16253 GCA_001598015.1 Dorcoceras hygrometricum
GACTCCGAAATCACAATTTCGGACTCACCCATCGGATCATGGTAAAGCGCCTAGAAACATCGTCCCATGAACCCCTAGGTATCACTGATAGTGCCTGCAAGAACCAGTTGGTCATGGTTAGCGTACAGTACGATCCTTTCAACACATATATCCCGATAAGATCAACGACCATTGGTAAATCGAGAGTCGCTAGAGATCCAATAACTATGCATACATCTTGGAGATCAAATAGTGACATCACGAGTGTTACAAGGTAAACCCATTTACCAAAAACACATCTTACTCTGGCCAGAGATTTATCACACTATTATCTCCTCAGATAGAATAGGATATCCACGCATAAAAGCGAGCGATGAATCCTCGACAACGAAGCATCGACTCCTACATGCATCGGGACCTCACCCAATACCGCCACCAAATGACCCCAAATGAGTCGGTAAACGGGTCAAAGTGAGGCACCTATCATGTAGAGTCTCAATGACGTTTCGAGTAGTGAGGACTAATCAGTACAACCAAGACCTCGGACTTATCCACTCGACAAATGGTAACCACTTGGAAAGTCCGAACGAGGGTAGTTCGATAGATCACCAGGTCACTATCCATCTGCATGCTTAGAACATCACAATGTTCCCTACCAATGAAACATGGTACTTCACATCGCAGATGCTAGTCTCAAGCTCGGGCGGCCTTATCCTCATGTTGACGGCCCAATCGACTAGGAACGAGTTCAGAATACACAGTGACTATTAGATGTGTTTCATGATAGCCATCATATCCACTATCATATCTAACTTACACTATAGTGCATCCTAGGTCTTTATCCAACACAATTGTTAACATTATAGCATAATGAAAATAAAGAATGCCATACAGAAATACGAATTTCATAAATAAAGATCGTTGTACAAAGAGTCAATAAAACCCACACGCCACAAGGTGGATAGTTGGGCATCTACTCTAACAGTTAGCCCCATCAGAAATGAAGGAAATAAAGGAACAGATACATGACTGTTAGAAAAAGGGTTTATTAGACCAAGCACTTCACCTTGGGGAGCCCCTGTTCTTTTTTGTTAAGAAGAGAGACGGGAGTTTGAGGTTATATATAGATTATCGAGAACTGAATAAGCTAACAATTAAGAATAAATATCCCCTTCCTAGGATTGAGGATCTTTTTGACCAGTTAAAGGGATCGATAGTATTTTCTAAGATCGACTTGAGATCTGGTTACCACCAGTTAAAGATTAAGGAAACAGATATCTATAAGACAGCCTTTAGAACTCGTTATGGCCACTATGAGTTCTTAGTGATGCCTTTTGGTTTAACTAACGCTCCATCAGCTTTATGGATTTGATGAATAGAGTTTTCCAACCCTTTTTGGATCAATTTGTAGTTGTGTTCATAGATGATATCTTAGTGTACTCTATGACCATATTTGAGCATGACGAACATTTGAGGACAGTGCTCCAAGTTTTGAAGAATAAGAGATTGTTTGCCAAGTTTAGTAAATGTGATTTATGGTTGGAGAAAGTAGCATTCTTAGGCCATATTATATCCAAGGATGGACTGGAGGTAGACCCAGCTAAGGTAGAAGCTATTCGTGACTGGCCAATACCAAAATCTGTTTCAGAGGTAAGGAGTTTCTTGGGATTAGCCGGATATTATAGGAGATTTATTCAAGGATTTTCCAAGATAGCAGTTCCCTTGACCTCGTTAACAAGAGAGAAGGTTAAGTATGATTGGACGTCAAATTTTCAATCCAGTTTTGATAAGTTAAAGCAAGCATTGATAGAAGCCCCTGTGCTAACCATGCCATCTGATCAAGGAAATTTTGTCATCTATATAGATGCGTCTAAGTTGAGTTTAGGTGCTGTACTGATGCAGGACCGTAAAGTGATTTCGTATGCTTCTAGACAACTTAAGGATCATGAGAAGAATTATCCCACGCATGACTTAGAGCTGGCCGTTGTAGTCTTTGCCCTTAAGATCTCGAGACATTACCTTTATGGGGAGAAGTGTGAGATATTCACTGATCATAAGAGCCTCAAATACTTTTTCACCCAGAAGGAACGTAATATGAGGCAGAGGAGATGGCTAGAGCTGGTGAAAGATTATGATTGTACAATCAGCTATCATCCAGGAAAGTCCAACGTGGTGGCTGATGCTTTAAGTAGGAAATCTGTTGGGATAACCCAGCTCTTTGTCCAGAGACCGTTGACATCTGATATTGAGAAGTTTGGATTGGAATGAGTACCCAGTGGTAGTACTGTGGTCTTGGCAGATCTCTATATAAGATCAAATCTGATAGACCAGAATCGAGAGGGACAACCAAAAGACGAGCAACTTCAGAAACGGGTTAAGCAAGATAAAGAAAGAGGTAGCAGCCTCTACTTTTCTGAAGAAGGAGTAGTCAGATTTCATGGCAGGATCTGGGTTCCCCAAGTAGACACCCTGAGATCAGATCTGATCACAGAGGCCCATACATCCCCATACTCTATTCATACAGGAAGTACTAAGATGTATAAGGACTTCCAGTTGTATTGGTGGCCAGGAATGAAGCGAGACATTTCCAGATTTGTCTCTGAATGTTTGACTCGTAAATTGGTGAAATCTGAACACCAAAGACCAGCGGGATTATTGAAGCCACTGCCTATTCCATAATGGAAATGGGAGTGTATAGCTATGGATTTTGTAGTTGGTCTACCCAGGACTGTTCAAGGATATAACTCTATTTGGGTTATAATAGACAGACTCACTAAGTCTGCTCACTTCTTACCAGTTAAGACAACATATTACGTGAGAAGATACGTAGATTTGTATGTGAAGGAAATAGTGAGGCTACATGGAGTTCCAGTTTCGATAGTATCTGATAGAGATCCGAAGTTTACGTCAGCTTTTTAGAAGAGTTTGCATAGAGATTTGGGTACGAAGTTGACCTTTAGCACATGTTTTCACCCCCAGACAGATGGACAATCTGAACGGGTGATTCAGATTTTAGAAGATTTGCTCCGAGCTTGTATTGTGGATTTTTCAGAAAGTTGGGATTTAAAGCTACCGTTGGTAGAATTTGCGTATAACAACAGTTTCCAAGCTTCGATACAAATGGCTCCATATGAAGCTCTTTATGGTCGTAAATGTAGAACACCTCTTCACTGGGATGAGGTTGGTGAACATGCTGGTTTAGGACCTAGATGTGGTGGAGCAAACAGCAGAAGCTGTATGAAGCTCTTTATGGTCGTAAATGTAGAACACCTCTTCACTGGGATGAGGTTGGTGAACATGCTGGTTTAGGACCAGATGTGGTGGAGCAAACAGCAGAAGCTGTTAGAAAGATTAGGGAACGCATGAGAGCTGCCTAGAACAGACAGAAGAGTTATGCAGATTAAAGGAGAAGAGAGTTAAGTTTTGAGGTTGGTGATCATGTATTCTTATGAATAGCTCCGATGAAGGGAGTAATGCGTTTTGGGAAGAAAGGAAAGCTGAGTCCAAGATATATTGGACCCTATGAGATTCTGGAAAGAGTAGGAACGTTGGCTTATCGTTTAGCATTGCCCCCGCATTTGTCTGCAGTGCATAGTGTTTTCCATGTATCAGCTTTGAGGAAGTATATTCCTAACCCATCGCACGTACTAAGTTATGAGCCAATTCAGTTAGCACCAGATTTGAGCTACGAAGAGAGACCCCAGAGGATTATTTTTCGAGAAATTAGAAAGTTAATAAACCGTAGTATTCCTATGGTTAAGGTGAAATGGTCTAACCAATCAGAACGAGAAGCTACGTGGGAGACCAAAGCTGATATGCTTAGTATTTATCTATATCTGTTTGGTAAGTAAATTTCGAGGATGAAATTTCAATAAGGAGGGTACAGTTGTAGCGCCCCAAAATCCATAGGACCGCATAAATGAACCTTTTCTATTTTCTAAGGGTCAAATTGTTATTTCAGATTTTAGTATGAGTTATTTTACTTATTTGAAAGCTGATATCTTTAGTTACAGAATTGAATTACGACGCAGGAAGTTCCAATGCAGATTTCACTCCAAGCACAATACATGAGCAGATTTCAGATTTTGCTAAAATGTTTATAAATATAACAAATTGTTTCTTTCAAAATCTCTTGGTAAAAAATTTCAAAACTAAAATATCGAGGAGGGAAATTTTACCAAATTTCATAAAATTAGGCATGGTGTGTCATGCTTAATCATAACACCTCACTTGCCACTAATCCCTCGCCCATATAGTACTGATTTTGAGAAATAAAGTTCATTTTCACTTGAAAAAAAAACTCTTTCGTGTTCTCTCAAAATATTTTTAAGGAACTCGTTGTGATTGCTTGAGGAGGATCTCTGCAGGAATCAACTGTTTTCGTGTTTCTCAGTTTAAGGCAAGTAAAAGCTGATCCTTTGTTACACCATTTAAAGCATATATTGTTTTTCCTCAAACTTATGGATTGCTTGCCTGCTTATGTTAAAGATAAAGCTATGTTCATGTTCAAGAATGTTTAAGAAAAAGAAAGAATGATCGTGTTCAAAGATATTTTTCTGTTTTAAAGCTTTCCCAGAATGTTTTAATGAAAATATTGAGGTTTTAAGTACTGAGCAGTTCAGGATTGAGTCATTGTATGTTCAGGAAAGTTCTTCTTTCTGGTGAATGGCGACGTCTGGACTTGACTCCAAGTAATCGGTGATGTTAGTTAAATCAGAATCTGGTTCTGGTTTGATAGGCACCACTGGTATCGTTGGTTGTCGTTCGTGATGTTGCAACACTAGTTCCATAGTCAGATTCCCTTTTTTTATGCTAGCGACCAGATTTCATATTCAAATATGGAATTCTCATGTCGGATTCAGTTTCGCTTCACATCTGAAATTGGTCAAATTCTACATTGTTGACCTTTGACATCTGAATAAATCCATTTAATATCGTTGACATCTGAGTTGACCAACAGTTAGAATCTGAATTTTTCCTGTTAAATATGTTTTACACCCAAACACCGTTTCCATGATGATATCTGTTTACCCGCTAGCAAACCAAACCCCAAAGTCAAATCTGTTTCACGCTAACGATACAGTTCCTTTGTCACATCTATTTCAACATTAGCATATAACACCTCTAGTCGAATCTGTTTTCATGCTAGAGATCTGTTTTAGTTCCGAACATTCATTTGTTATACAGATCTGTTTCACTTCAGCGATGAGTTCCCAGTAGTCGAATCTGATGCTCAGTAATATTTTAAAGAGAAACGAGTTTTGAAAGGAAGTGAAACCCGATAATTTTTAGATCTTATTTCAACCAGATATGAGTTTAAATGAAGAAAAGTTTAGTTTTAAAGGATTTATGGCATAGATAACAGACGGTCACAATGGAAGGGTGAGCAGCTGTCCAGATGTCAGTTGCCCTTTCACAACGGAAGGGTGAGCAGTCACCGAGAGTGTCGATTGCCCTTTTATAATGAGCTATATGCTAAGACTGAATTCAGAAGTAACTTGATCAAGTGCCAATGGACCTAAGGAGAGCTTCTAAGACATAAATCATAAGAAAATAAGGATGGGATCTGGGTTATTATCCCCACATCCGACTTTACGAAAGAAAGTTTATGTTTAAATGTATTCCTTTAAACTAAGATATGTTAAAGTTAAGAAGTCTGCCTGCATTAAGTGACTTTGTTTTTATCAGACTTTATTTCCTGAGCCCCTAGGCTCATTAGCTTTTAAATGGTGCAGGTGAGACAGAGTCCGGGGACAAACGGGTGGTGGACACTGAATCAGATGTGGTGTTGTGTTTATCGGTGGCTAGCGTTTCCGCGTCCTAGATGTTGTTGTTTTTATCTTTTGACGAGTCTGTATTAGATCCATTACAACAATAGTAAATTCATATAGAATTTCAGAAGTTGTAATATCGCACTTTGCATTGTTTATGAAATCTGATGTTGAGAAATCTGTTCCGTTATTTATTACTTGGCGCCATAAAACTTGTGCTGGTGTTTCTAAAATTTTAGTTATAATAAATACAGCTTATAACAAATTGCCATTCAGTCCTTCTTTCCTTTTTATTATTTTAAATTTATTCAAATCCGTTGACCCCATGGGTTTGGGTGTCACACAATGGGAGTTCGATCAAAGGTTCAGCTCACTGATGATTGAGCTGACCAGACTAGGAAAAAGAGTATAGAAACAGGGAACTAGCCCTGAAGGTGATGCGTGCACTGCCCAAAGAGTGGGATGTGAAGACGATGGCCATGCGGGAATCCAAGGATCTGAACAAGCTGGAGCTGCATGACCTCTTCGCAAACCTGAAGGAGTATGGGTTTGAGCTCTAGACAAGAGTAGAATCAGAGCCTTCAACAACCCATCCAACTAAATCTCTTGCTTCTACACTTCCAGACCAGAGCCCGTCAACCAGAAAATCAGCTCAGGAGATCAACGGCATGCAATGTCCCTCTTCGTAAAGAAGTTTGGAAAATTTATGCAGAAAAACTACTCTAAACCTTCTTCTTTTGATTCAATTGAAAAGAATTCTAATTCTTCTACTGACGAAGTGTTATAATTGTGACAGGCCAGGTCACTTAATTGCTGAATGCAGGAAGCCTAAGCTAGATACAAAGAAGCAACCAGATCGCAGTGCCAGCAAGGAGAAGCAATTTTACCGAATAAGAGAACTGAGAAAGCTATGGTTGTAGAAGAAAACAAGAGTGCGTGGGCTGATACAGATTCCGAGGAATCTAGCTCAAGAACATCCTCATCCGGTGAAAGCGAGGATGAAGTACAGTGTCTCATGACTGATGACACTGATGAGTATTTGATTTCTCAAACCTTGAGTTTACACGGGAGGACCTAGTCACAACACTAAATGAAATGGTCCAAGAGTACAAAAAGCTATCTCAATCATTCGAGGAAGTAAAAGCTGAAAAAGAGAGCTGTGCTACAAAAGCTAAGCTAGTTAGCTTATGCGAAATGCAAGCTGCTCTAAGTAAGCTGGCTACTGAGAATGATGAATTGAGAAGCAGGTCTGAGGAGATGTTCAATGAGAATCATATTGCATGGAGCTATGAAGCCATCCGATGATAGATCCAGATTGGGCTATAGTAGCAATGACTGCAATACAACAGAGACAAGTTGTACCCCAAAGCTGAATAGGACAAAGTTTCAAACCATGAACTTTGTAAGATCTAGCGTGGGACAGCCCGTAGAGGCGCAATCTAATGAGGTAAAGATAACAGCTAAGCCTTCGATCTGTCAAGGAATATTTTGCGGGCTAGGGAATACTGCTCCTGAGAAGCCTCGAGAAAGCTGGCTAAAGAAGATAGTTGAACAGATGAGGGGTAAACCCAAAATTGGTGGTAGAAATCAAGACCAGTTTTCTCAAGCTTCTACGAAGGACAGGCAATACAGGCCTAGATATTATAAGACCAGATCATAAGGCAAATCTACTGCTTATCCAACTCATTCCAGATCAAAAAGAACACAAAAATCACACACATATGTTGATACACACACTGGTAAATGTGTTAATATTATCCAAGTGTGGGTTCCTAAATGTATAATCAAATCTGGACCCAAATAAATCAAAGGGTACCAAATCTGTTTATTTGTGATTGCAGGAACAACATGTGACAAAGCTAGAGCAATCAACGTGGTATCTGGATAGTGGATGTTCAAAGCATATGACTTGTGACGCCAAGCTGCTAATAGATATTAAAACATGCAACGGACACAAGATCACCTTCGGTGACAATTCTAATGGTATCACTGTGGGTAAGGGTAAGCTTACCCATGGTAATTTCACTGTCAACAACGTTCTTCAAGTTGAGAACTTGTGTTACAATTTGATAAGTATCAATTAATTGTGTGACAGTAATTATTATGTTAAGTTCAAAAGCACATGTGCACTGTTCAAAATCCGGAAGGTCTGACCATGCTGTTAGGATATAGATCGGGGAATACCTACAAAATAGACTGGTCAGATCAGCCGCATACTGACAAACTTGCCTAGTAGCTGACTCTTCTAAGAGATGGCTATGGTACCAGCGAATGAACCATCTTAATTTCAAAAAGTGTGCCAATCTGAGTAAGCGTGAGTTAGTCGATGACTTTCCCAAATTAAATTTTCAAAAGAGATGGTTTGCTCTGCCTCTCAGCTGGGAAAACATATAAATAAACTTTTAAAAACAGAGGCAGTAACAAAACCTCACATAAGCTGGAGCTTTTACACATGGATCTTTTCAGTCCTATACCCGTAACCAGCTTAGGGGAAATAAAGTACACCTTGTCTTCGTTGACGATTTTTCAAAATTTACATGGGTGTTGTTTTTAACATCTAAGGATCAAACTGCCGACCGGATCAAGCTCTCAAAATGAGCAATTCTGCAGTGTTAACCGGATAAGGAGTGACAGAGGATCATAGTTTTTGAAATTTAAAATATCCTCTTATCTGGATGACATCGGAATCAAGCACGAGTTGTCTGCAGCTAGAACTCCTCAGCAAAACGGGTTAGCTGAGTGTAGAAATCGTACTTTAAAAGAAGTTGCAACAATGTGTTGGCGCAGTGGCGGATCCGGATCCCGTTCCCGGGGGCGCAGCGGAAGTTTCAAAAAATGCCTCGGAAATGTTCAATACATAACAAATAAAGCACTAAAACACACATAGGATGTTTTAATGAAGGTTACCTTGTTGGCGTCTAGGCGCCTGGCTCCGACCAGTTTCACGAGGAAACCGGCACTTCAAACTGTAGGCGGCGGTAGATCGTCAATCAGGTCCAACGCCTGAAAGCTCTTTTTGTTAAAGAATTTCTTTTTGCCTTGCAATAAGTTGCTATCTCGCCGCTGCTTGTGTATCCATAGCTGTCACAACTGAATATATAGAGATAATTGTGTACTTGTAACATCTGAATGCAACCGCTAAATGCATACTGATAATGTTTCAATATCTGAAAGCTCTGTTATACAAATAGCCCAAAATCTGAATTTATCACTTCTGATGTCAAAGCAACTTTATCCAAAAACTCACTTCTGAGGTACTGAGATATGAGGTAACTGAATAGATATTGTCCACAACTGAAATACTCGAAACTGAACCACAATTTGTTACTCAAGCCTGAATACACTTTGCTCTAACAACAGATCTTCCACTGTAGCTTCAAGTCTGAATAACTATTCCCGAATGGTCAACTCATAAGTCAATGCTTAGTTCAAAATCTTTCGAGACTTAGAAATCTTCAATCCACTTATATGATGTCACGACTTCTGAACTCTTCAATACCCTGAGCTGACGTCACAACTTCTGAAAACTACAAAATGCTAGGATGACGTCATGACTTCTTAAAACTACAAAACGCTAGGATGACGTCATGACTTCTGAAATCTTCCGCGAAGGCTCAATGTCATTTCTAGGTCTTATTTTGTTATCACAAAAACTAATAAATTTTATCATAAAAATTTCCCCCTTTTGGTGTTGACAAAACTTAGCAGCCTTACGACTTAAGAATATATAAGAAAGCTCGAAGTCGTGCTGAAATTTTATAACTCATTAACTGAATTAATGTACAAAAAATTTGTACAATAAAAACTGAAAAATCTTAAAACTGATTCTTTCCATACATCCACCATTCAACATTCTTTTTATAAGGTCCATAAGGTTCACCACCAGTACCAGATCCACCACCACCACTGCTCGATCTCCTTTTCGAAGAACCCCTTCTATCATCTTGTTGGCGTAGCGACGGATCCGGATCCCGCTCCCGGGGCGCAGCGGAAGATTTCAAAATTTTGCACCGGGAACGGTCAATACATAACAATAATAACAAATAAACATACATAGGATGTTTGATTTGGTACCTTGCTGGCGTCTAGGCGCCTGGCTCCGACCAATTTCACGAGGAAATTGGCACTTCAACGGTTGGCGGTTGTCGTTCTCCAAATCGGGTCCACGACTGAAATCACGATCCCTTTGTCAGTCTGCACTAGAAAACACGACAAATGTTTCACGAATGGAATATCCACGTCCAGACGTTCGGAACAAGTCCAACCACGGCAGGCGGCGGCGCACGACGGCGGGCGGCAGCGCGACGGATGGGGTGGCGGCCGTGTGGAGAAAAGAGGAGAGGGGGCGGCTACTTTAGGGTTTTTGGAGTAGTAGTGTTGTGTCATGCAAACACTAGGTCATGTATTTAAAGACTTGTGATGGTCTTGAACCGGCCCAATGGGCCTGGGTCAGGCCCAGTCCCGTATGAACATTCGGTTCAACTGCATCACCGTGGCTCCATCATACTTCCGATCGACGATCAGATCGGACCGATCTACACAGTTTACAAAACTGAGTATTATGATGCGAAAACAATTTTTCAGACCACCTAGTCAAAAATTGCAGTTTAGCCCCTCCAAGTTTCAAGGATAGTCAAACTAGCCCAAACTTTAGGGAAATTGCATTTTGACCCCTGTTGAATTTTAGGAAGTCGCACTTCCATCCTTCCTCCTCCTATGCTCAACAAATTGAGCTCAATTTTAGTGTGGGAATCGAGAAGCCAGTACTTGTGTGACCGTCAATGGTTCAGGTATACAGCTAGCCGTGGACCCACAACAATTGCGATTCCGAAATCACAATTTCGGACTGACCCATCGGATCATGGTAAAGCGCCTAGCAACATCGCCCCATGATCCCCTAGGTATCACTGATAGTGCCTGCAAGAACCAGTCGGTCATGGTTAGCGTACAGAACGGTCCTTTCAACACATATATCCCAATCAGATCAACGTCCATTGGTAAATCGAGAGTCGCTAAAGATCCGATAACTATGCATACATCTTGGAGATCAAATAGTGACATCGCGTGTGTTACTAGGTAAACCCATTTACCTAAAACACATCCA
>KQ988614.1:0-14533 GCA_001598015.1 Dorcoceras hygrometricum
TTTCGGGAAGTGCGACTTCCTAAAAGTCAACACGGGGTCAAACCGGGGTTTCCCGCTGACTGGAAGGGGTCAAAACGGTTCTTTTTGCGATTTGGGGTTAGATGATCTGAAAAATTGTTTTTCATATCATAACATTCAGTTTTGGAAACTGAGTCGATCGGTCCGATCTGATCGGCGATCGGAGTTACGATGAAGTCACAGCAATGGATATCGTCATTTGGACCCGGGCCCGATGGGCCGGTCCAAGTCCATTGTTAGTCTATTTAATTAGACATTAAGGACTTCATAATAACAACACAACTCAACTCCTAAAACCATAAGCATCAACACACGCCTCCCTCCTTCCCTCTCTCACGCCGCCGCCGCCGCCACCGCCGTGCGCCGCCGCTGATCGTCGCCGGAAAATTGTTTCCGGCCAGTTCGACGAGGAGAATCCGTTCATGCTGATCTCGTCAGCGCTTCTAGTGCAGCCTGACGAAGGAGTCTCGGATCTGGTCGTGGACCGGATTGGCGTAAACTACCGCAATCTACCGAGAAGAGCCGGATTATTGTAATCACGGTTGGAGCCAGGCACAAGTGCCAGCGAGGTAACATGCTAAAACGCCCTATGTATGACGATTATTGAATTGTCTGTTTTTCGTACTGATCGCCTCCCGGCACCTGTTTCTTGTTCTTCCGCTGCCTAGCCGGGGGACGGATCCGGATCCCCAACATTCATAGCATTGATTTATAGCATGTTGCATGTTTCTCTGCTTTGTTCGCTCTTCGTACTGAGGCTTGACCTCGTATTTGTTTTCCTACTTTTGTTGTTTGGGTCTGTGTTACCCATTTGCAGGACCATCAGGTAACCAAGCTGGATAGAGTGGAGGTTCAGCTGGTTGATCCCCGTTTCCTTGAGTCCCAGTATATTGTATTATGTATTGATCCGGGGGATGTCCCGAGATTTTATGTATTTGGGGATCTGTTTATGATTTGACATTTGATGTTACCCGAGTTGTATAAGTTTGAGATAACTTATATTTTGAGTATGGATATTTTGAATGATAATTTTAAGTTCAGGCCTAAACTATTTCGAAAAATTTTTAAGCCCTGATTTTTAGCTTCCGTATTTATGCGCTTATTATGTGTTAATTGAGAATAATTAGCACGGGGCCTGACACACTCCCCCCAAGGCCTTCGAAAATTTCAGTTGTTGGTGATCCAAAGGCGGTCGTGCTCCGATCTCGCGTCTACAACGTTGATAACTCGCAGATATCTATTCTCTCCAAGCCAGGCATGTAATATCTATTCCTTTTCTCACCATTTAAGTCATAGTACGCTGTTTTTAATGAAAACTTGCATGAATTGTATGTCATTTGTTTTGATCTATGCATAACGTTTGAGATCCATGCATGTTTCACAGTTTTCAAAACGTTTTTGATTCGTTTCTTATGATGTTTGGGTCATGGTCGGTTCATGGGGCTTAGGTTTTGGTCCAAGGGTAATCCAGGTAGTTCGTACATCGAGTTAGGATCACGTAGGTCTAAACGGGAAGCGATTCAATAAATGAATTAGTTATGAATTTTATGATCAGCATGTTTTCTGCGTGGTCGTCTGTGCGCGACAGCAGAGTTGTTGGGGTCGTGTAAGTCGCTCTATGCAGTCTGTGTGGTGAAGGTTGATTTTAGAAGATATCCCATTGAGTTAGGGTCACTTAGGTCCAAACGGGGGGCGATTTGGTCGAGAAACGAATTAGTTATGATTTTTATGGCTAGCTTTATGATCAGCATGTTTTCTGCGTGGTCGTCTGTGCGCGACAGCAGAGTTGTTGGGGTCGTGTAAGTCGCTCTATGCAGTCTGTGTGGTGAAGGTTGATTTTAGAAGATATCCCATTGAGTTAGGGTCACTTAGGTCCAAACGGGGGGCGATTTGGTCGAGAAACGAATTAGTTATGATTTTTATGGCTAGCTGTCCTGGTTGAAGTCTGTGCACGAGCAGTGTCATTGTGGGCGTCGAGTTGGTCACATATTGAATCGTTTTTGAGTTTCCTTTGTTCCAGTGACTAGTATATTGAGTTAGGGTGATGTGGGTCGAAACAGGGAGTGATTTGGTTAAGAAAATATTTTTAATGATTTTTGCCGTTTTGTCGCTCAAAGTAAGCCTCGTCGGGTCGTTTTTGTGAAAATTAAAATTTTGAGTCTTAGGGCTGTCAAAGTTCGTGGATGACTTTATTTGATGTTTAAACATAATTTAAGATGTCTTCAAAATGTTTTTAAAAATTTGGTCAAGTTATTTTAATTATGTACCTGTTATTTTAATTGTTGTGTCAAAGGTCCAATTTTAAAGAAATTAGACAGATGTTTTAAATTTGGGTCAAACTTTTAAAATAATTAGAGTTATGTTTATTTTTAAGTCTTTAGTCAAAATTGGTGTCTTTTGATTTTTAATTAAGTGAAAATTGATTTTCTGGATTTAATCTGGTCAAAATCGGTCCTTTGGTCAAAATCGGTCAAAAATGATTTTAATTGGTCAAAATTAGTCTTGATTCCTAGAGTCAAAATTTAATTATAATAGGCAAAAATTTTAAAGAGGGTGAACATTCATTTCGTCGACTAAGTTTGGAGTGATGTTTAGTCCAGTTGTAGTGGAACGGGCCCCTGAACCAACCCTTGACCGAAGTAGGAAAAATGTAGAAGCCCGTGAATGTATAATTGATTATATATGTAGTATGCTATGTACGTAAATATTTAAAAGAAAATAGTTAATTATACATTAACGGGCTAAGCTTTTAAACTTGCATAATTTTATGAAAAAGCATGCATCATGAATGTTAAAGGCATGTTCTTTTAAAAGACAAAACCCGAGGGATTGAAGTGATGTGGCAAAGTTTAATGATGGGAGCTAGCCGGGTAGCCGGGCCCGAGGATCCCCTGTTTTGATGTATGATGATGAGCCTATGGATCCATGTGTGGTATCATGGTGAAGTGGCAGCTTATGGATCCATGTGTCGATATCATGGTGAAGTGGCAACATAGAGGTGTGACATATAGGGATCCTGACTCGAGGTCGGGTGAACCACACCACCACATACGTTGGTTATTACGACTGATCAGTCACACACCCGCTCACATTCACTGATACGACTCATACGTTTTTCATGTTATGTTATGTCATGCCTTATGTATGTTTATGTTACGTATATACGATATGAAATGTAGGAACAATGTTTTAAGATCATGCACGCATTCATGTTTTTAACGTTATTTTATTACAAGTATATGCTTGCATGCGATTTTATTAGTATGTACTTTGTTATGATATACGATAGAGCATGCTGAGCATCTAGACTCACTAGGTTTAATGGTGCAGGTGATGATCCTGCTGAGGTTACACCGGCTGGCGATGAGGACATCTGAGCGCCTATTGCAGCAGTACCCCTTGACCGGAGCGATGTTATTTTGAGATGATACAGTTTTGGATGTTGGTTTTGAACATGTTTGTTTACAACGTTTTACTCAGTTGATTTTATACCGTATGAATGTTTTAACATTTCTAAATATTTCCTTAAGTATGCTTAATTTATTATTGAGAAATGGATTTAGAAATGTTTTAAGAAGGGAACGAGCCACACTTTCAGTTTATGTTTTCCGCACATGTTTTAAAAAAAAAATTTCTAGAGTCTGGTTCGTTTCAGCGAGTGTAAGAAAGGAAAGAATATATTCATATTTTGTAAGAAAGGAAAGAATATATTCAGTTATCATTAGGATATTTGATTAAGATTCTATTCCATAAGATAGGTCTACTAAGTATGGTTAGGATTGTAAATATCTTTGGTAACTAGACTTGTATATATAGCTTATGTTTTATTCTGTTATTGTTAAGCAATAATAAAAAAGTTTCTCCATTCTTCAAATGGCTGTCCAGCATATCTATCAACAAATTCTCTAGTTACTAAGTTAAATACTATCCGGGTCTTACTATCTGTGGCTGTCAATCTTAAGTGGACATTGGACTAGTTGGATGTAAACAATGCTTTTTCTGAATGGATTCTTGGAAGAAGAAGTTTATATGGAGTCTCCACCAGGTTTTGTTGAAAAATTTAGAAACAATGTATGCAAATTCAAAAAGTCTAGATGGTCTCAAAGAATTCCTCTGATCATGGTTTAAAAGGTTCACAAAGTTCACTAAGAGTAAAGATATACTCAAGACAAAAGGACCACACTCTATTAATCAAATCAATGAAGGACAAAACAACCATTTTAATTGTTTATATCGATGATATCATTCTCATAGAAGATGACACAAAAGAAATGAGCAGACTGAAGCAGAAAATGGGTCAGGAGTTTGAAGTTAAAGATCTAGGACCTCTGAGATTTCTTGGGGATGAAAGTAGTAGCAAGGCCCAAGAAAGGACTAGTTGTTTTCCAACAAAAGTATATAATGGATCTACTAAAACCAGGATGAGTGGTTGTAGACCGGTGGACACCCCAATTGATACAAATATAAAGCTTGAAGAAGTGACGGATGGGTACACCAGTCGATACAGGGAGATACCAAGATTAGTTGGAAAACTAATCTATCTATCTCACACATCCAGATATTGCATTTGCTGTCAATATGGTTAGTCAGTTTATGCACTCTCTATGAAGAACACCTGGACGCCATATATTGGATTCTTCGTTATCTCAAAAGTTCTCCGGAGAAAGGAATTCGGTTCAAAATATGTGATGAAAGAAGAGTTGAAGTATATACAGATGTTCACTGGGTAGGATCAGTTATAGACAAAAGATCGACTTCGGGTTACTATACATTTTTGTGGGGTAATCTTGTTACCTAGAGAAGCAAAAAACAAGCTGAGGCTGAATTTAGGGCAATGGGTCAAGGAATATGTGAAGCCTTGTGGTTGAAAAGAGTCTTAGAAGGTGTCAAAATGCCATTAAGTTTTCCAATAAAGCTTTACTGTGATAATAAGTCAGCTATCAGCATTGCCCATAATCCAGTTTTACATGACAGGACGAAACACATAAAGATCGACAAGCATTTCATAAAAGAAAGCGTGGAAAGAGGAACATATCGTCTATTTTCGCATGAAAGGCCTATTAAGGCAACCTTTTGGGAATCAAATTAATATGTTGGACATGATAGATATATTTGCACCAACCTGAGATTGAAGATTCTACGCAAAATTCTACTCCAGAATATAGGGATTGATATCATTCCTTTTTTCTTATTGATTGTGTAATCATTCAATTTTTGTTGTGTTTTCTTCCCTCAATATGTTGTTACATTAAATGAGAAAGACACAAGATATTGAAGAGGATTAGTTCTCTCTTCCTTGTCCTCGTTGTTAACAATGAATCATTTTGTTCTCGGCAGGGAATCAGTATGAAAACTACTGAGATGCAGGATACTGCGAAATCATTTTACTCAATGGCCAGAGTGCTTTTGCGGTTTGCTGAAAACGAGAAGAAGGGCGACCTTCCTCTCAATCCTTAAAAAAATTTCACCAACTTCTGAGTGACATTTTTTCTGCTAATGTTAACTTCAGCAATTTGTATGCTTCCGGCGCAAAAACAGAGTGTGTGAATGTGCCTATGTAAATATGTCGTATAGTGCTAGCTTTTGCTGTATATTGAGTTCCACAATTTCAAGAATTTTCTGGTATGGATGTACAATCGCTCAACAGCTTCCATTTTCCGGGTTTTTGTCATACTTTATTTTCTTCAGTTGAAGATAAACTGAATATAGTATTATTGGATTCCAAGAATTTTATATAGGCCAAACAAGTAAATAGCAAATAGGATCTTTTCTTTATTGTTTTTTTCCTGGATTTTACCATAGTATCTGTATGATCATTTTATCTCTAAATTTATTTTCTTACAAAAAACAAAAATAAATTCTCTGTAATCTCTATTTGCCAACAAGAAACAAAATTTGTATTTGATATTTACGTTTCCAATATATATTGCACATTTAGATAGTGAATCATATCTTATATTTTTCTTTTTGTTCTCATATTCTACGTTTATTAAAGAATAAAAAATATTATCTGAAAATTTTCTTTTATGTAATTTGGAAGAAGCTAAATAGTGAAGTTTTAAAAAATCTGTAGTCCACTCATACCCGTTTTAATTTATTTCAATAATATATAAGAATGACAAAATATCCGGTGATATCTACCTAAGTTTTAAATATTTATAATTATTTTACAATATATTAATAGTATCAATAGTATCCTCCCGGCTAGTCGAAACCACCTGCTCTGTCACTTTGGCTTTTGCAATAATAAAGTCCTAGTAGAGGGGGATTTATGTTTAATGATTGTGTCATGTGCTAATAGTCGCGGTCTTCTATAGTCCGAATTTTTTTTTTTAACTCCTTTTCCTCATGCAGGTGAGGGAATCATGGAGGCGGAGATGTTAAAGACCTTCAAGAAGAAGCAAGAGGGAGGAGCTGATAGGTCCCCGAGCTTACCTACTAGGGTGAGCAAAGTAAAATCAGAAAGGAAGAGATTACAATAGGTGTTCCTAGGAAGTGGCCCTAGCAAATATCCTGGAAATCCCGAAACCCGAAGTGATGGTCCAACCATTGCCTCCTATTTGTCGAGCTTCCGGAGGGGCTAGACATGAGGATTTTCCCGATCATGGGGTGTCTTTCATTCTTCCCTAAGCTTCTTCCAACACATCATGAGTGAGAAGGATCTTGCTCTGGTCACCTCGACCAAGTACAGAACAATCACCGGAGATGGATCCAGATTAAAGAATGCTAATATTAAACGATTACCCAAGTATGATTGACCGCCCAAAGTAATAAATGTTAAAGTTTTAACTAAGTTTGGAACAATCACCCGAGATAGATCACCACTCAGACTAATACATGATCCGAAAGGACTCATAATTTCTTGCCGAGGTATTTGGGATTTATCCTGAGTATAGAAGCTTTATCTGTGTGTTGAGATGGATGATTGTCCAAATTGATCCACTAGCATAAGCTGGTTTTACGTGGTGCTGAGCCGTTGAGCTTTGAGAGTGAGTTTATATAGGTTATTACCCAAACTATTGAGATTTCTGAGCATGTTCATAGGTTACTACCCGAATGAATTTGCCAACGTAATTTGGGTTTAAAGGGTGCCAAGCTGATCTGACTTTCTGAGTATGTTAAAATAGGTTATTACCCAAACTATATTGCCAATGTCAGTTGGATATAATTAAAAGATGCCAAGTGGGTCGTGCTTCCTGAGCATGTACATATAGGTTATACCCGAGCTAATTTTTCAACGTAATTTGGCATAACATCATCATAGTAAAAAGTAGCCGTTATTGCACTGAAAAGAAAATACATGATAAAAACCAAACAACCAAAAACTAAAGTGAATAAGACTGATGAGCGGGCTCCACTAGGCGTAATATTTTCTGAATGCTAAATGTTCCAGGGACTCTTGCTCTATTACCCTATACATGCTCAATCTAGTACACTACTACTCCTGACTTCTTTATCACTTTAAATGGGTCTTCGTACTTTTTGTCAGGCCACATACGCTAATACAACAATTAGTCACAAATATGCGGAAGCATCATAAAAAATATGGCTAAAATTTTTTCAATAATGGGCCTGATCCAATATCATTCAAAATACATCATACTCAAAATAAGAGTTAACCCAGAACTCAAACAACAACAGTCAATAACACAACACACAATCCTCAACATACGTAAAGACACATGATATCCCCTGGCTCAATATAAATATAAATACACTGGGACTCAAATCAGAAAGGGGATCGACCAGCTGAAGCTCCACTCTGTCCAGCCTGGTTACCTGAAGAACCTGCCAAGGCCAATACAAACCAATGCAGCCCAAAACAGGGAAAATAAACGAGGTCAAACCTCAGTACGAAGAGCACTATAAAAGCATCTATCATATCAGACAATGCAATATCTCAATCGTGCAATGCATGAAAAAAGGGCTACCAAGAATCATCGGTAGGCAAACATCTAGCACAATGACTCAGCTATGCAGATCTCATCAATCATCATCATCTTGTGATATTCAGGTACGACGACTCAACCGACCATCACAAGGCATAGTGCTTTTCAGGCGCAACGACTCAGCTGGCCACCACATCAAAAACAACATTGGACCTTTCAGGCACGACGACTCAGCCGGCCGATCACAACGTGTAAAGCATTCAGCTTTCAAAGGAAATCAGGCTCAATATGTATGCGCGAATGCACATCAGACTCATGCTTAATCAATGCATAAACCATACGCACATAACAGAAATATGAGCACCAATTTCATACAGCAATCAATACAATACACAACAGTTAATACACGATAGAAATATTCCCAAAGCTGATAACAAAGCTGCTTAATCTAGCTCAATTCGTATCTCAAATCAGCTTCTACCTCAACAGATCTCACCACAACAAGGGAGCAGCAACCAACTCAAGTCTACTGTCCAAGCAGCTTCACGGCGAACTCAACAGAATCCACTATAAGCTCGAATCTGTTAAGATATCTCAATATCAACTCAAATCTGAACTCAAGCAGCTTAATTCCTTAAGCCCAGTAGTATAACTCAGCTACCCAAATCCTACGGAGCATTACTCAACTCTCATAAGAAGCTTAAATCGGTAAAGAATCACTTACCCAAAGCTGTTAAAGAACAACAAGCTACTGGTCAACAATCGCGAAGTCACTCAACCACTGCAACAACTTCGCGCTCCTCAATTCCCGCGACTCCAGTCTCCAAACTGGCATCAATCGAAAGCCCTAGAGAAGACGAGCTCAACGCTACCAATATTACTCCAAACGGCGGCGAAAAACGATGGCAATCGACGGAAATAGGGTTCGGATGAACAGTAACAATCGAGGGTTATCGGGAATGAAGATAGGGAATATAAGGTTCGAAATTCTCTAAGTGTTGATCGACACTTAAGTTAAATCCCCAATTCTGAGCTACAATAGAAATCAATTCACCGATAAGTTCAGATCTCATTGCTAAGGCAGAGGTCTCTCAAATCTAGCCTCAGCTATCGCTCACATCTGCCAACGCTAACTCAGATCTGATCTCCAAACAATCACGCGTTCTAATACCAAAACGACATAGCTCTTACTTATCAAAACGACGTAGCATCGGAGTCCGCTCTCACAACAGATCCCGCTAACGATCCTCATATCTTGATCACATCTGTATTCACCAAACTGCACCGGTCTACACAGTACCGTTGACCAACGTTGACATCTGAACAACTCTTGACCACTGACCAACGCTGACTTCCTCGAGTAGAAGCTCACATATGATCACGCCCGATAAGCAGATTTCATTCACTAGCGTCAAGTCTGAATACGCAATACGACAGCGTTTCGCTCCCTACTCGTGAAAATTCAAGCAAACACGCGAGGGATAGATCTGAACATCCAGATCTCGCTCAAAACTGAAATTCTGAAAAATCGCCAAGTCTTCAAATCTGAAAACCCGATACTCAGAAAATCAATTAGCTAATTCTAAACCAAATATAATTAGCTAATTAAAGCGAACTTAGCAAATTCTAGTCCTCACATTCTCCCCATCTTAAGAGATTTCATCCTCGAAATCAAAGGCAAACACAGGGCAGAAACAACAAAGCACTAGAACTTACCAACACAACTCCACTGTCAAAGCTCAAATAAATGAGGCCACTCTTGTCTCATCTTCTCTTCAACTTCCCATGTAGCTTCCTCACGACCATGCTTGCTCCATTGGACCATCACCAACGGAATTACCTTATTCCTCAACTGCTTCTCCTTCTTATCCAGAATCTGTATTGGATATTCAACATAGCTCAAAGTATAATCCAGCTCAACCTCATCAGTCCTCAACACATGGGACGGATCTGGCTCATATTTTCTCAACATTGACACATGAAACACATCATGCATCGCTGCTAACTCATCAGGCAGCCTCAATCTATAAGCCAATTGTCCGATCCTCTCAACAATCTCAAAAGGACCAACAAATCTAGGAGCCAATTTATCCTTCAATCTGAATCTCATCACACTCTTGAAAGGAGAAACTTTGAGAAACACTCGATCACCAACTTCGAATTCCAGAGGTCGACATCTCTTATTAGCATAGCTAGCATGTCGATCTTGAGCAGCTTTCATCCTACTCCGAATCAACTCAATATGATCCTTCATGTGCTGCATAAACTCAGGATTAGAAAACTTCTTCTCACCAATATCTTCCCAGCAGATCGGTGATCTACACTTACGACCATATAGAGCCTCAAAAGGGGCCATCCCAATAGTCACCTGGTAGCTGTTATTATAATAAAACTCAACTAACGACAATGAATCCTGCCAGCCACCGCTGAAATCCAAAACAACTGCTCGCAGCATATCCTCTAAAATCTGAATGGTCCTCTCAGATTGGCCATCCGTCTGTGGGTGATAGGTTGTACTCATAGCCAATCTCGAACCCATCGCTATCTGCAAGCTCTTCCAGAATCGAGAAGTAAACCTTGGATCTCTATCAGACACTATTGAAACCGACACTCCATGCAATCTCACCACATGGTCAATGTAAATTCGCGCCATCTTCTTCATCGAACATCTCACATCATAGGGAATGAAATGGGCTGACTTCGAAAGTCTATCAACAACAACCCAAACAGCATCACATCCCCTACTCGATCGAGGCAAATGAGTCACAAAATCCATGGCGATGTGCTCCCAATTCCACTGAGGCACTTCTAAACTCTGTATCAATCCACCATGTCTCATTCTCTCAGCCTTGACCTGTTGGCAATTCAAACATCGAGCTACAAATCCAGAGATGTCATTTCTCATGCCTTCCCACAAATAGTGCGACTTCAAGGCATGATACATCTTCTTCTCCGCCGGATGCACACTGTATCGACTACAATGAGCTTACTTTAAGATGGCTTCCTTCAAATCAATCAAATTCGGAACCACCAACCTACCTCAAAATCTCAAGCATCCATCAGAAGCAACAGAAAAATCCTCCGACTGACCATTCTGAGCCTTAATCTTCAACTCATGCACATACAGATCAGTCCTCTGTGCTGCGACTTCAAGGCATGATACATCTTCTTCTCCGCCGGATGCACACTGTATCGACTACAATGAGCTTACTTTAAGATGGCTTCCTTCAAATCAATCAAATTCGGAACCACCAACCTACCTCAAAATCTCAAGCATCCATCAGAAGCAACAGAAAAATCCTCCGACTGACCATTCTGAGCCTTAATCTTCAACTCATGCACATACAGATCAGTCCTCTGTGCTGCTCTAATTTCTGCTACAATCTGTGGTTCGACCTGAAAAGAAGAAACCACAAAATACTGATCACTCGGCTGAAAACGCCACCCAGAAGTCCCCAAATCCTCATGGACTGTGGATATACTCATCGACGTCAACATCACCGGTCGGGCTTTCCTACTCAAAGCATCGGCCAATAAATGCATTCGCCCAGACTGATACTGAATCTCAAACTCAAAATCTTTCAGCAACTCCATCCAGCGGCGTTGCCTCATATTCAAATATGACTGCGTGAAGATATACTTCAAACTCTTGTGGTCGGTGTACACCACGAATTGTTCACCATACAAATAGTGACGCCAAATCTTCAAGGCAAACACTATCGCAACCAACTCAAGATCATGAACGGGGTATCTCGTCTCATGGGGCTTCAACTGTCGAGACACATAGGCTATCACGCACCCGTTCTGCATCAACACGCATCCAAAACCACTCAGAGAAGCGTCAGAGCAAACTACAAAACCTCCAGAACCCGAAGACAAAGCTAACACAGGAGCAGTAGTCAACTTCTCCTTAAGCAACTGGAAACTCGACTCACATTCTTCAGTCCAAACAAACTTCCTATCTTTCTGGGTTAACTGAGTCATCGGCCTAGCTATCGAAGAGAACTTCTCAATAAAACGCCTATAATAGCCAGCCAAAACCAAGAAACTACGGATCTCAGAAACATTCCTAGGTCGCTCCCAGTTAAGAACTACTTCGACCTTACTCGGATCCACGGAAATTCCTTGCGCTGAAATGACATGACCCAAAAAGACAACTCCATCCAGCCAGAATTCACACTTGCTGAATTTAGCATACAACTGTGAGTCTCTCAGTTTCTGCAAAACCAATCTCAAGTGCTCTTTATGCTCTCTAAAGCTCTTCGAATACACCAGGATGTCATCTATGAAGACAATCACAAAACGATTGATATACTCACTGAAGATGCGATTCATCAAATCCATGAAGACAGCAGGAGCATTCATCAATCCAAATGGCATCACCAGAAACTCATAATTCCCATACCTAGTCCTGAATGCCGTCTTCACCACGTCAGCGTCTCTGATCCCCAACTGATGATAACCAGACCGCAGATCAATCTTAGAGTATACAACAGATCCCTGCAACTGGTCAAACAAGTCATCAATCCTCGGCAACGGATACTTGTTCTTAATCGTTGCTTTGTTCAAATGCCGAAAATCCACACACATCCTCATAGATCCATCCTTCTTCTTCACGAAAAGAATCGGAGCTCCCCAGGGCGACATACTCGGTCTAATGAAGCCCTTCTCTAACAGATCACACAACTGATCCTTGAGTTTCTTCAACTCAGTTGGCGCCAACCGATACGGAGCTCTAGAGATCGGGGCTGTCCCTGACACCAACTCTTTACTGAAGTCAATTTCTCATCTCGAAGGGAATCCAGGAATCTCATCCGGAAACACGTCAGGAAACTCTAGAGCAATCGGAACATCGCTCAACTCTACTCGCGATACTCGGGAAACATCCAAGGAATAGATCATAAATCCTGAATTTTCTAGCGACAACAAACTAAAAATCTCCATGGCAGACACAAAAGGAATCTTAGGTCGCGAATCAGCACCATAGAAATCCCATTACTCTCCAAATTTAGGCCTAAATCTCACTACACCATGAAAACAATCCACCGTCGCTCTATATTTGGACAACACGTCCATTCCCGAGATACAATCAAAATCTCTAATCTCAAGAACAATCAAATTAGTCACTAGCACATGCTCATCAAACCTAAGAACACAATCCAGCACCACCTCACGGGACAACAAACTCACGCCAACAGGGGTAGATACAGAGACAACATCACACAGTGGGGAAGAACTCAACCCACACCCATACACAAAGAACTCAGAAATAAAGGAGTGTGATGCTCCAGTATCAACAAAACTCGTGCAGGAAAATCAAAGATAGCACTAGTACCTGCAATAATCCTTTCAGGCATATCAGCAGCTTGCTCACTCGTCAGGGCGTTCACCTGAGCCTGCTGCGGTCCCGGAAACTGAGGTCTCGAAGGTCCACCAAACCTAGACGGTTCACGGGGTTGGAATCCAGAATGCTGGGACTGAGCAAAAGGTTGCGGCCTCTACGAAGAACCACCAGCTGAACCTTGCTGCGACTGACTCACTGACTGTCCTCCAGCCGGACACACTCGAGCAAAATGTCCAGGCTACCCAAAATTATGGCAAAGGCCCTGAACTCCACGACACTGCGAAGTCATATGACGACCTTGTTGGGATCGGATCACGCCTCCCGGCGAGGCAGCGGAAGAACGAAAAACAATACCGGGAGACGATCAATATGATAAAAATCATATGCTATGACATTCATAGGGTGTTTAAGATTGCTACCTTGCTGGCAACTAGTGCCTGGCTCCGACCGGTTTCGTAAAGAAAACGGCACTTCACGGTAGGCGGCGGTAGATATCGTCAATCAGGTCCACGACCGGAGACGGGATTCCTTCGTCAGCCTACACTAGAAGGCCTGATGAGATTGGCGCGGACGGATTCTCCTCGTCAAGATTGGCCGGAAACAATTTTCCGGCGAGCGGCGAGCGGCGCACGGCGGCGGAGGCGAGCGGCGCACGGCGGCGGCGGCGTGAGGTTGAGGAGAGGGGGCGGCGGCTTGAGTGCTAGGGTTAGGGTTGATTATGTATCAACTGTTGTGTTTAAGTTATGTCCTAAGTCTATATTAAATAGACTTAGTGATGGATTTGGATCCGGCCCAACGGGCCCGGGTCCAACGGATGAACTTTCGTTTCATCTCCATCACCGAGACTTCATCGTAACTCCGATCGCCGATCAGAACGGACCGATCGACTCAGTTTCCAAAACTGAATGCTATGATCTGAAAAACCATTTTTCAGAACCCCAGTGCAAAATGACCGTTTTGCCCCTCAACATCGGCAAATCACGATTTGACCTCTGTTGACCTTGTTAGAGTAGATGCCCAACTAGCCAACTTGTGGCATGTGGGTTTATAGACTCTTGTATGAAACAATCTTTATATATGATATTCGCATTTATTATATGGCGTTCTTTACTTTCATTATGTGTGTAATGATTTACAATTGCGTTGAGTAAAGACCTAGAATGCACTAAAGCGTATGTTAGATGTGATAGTGGATATGACGGCTCTCATGAAACACATCTAATAGTCGCTGTGTATTCTGAACATGTTCCTAGTCGATTGGACCGTCAAAATGAGGATAAGG
>KQ988614.1:34081-49809 GCA_001598015.1 Dorcoceras hygrometricum
GTCAAAGTGAGACGCCTATCATGTAGAGTCTCTATGACGTTTCGAGTCGTGAGGACTAATCAGTACAACCAAGACCTCGGACTTATCCACTCGACAAATGGTAACCACTTGGAAAGTCCGAACGAGGGTAGTTCGATAGATCACCAGGTCACTATCTATCTGCATGCTCAGAACATCACAATGTTCCCTACCAATGAAACATGGTACTTCACATCGCAGATACTAGTCTCTAGCTCGGGCGGCCTTATCCTCATTTTGACGGCCCAATCGACTAGGAACATGTTCAGAATGCTCAGTGACTATTAGATGTGTTCCATGATAGCCGTCATACCCACTATCACATCTAACATACACTTTAGTGCATTCTAGGTCTTTACTCAACGCAATTGTTAATCATCATACACACAATGAAAGTAAAGAATGCCATATAAATAAAATGCGAATATCATATATAAATATTGTCATATACAAGAGTCTATAAACCCACACGCCACAAGTTGGCTAGTTGGGCATCTGCTCTGACAGACCTCCACACTGTCCACAAGTCACCACTCCTCCGGAGCCACTGCCACCCGAACTCACTGAACTAGAATAACTCGAGTTCGAACGCTTCTTAAACGGTTTCCCTTGAGGCTTGAACCTCTGACGATTCGACTTTTGCGGCACTTGAGGATATTGGAAAGAAGGCATCACTTCTGGCACAGGTTGAAAACTACGTCCAGCTATCGGCTGAACCTGATTCTGCACCTCCATAAGACTTTACTCAATGTCCACTGCTCTATCCACCGCCTTAGCATACGTCAAAGGGGAACCAGCTAACACCATACGGAACAACTCGGGCCTCAACCCTCTCAAAAAATTGTTCCTCTTAGTCCTCTCCTGGTTCAAAACATGGGGAACATACGAAAACAGCGAAGAAAACTGCCTGGCATACTCTGCCACCCTCAAGTTACCTTGCTACAGATTGTCGAACTCCCGCTCACGGTTGTTATAGAAAGTCTCAGGGGTATACTCCTGTCGAAAAGCTGCACAGAAGCTCTCCCAAGAAATCACAACTCCAGTCTCTCTCATGACACGAGAAGTACCCTTCCACCAGCGTTGCGCATGCTCCCTCAACTGCAACACTGCTAACTTTAGTCTCCTCTCTTGCGAGTACTCCACAGCATCAAACAACTCTTCCATGTGCTCAAGCCAGCCTTCCGCTAATAGACCAGCCTCAACACAAGTAAACGTCGGGGGATTCATCCTCTGGAACCTAGCCAACACTAGCTCCATCTCTCCAATCTGTCGGGTCACATCATCCACCTCTACCTCAGCCTGTCTACGTTGGCGACGCAAAGGGATACCCTGCTGCTCAACATCCTCATCACTGCCCGGGGCTCTAGACTCCCCATCTGCCTGCCTATAAATCCTACTCCTACCTCTCCTCTGCGGCATCTACCAAAACTCAGAGGTAAGAAAACAAGCAGATAATCAAATCACACAATCACTGAGTCAATCAAAATCAAAACTCAAACTCTGTGCCTAGACTCAAGTGTGATCAAAAGCAAACAAGCTTATCCCAGTTTAAGCCCTGATACCAAAAGTTTCAGGCCACTTGCGCTAATACAACAATTAGTCACAAATATGCGGAAGCATCATAAAAAATATGGCTAAAATTTTTCAATAATGGGCCTGATCCAATATCATTCAAAATACATCATACTCAAAATAAGAGTTAACCCAGAACTCAAACAACAACAGTCAATAACACAACACACAATCCCCAACATACGTAAAGACACATGATATCCCCTGGCTCAATATAAATATAAATACACTGGGACTCAAATCAGAAAGGGGATCGACCAGCTGAAGCTCCACTCTGTCCAGCCTGGTTACCTGAAGAACCTGCCAAGGCCAATACAAACCAATGCAGCCCAAAACAGGGAAAATAAACGAGGTCAAACCTCAGTACGAAAAGCACAATAAAAGCATCTATCATATCAGACAACGCAATATCTCAATCGTGCAATGCATGAAAAAGGGCTACCAAGAATCATCGGTAGGCAAACATTCAAACAACAACAGTCAATAACACAACACACAATCCCCAACATACGTAAAGACACATGATATCCCCTGGCTCAATATAAATATAAATACACTGGGACTCAAATCAGAAAGGGGATCGACCAGCTGAAGCTCCACTCTGTCCAGCCTGGTTACCTGAAGAACCTGCCAAGGCCAATACAAACCAATGCAGCCCAAAACAGGGAAAATAAACGAGGTCAAACCTCAGTACGAAAAGCACAATAAAAGCATCTATCATATCAGACAACGCAATATCTCAATCGTGCAATGCATGAAAAATGGGCTACCAAGAATCATCGGTAGGCAAACATCTAGCACAACGACTCAGCTGTGCAGATCTCATCAATCATCATCATCTTGTGATCTTCAGGTACGACGACTCAGCCGACCATCACAAGTCATAGTGGTTTTCAGGCGCAACGACTCAGCTGGCCACCACATCAAAAACAATTTTGGACCTTTCAGGCACGACGACTCAGCCGGCCGATCACAACGTGTAAAGGAATTCAGCTTTCAAAGGAAATCAGGCTCAATATGTATGCGTGAATGCACAGCAGACTCATGCTTAATCAATGCATAAACCATACGCACATAACAGAGATATGAGCACCAATTTCATACAGCAATCAATACAATACACAGCAGTTAAAACACGATAGAAATATTCCCAAAGCTGATAACAAAGCTACTTAATCTAGCTCAATTCGTACCTCAAATCAGCTTCTACCTCAACATATCTCACCACAACAAGGGAGCAGCAACCAACTCAAGTCTACTGTCCAAGCAGCTTCACGACGAACTCAACAGAAGCCACTATAAGCTCGAATCAGTTAATATATCTCAATATCAACTCAAATCTGAACTCAAACAGCTTAATTCCTTAAGCCCAGTAGCATAACTCAGCTACCTAACTCCTACAGAGCATTACTCAACTCTCATAAGAAGCTTAAATTGGTAAAGAATCACTTACCCAAAGCTGTTAAAGAACAGACAAGCTACTGGTCAACAATCGTGAAGTCACTCAACCACTGCAACAACTTCGCGCTCCTCAATTCCCGCGACTCCAGTCTCCAAACTGGCATCAATCGAAAGCCCTAGAGAAGACGAGCTCAACGCTACCAATATTACTCCAAACGGCGGCGAAAAAGACTGCAATCGACGGAAATAGGGTTCGGATGAACAGTAACAATCGAGGGTTATCGGGAATGAAGATAGGGAATATAAGGTTCGAAATACTCTAAGTGTTGATCGACACTTAAGTTAAATCCCCAAGTCTGAGCTACAATAGAAATCAATTCACCGATAAGTTCAGATCTCATTGCTAAGGCAGAAGTCTCTCAAATATGGCCTCAGCTATCGCTCACATCTGCCAACGCTAACTCAGATCTGATCTCCAAACAATCACGTGTTCTAATACCAAAACGACGTCGCTCTTACTTATCAAAACGACGTAGCATCGGAGTCCGCTCTCACAACAGATCCCGCTAACGATCCTCAGATCTTGATCACATCTGTATTCACCAAACTGCACCGGTCTACACAGTACCGTTGACCAACGTTGACATCTGAACAACTCTGGACCACTGTGTTGGCATACAATGGCGGATCCGGATCCCGTTTCCCGGGGGCGCAGCATGGAAATCAAAATTTGCCCCGAGAAACGTTCAATACATTCTAAAATCAATAAACATTCATAGGGCGTTTATCGAATTGCTACCTTGCTGGCGTCTAGGTCGTCAATCAGGTCCACGACCGGAAACAATCTTCCTCCGTCAATATGCACTAGAAGATCTGACGGATTTTAGCACGAACGGATTCTCCTTGTCGCGGTGATTGAAACAAGTCCGATCATGCGAAAAACCGGGCGGTGGCGGCGGCGGCGACGGCGATGGGCGGTCGGCGGCGGCGTGAGGCGTGAGGCGTGTGGGAGAGGGTGGGCGGCTATGAGAGCTAGGTTGTATCTTGTGTGTTTCTCATGGTAGCCCTAGGTCTAATTAAATAAGTGATGGGCTTGAACCGGCCCAATGGACCTGGGGCAGGCCCAGTCCAATATATGAACATTCGGTTCAACCACATCACCGTTGCTTCATCATAACTCCGATCGACGATCAGATCAGACCGATCGACTCAGTTCCAAAAATGACTATTATGATGTGAAAACAATTTTTAAGACCACCTAGTCCAAAATTACAGTTTAGCCCCTCAACTTTGGGAAATCGCAATTTGACCCCTATTGACTTTTAGGAAGTCGCACTCCCTAAAATCCTCCTCCTATGCTCAACGCATTGAGCTCAGTTTCCGTGCGGGAATCATGAATCCAGTACTTGTGTGATCCTCAATGGTTCAGGGATATAGCTAGCCGTGGGCCCACAATCATTGTGACTCCGAAATCACAAATGGTAACCACCTGGAAAGTCACTATCCATCTGCAAGCTCAGAACATCACAATGTTCCCTACCAATGAAACATGGTACTTCACATCGCAGATGCTAGTCTCAAGCTCGGGCGGCCTTATCCTCATTTTGACGGCCCAATCGACTAGGAACGAATTCAGAATGCACAGTGACTATTAGATGTGTTTCATGATAGCCATCATATCCACTATCACATCTAACATACACTATGGTGCATTCTAGGACTTTATCCAACACAATTGTTAACATCATATAACATAATGAAAATAAAGAATGCCATAAAGAAATGCGAATATCATATATAAAGATTGTCATATACAAGAGTCTATAAAACCCACACGCCACAAGTTGGCTAGTTGGGCATCTGCGTGCGGCCGCTACAGTACCTCCGTGCGGCCGCTACAGTACCTCCGTGCGGCCGCTACAGTACCTCCGTGCGGCTGCTACAGTACCGGAGACCAAAAAAATTTTTTTTTGTTGTTTTGATTTTGAAAAATCGAAATCTGATGCAATAAGGCACAAACATGTATTGAAGGATCCGAACCTGCCTCTGATACCACTGTTGGCATACAATGGCGGATCCGGATCCCGTTTCCCGGGGGCGCAACGGAAATCAAAAGTTGCCCCGAGAAACGTTCAATACATTATAAAATCAATAAACATTCATAGGGCGTTTATCGAATTGCTACCTTGCTGGCGTCTAGGCGCCTGGCTCCGACCAGTTTCACGAGGAAACCGGCACTTCAAACGGTAGGCGGCGGTAGATCGTCAATCAGGTCCACGATCGGAAACAATCTTCCTCCATCAATATGCACTAGAAGATCTGACGGATTGTAGCACGAACGGATTCTCCTTGTCGCGGTGATTGAAACAAGTCCGATCACGCGAAAAACCGGGCGACGATGATGGGCGGTCGGCGGCGGCGTGAGGCGTGTGGGAGAGGGTGGGCGGCTATGAGAGCTCGGTTGTATCTTGTGTGTGTATCATGGTAGCCCTAGGTCTAATTAAATAAGTGATGGGCTTGAACCGGCCCAATGGACCTGGGGCGGGCCCAGTCCAATATATGAACATTCGGTTCAACCACATCACCGTGGCTTCATCATAACTCCGATCGACGATCAGATCGGACCGATCGACTCAGTTTCCAAAACTGACTATTATGATGCGAAAACAATTTTCAGACCACCTAGTCCAAAATTACAGTTTAGCCCCTCAACTTTGGGAAATCGCAATTTGACCCCTGTTGACTTTTAGGAAGTCGCACTCCCTAAAATCCTCCTCCTATGCTCAACGCATTGAGCTCAGTTTCATTGCAAAAATCATGAATCCAGTACTTGTGTGACCCTCAATGGTTCAGGGATACAGCTAGCCGTGGGCCCACAACCATTGTGACTCCGAAATCACAATTTCGGACTTGCCCAACGGATCATGGTAAAGCGCCTAGCAACATCGCGCCATGATCTCCTAGGTATCACTGATAGTGCCTGCAAGAACCAGTTGGTCATGGTTAGCGTACAGTACGGTCCTTTCAACACATATATCCCGATCAGATCAACAACCATTGGTAAATCGAGAGTCGCTAGAGATCCAATAACCATGCATACATCTCGGAGATCAAATAGTGACATCGTGTGTGTTACTAGGTAAACCCATTTACCTAAAACACATCCAGTACTCTGGCCAGAGATTTAAACACTATTATCCCCTCAGATAGCATAGGATATCCACGCATGAAAGCGAGCGGTGAATCCTCGACAACGAAGCATCGACTCCTACATGCATCGGGACCTCACCCAATCCCGCCACCTAATGACCCCAAGTGAGTCGGTAAAAAAGTGAGACACCTATCATGTAGAGTCTCAATGACGTTTCAAGTAGTGAGGACTAATCAGTACAACCAAGACCTCGGACTTTTCCACTCGACAAATGGTAACCACTTGGAAAGTCCGAACGAGGGTAGTTCGATAGATCACCAGGTCACTATCCATCTGCATGCTCAGAACATCACAATGTTCCCTACTAATGAAACATGGTACTTTGCGTCGCAGATGCTAGCCTCAAGCTCTGGCGGCCTTATCCTCATTTTTTGACGGTCCAATCGACTAGGAACGAATTCAGAATGCACAGTGACTATTTGATGTGTTTCATGATAGCCATCATATCCACTATCACATCTAACATACACTATGGTGCATTCTAGGTCTTTATCCAACACAATTGTTAACATCATATAACATAATGAAAATAAAGAATGCCATAAAGAAATGCGAATATCATATATAAAGATTGTCATATACAAGAGTCTATAAAACCCACACGCCACAAGTTGGCTAGTTGGGCATCTACTCTAACACACTGACCAACGCTTACTTCCTCGAGTAGAAGCTCACATCTGCTCACTCCCGATAAGCATATTTCATTCACTAGCTTTAAGTCTGAATACGCAATATGATAGCATTTCGCTCCCTACTCGCGACAATTCAAGCAAACACGCGAGGGACAGATCTGAACATCCAGATCCCGCTCAAAACTGAAATTCTGAAAAATCGCCAAGTCTTCAAATCTTAAAACCCGATACTCAGAAACTCAATTAGCTAATTCTAAACAAAATCTGATTATCTAATTAAAGCGTATTTAGCAAATTCTAGTCCTCACACTTTTGATTGAGTGTTCCCCTTTCTCCTTGAATTTTCTGGGTTGAACACTTTTGTTATAGGCCTTAGTCATTATTTTCTGGTAGTCTACCATCTGCACAATAGCTAGGCTCCGCTTCTCCTCAACATGATCCAAATTCATTGCCCACATGCATCATAACTATCAACATACTCAGCTACTCTAAGACATTTTTGCCTGATCTCAGCAGTGAGCACGATCACTGTTCCATACATCATGTTTTATGAGGATCATCGTATCACTGACCTGGCCATTGTTCTATACACCCATAACATACTCGATAATTCATCAACCCATTTACCTGATCAGACTCCGGCCAGGCCTTCAAAGCTTGTACTATGGAACGACTCGTGACCTCGACTTGTTCACTAGGGGATAGGCTACAAAGTGAAAATATGCTCTATCTTCTTTTCTTTGTACCATGCTTGAATTTGGAAACACAGAGCTATCTCCGATCATCCGAGATAACACTTTGGGTTGTCCCGAAACTGTTGATCTGTATATACAGATCAGAATCTAAGTTTTGATTCACACAAAATCTATTCTTATTCTACTAATGTTTTACGTGCAATGTTTAGTGCACTTGATTCAGGAGACAGAGAGACATCCTGACTGGAACAGTGAGCGGATGCCCAAGTTGGAACAGTTGAAGATGTCTACGCTGAAACAGTGAGGGAACGCCCGAACTGGAACAACACTTATGGACAGGGTGCAAAGAACGTCAAGATGGTTCATCAGCTTGGTACAAGAGCATTCAGAGATGAGGCAGAAAGATTCGGTGAAGAGCAGAACCATTCAAGTGCAGATCATGTGCAGCATACAAGTACAATGTTCAAGTGCCGAAGCATAGACAAGCACAGTGATCAAGTGCAGGTCGGATCACTAGCCACAACTATAATCAGTTCATCATAAGGATCTCATTCCTTGGGTATACTGGATCAGAACTGATTATTGTATCCCAAAGAAGAAGGGATACAATCACTGGGCTCAGTTGTAGTTTTACGAGGATAAGGTTTAAAGTATCCTCGGAGAACTGGCTCAATCAACCAGTGAAACAAAGTTGTGCTTGCTGATGGTTTGAATGAGGTGTCTGAATGGACCAAGAGAACAAGAAAGTAACACAGTGGATCTTGACGAGAAGAATAGAGCCAAGCAGGTTAAGGACAAACCAGCTCGACCTAAAGAACGCCAGATCGGAGAAGAGAAAACCGGATCGGAGAAATCTGGTCAAGCTAGATGCTAATGAGAGAGACGGAGGCAAGAGTTTGTGATCATGAACAATGTAGATGCCTATGATGACGTGAAGTCACATGCCATCCGATACCAAAGGAATTGTGGAGAAAGATTCCCGTGGTGAAAGAAGTAACCTGCTGGGAAGGAAACCAGCTGAGAAACAAGCTCAAAGCCCAGCAATGTCTTCGTGTAATGAACAATCAAGCTCGATGAAAATAAACCAGCTGGTTAAGTTCAAACAAGCCTGGCAAGAAGAGCAGATGACAATAGCAAATTAGAAGATCAGCTCAAGAGTAGATGAGAAGAGAAGAAGAGAGCTTTGAACAACTCAAAGTAAAGATCAGCTCAGAGCAAACCAGAATGGCATAAGCTGGTAAACTGGTTGTGGTCAAACCAGTTCAGATAGCATGACAGATACTATCAAATCTACGAGCAAAGCGATTTGAATACAAGACTATACGAAGACTGATTTTCAGTATTCAAATCGATTTGCTTGTGTTGGATCTGTTTCTACAGATGAGAATCTAAATTTTGATTAACACAAAACCTGCTTATATTTGACTAACGGCTTTTGTGAAATGTGCAGTGCACTGAATTGAAGAAACAGGGAGATGTTCAAGCTGAAACAGTGAGGGGATGCCCAAGCTGGTTGAGCAAAGAACATCTAAGTTGGAACAGTGAGGGGACGCCCAAGCTGGTCCAACATGGGATGCTATGCAGGTTCTGTAGGAATCCAGAGCGCAGGAAGCATCAAGCTGGTTCACTAGCTTGATGAGATAGAAGAGTAGACAGAGAGATGAAGTGCAGAACGACTCAAGAGCAGATTAGGTGTAGCGTACGAGTTTGGTGTTCAAGTGCAGAGCCAAGCTGTTTTAATGAGAGGATAGACGAGCTCGAGGTAAACCCCACTATTGGAGCAGAGGAACAATCTGTACTCAAGGGGTATGTTGGATCTGTGTTTACAGATCAGAATCTAAGTTTTGATTCATACAAAATATGCTTCTATTGTACTAATTCTCTAATTGACATGCGCAACTTGCTTAGACTGGAGTAGACGTGAAGATATCCAAGCTAGGGCAGTGAAGGGACGCCTGAGCTGGACTGGTCGAAGATATCAAGCTGGAACAGTAAGGGGACGCCCAAACTGGTTCGGCAGTTTACTTCCAGAAGTGCAGGGAACATCAAGCTGGTTCATCAGCTGGATGTTGGAGCAGCACGAAGATCAAGCGCAGAGTACGAACAGTAGTTCAAGCGCAGAATCAAGAGCAGAATTGAAGTGCAGAGTTGAAGCGAAGAATGCTCAAGTGCAGAACAGCTCAAGCGTAGATCAAGTGCAGTGTACAAGAGCAGTGATTGAGTGTGAAGCCGTATACAAGAGCAGTGATCAAGTGCACGCTTGGTCATTGAGCACGGAAATGATCATTTCATCGTAGGGATCTCAGTCTTTGGGTAGACTGAGATAGAGCTGATTAACAGTTTGCTTGCTGATAATTTGGATAAGGTGTCTGAATGGATCAAGAGGACAAGCAAGCAAAACTGGGTCTCGTGACGAGAAGACTAGAGCCCAGCTGGTTAAGGTCAAACCAGCTTGAAGTTAAGGAGACTAGCTGGGAGCAGACTAACCAGCTCGCCGAATGATATCTGTGAGAAGCTTGATCTCACAGATATATCAACCAGCTGGTTGGCGACCAGCTGGGAATTGAGCAAAGCCGGAGCTTCAAAGCAGCTCGAAGAGTAGGAAAGAACAGCACAAGCTCAGCTTAAGACAAAAAGAGGCGCAAATGCAGAAGTTGCTCCAGAAGATCAGCTCGAAGATAAGAACAAAGAAGCTGGTGAGGAGAAGGAGAGAGCTCTGCAGGAGCTGATGAAGCAACCAGTTTGAAGAAGAAACCAGCTGAAGGACCAGATCCAGACAAATCAATATGGTCAAACAAGCAGTTTGAACAATCTTACGAAGACCAACTTAATTGGTTCAAACTGATTTGCATTGCCTTGTCCACATAGGTACAAGCAGACAAGAGCTCGAAATGACCAAAGGCTGCAGAATCACCGATGAACAGAGCTCAAGACAAATAAAGCCTGCAACACATTAAATGCCAAAGGACACAAAGTACATATGCGTCAGAAGACTTTTTCAGAACGGCTACATTTTTGTGTCCAACGGATATATCCAAGCAGAGGCTTTATAAAGAGGCGCAATGAAGCAGATTGAAACAATGCGCCATAATAGTGAGAGTGTGTTGTGAAAATCCAAAAAGAAAGCACTTGAAGACGCACAACACTTGATCTGGGGAGATAGCATAATACCAGCTCGAACAAGGAGCACTTCCCAGAGTGTGTGAGATTTAAATCATTGAGAGATTATGCTTACACTGTAAATCTCACACACACACATTCACTCAAATTCGAGAGTTGAGAAAAATAAATAAAGAGTGAATGTGATTCAAATACTCTCCATTGTAGTATTTGGACAGAGACGTTAAACAAGTCTAGTTGTCTTTCGCACTGAGACGTTAAAAAATGTGTGTAGTCTTTGGACAGCACTTGAAGACGCACAACACTTGATCTGGGGAGATAGCATAATACCAGCTCGAACAAGGAGCACTTCCCAGAGTGTGTGAGATTTAAATCATTGAGAGATTATGCTTACACTGTAAATCTCACACACACACATTCACTCAAATTCGAGAGTTGAGAAAAATAAATAAAGAGTGAATGTGATTCAAATACTCTCCATTGTAGTATTTGGACAGAGACGTTAAACAAGTCTAGTTGTCTTTCGCACTGAGACGTTAAAAAATGTGTGTAGTCTTTGGACAAAGACGTTAAGCAAGTCCTTGTAGCCTTTCTCACTGAGGCGTAAAATAAGTGAAGTTAGTCACACAGTCTGTGGGGCTGGTGTGAAATGGTAGAAGCTAGGAGTTCTTGCGGCTGCTGGTCGTAGAGAGTGGGTTGCAACAATGGTCGTTGTAATCAAAGTCTTCTAGTGAATCCTTCCCGTGGCGGAAGAAGGGGAGATGTAGTAGATTGAGCTCCGAATTTCCAGAAACAAATCAGCGTATCTTCTTTATTATTTTTAGTACTTGCAATACGCATCTCATATTTGCTTACGCGTTTACAACTGTTTAATTGGGCTTCGAACGATGAAGTGCAGAAATGTTTTATTTACATTACTCAATCTGTATCTCGATGCACAAAGTATTCAAGAACACTGAGATATTTCAGCTCAAGTTAAGTTAACCAGATCGTTCGGTCAAAGTGTCGAGCTGGTTCTAGTCGATTGGAATCAGCATGTTTAGCACTCGCTTTGTATCGGGCTAGTTTTAACTCAAGCTGAAACCAGCCTGATCTTTGCGAACCCGGCTTCAACTTCTGGCTGAATCCTGCGTCTTTTCATTCGATTTGGTTACACCCTCTAGCACTGGTTATTGATCTAATAACTAGTCATTGCACATCGATAGAGGGAATTCGATCCCAACAAGTGGTATCAGAGCAGGTTGTTCTTGAATAGTGCATTTTCTTCAAAAAATACTGTTAAAAAGTTTGCGCTCTGATATCCGTTCGTAAGCCTGTCTGTTCTACAAAATTTTTAAGTTTTGAAACCTTAGCATATGGATAGGGGGAGGCATATTTCTTGATGCTCCTCTGGTCTATATGTTAGATTAGATGCCCAACTAGCCAACTTGTGGCGTGTGGGTTTATAGACTCTTGTATGAAACGATCTTTATATATGATATTCGCATTTATTCATGGCATTCTTTATTTTCATTATGTTATATAATGTTAACAATAGTGTTGGATAAAGATCTAGAATGCACCATAGTGTATGTTAGATGTGATAGTGGGTATGACGGCTATCATGAAACACATCTAATAGTCACTGTGTATTCTGAATTCGTTCCTAGTCGATTGGGCCGTCAAAATGAGGATAAGGCCGCCCAAGCTTGAGACTAGTATCTGCGATGCGAAGTACCGTGTTTCATTGGTAGGGAACACTGTGATGTTCTGAGCATGCAGATAGATAGTGACCTGGTGATCTATCGAACTATCCTCGTTCGAACTTTCCAAGTGGTTACCATTTGTCGAGTGGATAAGTCCGAGGTCTTGGTTGTACTGATTAGTTCTCAAGACTCGAAACGTCATTGAGACTCTATATGATAGGCGTCTAACTTTGACTCGTTTGCCGACTCACTTGGGGTCATTAGGCGGCGGGATTGGGTGAGACCCCGATGCATGTAGGAGTCGATGCTTCGTTGTCGAGGATTCACCGCTCGCTTACATGCGTGGGTATCCTATGCTATCTGAGGGGATAATAGTGTATAAATCTCTGGCCAGAGTACTAGAAGTGTTTTAGGTAAATGGGTTTACCTAGTTACACTCGCGATGTCACTATTCGATCTCCAAGATGTATGCATAGCTATCGGATCTCTAGCGACTCTCGATTTACCAATGGTCGTTGATCTGATCGGGATATACGTGTTGAAAGGACCGTACTGTACGCTAACCACGACCAACTGGTTCTTGCAGGCACTATCAGTGATACCTAGGTGATCATGGGGCGATGTTGCTAGGCGCTTTACCATGATCCGTTGGGCAAGTCCGAAATTGTGATTTCGGAGCCACAATGGTTGTGGGCCCACGGCTAGCTGTATCCCTGAACCATTGAG
Organism: Dorcoceras hygrometricum; assembly: GCA_001598015.1. Classification (NCBI taxonomy): domain Eukaryota; kingdom Viridiplantae; phylum Streptophyta; class Magnoliopsida; order Lamiales; family Gesneriaceae; genus Dorcoceras; species Dorcoceras hygrometricum. The sequence goes on from KQ988614.1 coordinate 47,142, forward strand.
GGTCACACAAGTTCTGGATTCATGATCCCCGCACGGAAACTGAGCTCAATGTGTTGAGCATACGAAGAGGATTTTAGGGAGTGTGACTTCCTAAAAGTCAACAGGGGTCAAATTGCGATTTCCCGCTGTTGAGGGGCAAAACTGTCATTTTGGACTAGGTATCTGAAAAATTGTTTTTCACGTCATAACATTCAGTTTTGGAAACTGATTCGATCGTTCTGATCTGATCGTCGATCGGAGTTGTGATGAAACCGCAGTGATTTAAATGAACCGAATGTTCATATGGACCTGGGTATGACCCAAGTCCATTGGGCCGGTTCAAGCCCATCTATCACCTTTATTAAGTTAAGATGATTAGGGCTTGATCACACAAGTATCATAACCAAAACCTAGCCTCCATAGACCACTCGACCGCCCCTCTCCTCTCGCCCCCTCTCTCGGCCGCGCCGCCGCCCAAGTGCCGCCGCCCCGCCGCCGCGTACGTTGATCGGACTTGTTCCGATCAGCTTGACGAGGAGTTTCCGCCGTGCTGAATTCGTCAGTCCTTCTAGTGTAGGCTGACGACGGTGTCTGGAATCCGGTCGTGGACCTGATTGACGATCTACAGCCGCCTACAGTTTGAAGTGCCGGTTTCCTCGTGAAATTGGTCGGAGCCAGGCGCCTAGACGCCAGCAAGGTAATCATCTACGAACACCCTATGTATGTTTGTAGATTTCTTTGAATGTATTGAACACTTTCCGGGCAATTTTTGTTTTTCCGCTGCACCCCGAGAATCCGGATCCGGATCCGCCACCGCTATCCCAACAGTGGTATCAGAGCCAAGGCTCGGATCCTTCAATACATTGTTGCCGGAATTGCATCAGATCTCGAAATTTTGATCACAAAACAAAAAAATTTTTTTTTGGCTCATCGGCCGCGGCGCCGCAGCGCATGGCGGCGCCCCCGCGTGCATATGCGCGTGCGATTACCTGCACGCCTGCCGCGCATGGCTGCCGCTTGGTGGCCGACCAATGGCCACTGCCCTCGCGCACAAGTTGCGCATTCTGCCGATGGACGTTGCATGCTGGAGGCGCGCGGTGGCTGCTGATCTCGTGCGACGGGATGTGCCAATGGTTGGGCGCATCGTGCGCCATGCGCCGCACTCGTTGCGGCGAGCGTGCGGCCGAGCGCCGCATGCTATTTGATGGCGGCGGCCGCCGCCGTGCGGCCGCCGTTCGGCATGTTTCCGGCAGCGATGCGACGGCTAATTTTTCCTTCTAGGTTTTGTTTGGGCCTGTCCCGGGTAGCCCATGAAGTTTTCGGGCCGATATTCGATATCGGGCCGATTTTGGTCGATTTTGAAATTTTTGAGATTTTGGGCCTAAAATCGTTTTAAGACCAATTTGATGCAATTAAAATTGCAAAATATGATTTTAATTGTGAAATATGATTTTATAATTAAAATATGATTTTGTTTCTTAAAATTTGATTTTATCGACAAAATGCGATTTTATTATAAAATGCGATTTTATGATTAAAATATGATTTTGTGGTAAATAATTTGATTATTTAATTTATGCAAGTTAATTAGATTGATTTCATGTTTGGATGATCGAGAGTCGTGCCCAATGTGTTAGGTGTATGCTTTAGGTTTTGTGATTTCGGTTGTATTTAATATTGTTGATTATCATTTATTAAAGTGGGTCTGTTTGTGGCCCGTTCCCACCCCTTGTAAAATGTATCCCTTATGTGACATGGAATTTAATAAATTACTAGACTTAGTGGGAGGACTTTTGAAGATGGTGGGCCCATGACGATCAAAGATATTGAAGACCGAAGATCTGTAAAACCGGAAGCAAATGTAATAGGATTGCATTGCATATTGCATTTCACCTAGGATTGGACCCAGGTCCGTGATTGGCAACCACGGACCGCATAGCTCTCGCGATCGATCATCCCGAAGTTATTTATATATTTGATATATATGTTGAATCCGCATGTTTTAAATTTGATTTAAAATTATTGCATGAGACCAAATTTTCAAAAATAAAATCCCTCGTTTTAAATACGATTTAAAACTAATATCAAGATTAAAAGTTTATTCGATAAGCTAAAGGGAATTTAAATTTGTTTAAATTATCCCTACCTTCCATCAACAATGGGAGTACGTCGATGCTACCCGTATACATGGCCCGACTCATATTATTGAGGGGGTCATGTATGCCGGAAAGCTGTCCACGCCATTGACAATTGTTGTGAGTCGGTTGGAACTCCATTTAATGTTGGCTCATATTATTGGGGACGTTAAGGGGACCGTCCTTCACGACTCAACATTGATGGGTCATCTTGACACGTGATAGTAAACGGCGTCATATTATTGGGATCCCTACCTTCCATCAACAATGGGAGTACGTCGATGCTACCCGTATACATGGCCCGACTCATATTATTGAGGGGGTCATGTATGCCGGAAAGCTGTCCACGCCATTGACAATTGTTGTGAGTCGGTTGGAACTCCATTTAATGTTGGCTCATATTATTGGGGACGTTAAGGGGACCGTCCTTCACGACTCAACATTGATGGGTCATCTTGACACGTGATAGTAAACGGCGTCATATTATTGGGCCCTTACTGGACGTGAGGTGAATACATGGAGGTTGCACCAGTTGCAATCGGAAACTACCTTTT
>KQ988614.1:73532-104414 GCA_001598015.1 Dorcoceras hygrometricum
AATGCGAATATCATATATAAAGATTGTTTGTACAAGAGTCTATAAAACCCACACATCATATTCAGTTTTGTTGGGCATCTACTCTATCACGATCTGATCGTCGATCGGAGTTATGATCAAATCGCAGTGATTTAAATGAACCGAATGTTCATATGGACCTGGGTATGACCCAAGTCCATTGGGCCGGTTCAAGCCCATCTATCACCTTTATTAAGTTAAGATGATTAGGGCTTGATCACACAAGTATCATAACCAAAACCTAGCCTCCATAGACCACTCGGCCGCCCCTCTCCTCTCGCCCCCTCCCGCGCCGCCGCCCAAGTGCCGCCGCCGCGTACGTTGATCGGACTTGTTCCGATCAGCTTGACGAGGAGTTTCCGTCCGTGCTGAATTTGTCAGTCCTTCTAGTGCAGGCTGACGAAGGTGTCTTGAATCCGGTCGTGGACCTGATTGACGATCTACCGCCGCCTACAGTTTGAAGTGCCGGTTTCCTCGTGAAACTGGTCGGAGCCAGGCGCCTAGACGCCAGCATGGTAATCATCTACGAACTCCCTATGTATGTTTGTAGATTTCTTTGAATGTATTGAACACTTTCCGGGCAATTTTTGTTTTTCCGCTGCGCCCCGGGAAGTGGGATCCGGATCCGCCACCGCTATCCCAACACTATATGTATGAGAAATTTCGAGTAGCATAGACCTTGTTTTCAAAATCTCATGCATACACAAAGCTTTCGACAAACTGTCTTCCCATGCATAAAATCATTTTATTTCAAAAATAAAATTACCCCATGTTTTGTTGAGGGGGAGTTTTTGTTTTAAATATTAAGGGGGAGACGAGGCTTCTAACTCTTTTTGATTCCCACAAAAAGGGGGAGAAACATTTTTGAGCATAAACATACATGCATATGTTTATCCAGATTTTGTGTTAATCAAAAAGGGGGAGATTGTTGGATCTGTGTTTACAGATCAGAATCTAAGTTTTGATTCACACAAAATCTGCTTCTATTGTACTAATGCTCTACTTGACATGCGCAGCTTGCTTAGACTGGAGTAGACGTGAAGATATCCAAGCTAAGACAGTGAAGGGACGCCTGAGCTGGACTGGTCAAAGATATCAAGCTGGAACAGTAAGGGGACGCCCAAACTGGTTCGGTAGTTTACTTCCAGAAGTGCAGGGAACATCAAGCTGGTTCATCAGCTGGATGTTGGAGCAGCACGAAGATAAAGCACATAGTACGAACAGTAGTTCAAGCGCAGAATCAAGAGCAGAATTGAAGTGCAGAGTTGAAGCGAAGAATGCTCAAGTGCAGAACAGCTCAAGCGCAGATCAAGTGCAGTGTACAAGAGCAGTGATTGAGTGCGAAGCCGTATACAAGAGCAGTGATCAAGTGCACGCTTGATCATTGAGCACGACAATGATCAGTTCATCGTAGGGATCTCAGTCTTTGGGTAGACTGATATAGAGCTGATTAACAGTTTGCTTGCTGATAATTTGGATAAGGTGTCTCAATGGATCAAGAGGACAAGCAAGCAAAACTGGGGCTCGTGACGAGAAGAATAGAGCCCAGCTGGTTAAGGTCAAACCAGCTTGAAGTTAAGGAGACCAGCTGGGAGCAGACAAACCAACTCGCCGAATGATATCTGTGAGAAGCTTGATCTCACAGATATATAAACCAGCTGGTTGGCGACCAGCTGGGAATGGAGCAAAGCCGGAGCTTCAAAGCAGCTCGAAGAGTAGGAAAGAACAGCACAAGCTCAGCTTCAGACAAAAAGAAGCATAGATGCAGAAGTTGCTCCAGAAGATCAGCTCGAAGATAAGAACAAAGAAGCTGGTGAGGAATAGGAGAGAGCTCTGCAGGAGCTGATGAAGCAACCAACTTGAAGAAGAAACCAGCTGAAGGACTAGATCCAGACAAATCAATATGGTCAAACAAAGCAGTTTGAACAATCTTACGAAGACCAAATTAATTGGTTCAAACTGATTTTCATTGCCTTGTCCACATCAGGTACACGCAGACAAGAGCTCGAAATAACCAAAGGCTGCAGAATCACCGATGAACAGAGCTCAAGACAAATAAAGCCTGCAACACATTAAATGCCAAAGGACACAAAGTACATATGCGTCAGAAGACTTTTTATAACGGCTACATCTTTGTGTCCAATGGATATATCCAAGCAGAGGCTTTATAAAGAGGCGCAATGAAGCAGATTGAAACAATGCGCCATAACAGTGAGAGTGTGTTGTGCAAATCCAAAAAGAAAACAGTTGAAGACGCACAACACTTTATCTCGGGAGATAGCAGAATACCAGCTCGAACAAGGAGCACTTCCCAGAGTGTGTGAGATTTAAATCATTGAGAGATTATGCTTACACTGTAAATCTCACACACACACATTCACTCAAATTCAAGAGTTGAGCGAAATAAATAAAGAGTGATTGTGATTCAAATACTCTCCATTGTAGTATTTGGACAGAGACGTTAAACAAGTCTAGTTGTCTTTCGCACTCAGACGTTAAAGAAGTGTGTGTAGTCTTTGGACAAAGAAGTTAAACAAGTCCTTGTATCCTTTCTCACTGAGGCGTAAAAGAAGTGAAGTTAGTCACACAGTCTGCGAGGCTGGTGTGAAATGGTAGAAGCTAGGAGTTCTTGCGGCTGCTGGTCGAAGAGAGTGGGTTGCAACGATGGTCGTTGTAATCAAAGTCTTCTAGTGGATCCTTCCCGTGGCGAAAGAAGGGGAGATGCAGGAGATTGAGCTCCGAACTTCCAGAAACAAATCAGCGTATCTTCTTTATTATTTTTAGTACTTGCATACGCATCTCATATTTGCTTACGCGTTTACAACTGTTTAATTGGGCTTCGAACGGTGAAGTGCAGTTTGAGTTATTTCCGCATGTTTTATTTACATTACTCAATCTGTATCTCGTGGATCCTTCCCGTGGCGAAAGAAGGGGAGATGCAGGAGATTGAGCTCCGAACTTCCAGAAACAAATCAGCGTATCTTCTTTATTATTTTTAGTACTTGCATACGCATCTCATATTTGCTTACGCGTTTACAACTGTTTAATTGGGCTTCGAACGGTGAAGTGCAGTTTGAGTTATTTCCGCATGTTTTATTTACATTACTCAATCTGTATCTCGATGCACAAAGTATTCAAGAACACTGAGCTATTGCAGCTCAAGTTAAGTTAACCAGATCGTTTGGCCAAAGTTTCGAGCTGGTTCTAGTCGACTGGAATCAGCATGTTTAGCGCTCGCTTTGTATCGGGCTGGTTTTAACTCTAGCTGAAACCAGTCCGATCTTTGCGAACCCGGCTTCAACTTCTGGCTGAATCCTGCGTCTTTTCATTCGATTTGGTTACACCCTCTAGAACTGGTTATTGATCGAATAACTAGTCATTGCACATCGATAGAGGGAATTCGATCCCAACAAGTGGTATCAGAACAGGTTGTTATTGAATAGTGCATTTTATTCGAAAAATACTGTTAAAAAGTTTGCGCTCTGATTTCCGTTCGTAAGCCTGTCTGTGCTACAAAATTTTTAAGCTTTGAACCCTTAGCATATGGATAGGGGGAGGCATATTTCTTGATGCTCCTCTGGTCTATATGTTAGACCTTGTTTTCAAAAATATCATGCATACACAAAGCTTTCGACAAACTGTCTTCCCATGAATAAAATCATTTTATTTCAAAAATAAAATTACCCCATGTTTTGTTGAGGGGGAGTTTTGTTTTAAATATTAAGGAGGACACAAGGCTTCTAACTCTTTTTGATTCCCACAAAAAGGGGGAGAAACATTTTTGAGCATAAACATACATGCATATGTTTATCCAGATTTTGTGTTAATCAAAAAGGGGATATTGTTGGATCTGTGTTTACAGATCAGAATCTAAGTTTGATTCACACAAAATCTGCTTCTATTGTACTAATGCTCTACTTGACATGCGCAGCTTGCTTAGACTGGAGTAGACGTGAAGATATCCAAGCTAGGACAGTGAAGGGATGCCTGAGCTGGACTGGTCGAAGATATCAAGCTGGAACAGTAAGGGGACGCCCAAACTGGTTCGGCAGTTTACTTCCAGAAGTGCAGGGAACATCAAGCTGGTTCATCAGCTGGATGTTGGAGCAGCACGAAGCTCAAGCGCAGAGTACGAAGAGTAGTTCAAGCGCAGAATCAAGAGAAGAATTGAAGTGCAGAGTTGAAGCGAAGAATGCTCAAGTGCAGAACAGCTCAAGCACAGATCAAGTGCAGTGTACAAGAGCAGTGATTGAGTGTGAAGCCGTATACAAGAGCAGTGATCAAGTGCACGCTTGATCATTGAGCACGGCAATGATCAGTTCATCGTAGGGATCTTAGTCTTTGGGTTGACTGAGATAGAGCTGATTAACAGTTTGCTTGCTGATAATTTGGATAAGGTGTCTGAATGGATCAAGAGGACAAGCAAGAAAAACTGGGGCTCGTGACGAGAAGAATAGAGCCCCGCTGGTTAAGGTCAAACCAGCTTGAAGTTAAGGAGACCAGCTGGGAGCAAACAAACCAGCTCGCCGAATGATATCTGTGAGAAGCTTGATCTCAAAGATATATCAACCAGCTGGTTGCGACCAGCTGGGAATGGAGCAAAGCCGGAGCTTCAAAGCAGCTCGAAGAGCAGGAAAGAACAGCACAAGATCAGCTGCAGACAAAAAGAGGCGCAGATGCAGAAGTTTCTCCAGAAGATCAGCTCGAAGATAAGAACAAAGAAGCTGGTGAGGAGAAGGAGAGAGCTCTGCAGGAGCTGATGAAGAAACCAGCTTGAAGAAGAAACCAGCTGAAGGACCAGATCCAGACAAATCAATCTGGTCAAACAAAGCAGTTTGAACAATCTTACGAAGACCAACTTAATTGGTTCAAACTGATTTGCATTGCCTTGTCCACATCAGGTACAAGCAGACAAGAGCACGAAATGACCAAAGGCTGCAGAATCGCCGATGAACAGAGCTCAAGACAAATAAAGCCTGCAACACATTAAATGCCAAAGGACACAAAGTACATATGTCAGGCCTCGTGCACAACTCAGATATAAATCACGCAAAACATAGCGGAAGCAATAAAAAGTGGCTTAAAATTTTTGCTTGGCCTGACGGTTTATAACAGATAATTTAAAATAACACAATACATAAAATAATCCCAGTTTACATTTTGAAATACAACAGTACAGCAATACAAATACTAGCAACAATACAACAGCTGGCAACACTACAGCTGAATTAAAACTAAAGCACAGGGCATTCCCCGGCTGACAGCACTAGTACATAATATGCTATACGCTAACTGGGACACTCTATCCACCACCTGGGGCACCACCAGCTGGATCAAAGACACGCCCAGCTGTGAATCCTGGAAAACCTGTACAACCAGCAGGCAACAACACACAGACCCAGAGGGACCTCGGGGTCAAACCCCAGTACGGAGAGCAACAATACAGCAAACAGAAAGCAATAGATAAATATGCAGATGCTATGCAGGAGATCGAAGTACAACCAAAAGCTGGAAACTGAGGGATCTCAAACAGCAACTCGACAGTTGGATAAAACAACTCAACAGCTGGAGCGGAACAACTGAAAGACAGTAGTCACAGAATGTATACTGAGTATATGGGAGCTACCCACTCGTCTCACGTATACTGCACCAGATGCAACAATAGCTCAACCTGCTTTTGCCCACTCATGAGGTGTGGGAGCTACCCACTCCGCCCATAGCGGCTAACAGACCCAGCAGGGAGATTGAGGGATGGGAGTTACCCGCGCGCCTCCAACTTTAAGGTATACGGGAGTTACCCGCTCGTCCTTAAGCCCAACATCCTGGTACGCACAGATCGAATACAAGGCATAGCTAGCAAAACAGAGCCCAACGGCTGAATATGCGTGTATGAAAATGCAACAGCTGATATTATAAACATGCACAATAATAACAGCAAAGAGCATACACATCAAAGCATATAATCTACGCTCATCCAGTAGCTGTAACAAAGCTCAACATCCATACCTTAACTTCTGAATTTTACCTAGCACACGCAGATTGCCACAATGGAAATCCTAGAAACGCAGATCCACCACCTGCTAATCCAATACAAGCAATTGCTCAAGGACTATAATTCAGAAACACAACAGCTGGGAGCTACGACTCCACCAGCGCCAATTCTACCTTTCTATTACCACGAAAAGCTCTAGCAAGCTTAAGGAAGAGTCTTTACTTACCCCAAAAGGCTAGGATGGAATGCGAAATCCGACGCTTATGCTAACAGACTACACAAGGGAGATGTCTCTGCGATCCTCTTCCAGCTCCTCCGCTGCCTACGAAAAGGGTATGAGACGAAACGCCTTAGCAAGAGGAGTCCAACGCTACCACACTCACTCTCGTCGGAGCTATCTACCGACGGCGATTGGAACGAAGAAGATTACTGTGAACAGTAACTAGGGTATCACGACAAGATAAGGTTCACGGAAATATTTCTAAGTGTCGGGGAAACAATAATTGAACGCAAGGACCAAGTCCTCTATTTATAATCACAACTAACTAACTAGGAAACAGATCCACCGACAAAACCAGCTATCGCAACTGATATCCCAACCAACAGCTGAATCTCGCATCAGCTGAATCCTTACATCGATACCCCGCTCAACTAAATCAAACGACGTCGCAGAGGGACACGTCACCTGATACCTACTGCTGAACGACTAACCAACAGCTGATAGCTCAATCAACAGCTGATCCCTCAGTCAGCAGTTGGATACACGCACAACCCACAACTGAGTCCTAGCGCTACATCGAAACGCTGTCGTTCCAACTAATCCAAACGACGACGTAGAACCACTCACTGCTGAAACATGCTAGCGCACTCTCTACTGCTCAGCGACTGCTGATCTTGCTACAACTACTGAATACAACTACTCAGCGACAGCTGCTGACGTCACCACTGCTGAACGCCAACATCTAGCGATAACTCGCGCTAACTACTGATCGCTGAACACAAGCGCTGAAACCAATACCCGATAGCTTCTCTATGCATATCGACTCAAAGCTGATCTCAACAAAACCCGATTAATCTCATCAACTTTCGGGTCTCACATCTCTCCCCCACTAAAACAAGATTTCATCCTCGAAATCGACAAGTCCAGGAACAACTCAACTGAACCCAAGAGTTCAAGATAACTGGAAACAAGCTAACTACTGGAATCTATCGCAAGGCTCACCCAAACAGATGCGGCCACTCCCGCTGCATCTTCTCTTCCAGTTCCCAGGTAGCTTCCTCTCTACCATGCTTGCTCCACTGAACCATCACCAACGGAATGGTTTTATTTCTCAACTATTTCTCATTCCTATCCAAGATCTGCAAGGGATACTCAACGTAACTCAAAGTCTGATCAAGCTCAATCTCGTCTGTTCCCAACACATGAGACGGATCTGGCTCATACTTCCTCAACATGGAAACGTGAAAAACACCATGTAGAGAAGACAACTCTGCTGGCAACAACATTCGATAAGCTAAAGGGCCAATCCTCTCTAAGATCTCATAAGGACCAACATAACGAGGAGCTAACTTACCCTTGAGACCAAAACGCATCACACTTTGGAAAGGGGAAACCTTAAGGAAAACACGATCACCAACCTGAAACTCTAAAGGCCTACGCCTTATTCGCATAGCTGGCTTGGCGATCTTGTGCAGCTTTCATACATTGACGGATTAGATCCACATGATCTCTCATCTGCTGCACTAACTCTGGAGAAGACAGCTGCTTCTCCCCCACTTCTTCCCAACACACAGGCGATCTGCACTTCCTGCCATATAACGCCTCAAACGGTGCCATGCCAATCGTCACCTGATAGCTGTTATTATACAAAAACTCCACTAAAGACAGTGAATCCTGCTAGCTACCACCGAAGTCCATAACAACAGCTCTTAACATATCCTCCAAAATTTGGATAGTTCGCTCAGATTGGCCATCTGATTGGGGGTGATACGCTGTACTCATAGCCAATCTGGTACCTAAAGCTGCTTGAAAACTCTTCCAAAACCTGGAAGTAAACCTCGGATCTCTGTCTGAAACAATCGAAACAGGCACACCATGCAGACGTACTACAAAATCTATGTACAGCTTCGCCATTTTCTTCAAAGAAAACGTCATACCATAGGGAATGAAGTGCGCAGACTTTGAAAATCTATCTACAACCACCCAAACAGCATCGCACCCTCTGCTGGAACGAGGCATATGCGTCACTAAATCCATCTCTATGTGTTCCCAATTCCATTGGGGCACTTCCAGACTCTGCAATAGACCACCAGGTCTCATCCTTTCAGCCTTAACTTGCTGACAATTCAGACACTTGGCCACAAAATCAGCAACGTCATTCTTCAATCCAGCCCACCAGAAGCGAGGCTTCAGCGCTTGGTACATCTTCCTCACGCCAGGATGAACACTGTATCTACTGCAGTGCGCTTCTCTCAAGATCTGTTCCTTCTAGTCTATGAGGTTTGGAACAACCAGCCGGCCACAGAACCTCAAACAACCATCAGACAAAACAGAATAGTCCTCGAGCTGTCCAGCTCTTACCTTCAGCTTTAGCTCATGGATGGAAGGATCTGTCCTTTGAGCAGCTCTAATGCTCGCAACAACCTGTGGCTCAACTTGAAAAGAAGAAACCACAACGAAATCCTCAGCTGGGTAGAACCGCCAACCAGTAGTGCTAAGATGCTCACGGTCCTTAGAAGAATACAACGATGCAAGCATTGCTCCTTGAGCCTTTCTGCTCAATGCATCAGCAACTACATTCACTTTCCCAGGCTGGTACTGGATCTCACACTCAAAATCCTTAAGCAGCTCCATACATATACTCTGTATCATATTCAAATATGGCTGCGAAAACAAATACTGAAGGCTCTTGTGGTCTGAATACACCACAAACTGCTCGCCATACAGGTAATGACGCCAAATCTTCAAAGAAAAGACTACAGCTGCTAACTCCAAATCATGAACTGGGTATCGAGTCTCATGCGGTTTCAGCTGCCGCGAAGCATAAGCAATGACTCAACCATGCTGCATCAACACACAGCCCAATCCATTGAGCGAAGCATCTGAACACACCACGTAACCACCTAAACCAGACGGCAAGGCTAACACAGGCGCATATGTTAACTTCTCTTTGAGCAACTGAAAACTGTTCTCACATTGATCAGTCCAAACAAAACGCTTGTCCTTTTGGGTCAACTGTGTCATTGGCTTAGCTATGCTAGAAAATCCTTCGATAAAACGACGATAATAGCCAGCCAGACCCAAGAAACTACGAATCTCCGACACACTCTTGGGGTGTTCCCAACTAACAACAGCTTCTACTTTACTGGGATCAACCGAAATCCCCTCTGCTGAAATAATGTGACCCAAAAACACAACACGATCCAGTCAAAACTCGAACTTAGAAAACTTAGTGTACAGCTGCGAGTCTCTAAGCGTCTGAAGAACAACTCTCAAATGCTCCTTGTGCTCCAAATGAGTCTTCGAATACACCAAGATGTCATCGATGAACACTATCACAAACTGATCGATGAACTCTCGAAAGACCCTATTCATCAAGTCCATGAAAACTGCTGGGGAATTCGTCAATCCAAAAGGCATAACCAGAAACTCGAAATGCCCGTACCTAGTACGAAAAGCAGTCTTCGCAACATCTTGATCTCTTATCCTCAGCTGATGGTACCCTGAACGCAGATCGATCTTCGCATACACAGCCGAGCCTTGCAGCTGATCGAACATGTCATCGATCCTAAGCAACGGGTACTTATTCTTAACAGTAGCTTTATTCAGCTGGCGGAAATCAATGCACATCCTCATTGTGCCATCCTTCTTGACAAACAAGATAGGTGCTCCCCATGGCGACATGCTAGGCCTAATAAAGCCTTTCTCCAGCAAGTCATCCAGCTGCACCTTGAGCTCTCTCAACTCAGCAGGCGCTAAGCGATACGGTGCACGAGAAATCGGAGCTGTGCCAGGCACCAACTCAATGCTGAAGTCAATTTCCCTCCTCGGAGGAAAACCAGGAATCTTCTCCGGAAACACATCGGGAAAGTGACGCGCCATTGGAACGTCACTAAGTTGTACACGTGAAGAAGAAGATGCGTCCATCGCATAAATCATAAAACCAGCGTTCTCTGCTGATAACAGGCTAAACATCTCCATCGCTGAGATCAACGGAATCTTCGACTGAGAATCGTGGCCGTAGAAGTTCCACTTCTCGCCAAACTGAGGCCTAAAACGCACGGTCCCATGGAAGCAATCCACGGAGGCCCTATAACTGGAAAAAACATCCATTCCTACGATACAGTCAAAATCCCACAACGTTATCCTAATCAGGGTCGCTACTAGAACGTTCTCGCCAAACCTAAGAATGCCGTCCAAAACAACTTCTTGGGAGGGTAGGCTCGCGCCAGCGGGGTTGAGACAGAAACAACATCGTGAAACATAGTGGTACACAGACCACGCTCAATCACAAAAGCATCAGCAATAAACGAATGCGATGCACCGGTGTCAAAAAACACACGTGAAGGATAATCGAAAACAAAACAAGTACCTGAAATCACCCCGCTCGGCGTGCCCTCCGCCTGCTCCCTAGTAATGGCATTCACTTGGGCTTGTTGGGGAAAAGCGATATGCTGCTGGGAAGACTGTCCGGAACGCGACGGACCAGGATTCTGAAACGGCCTATACTGAGTCTCACGCAATCGCTGCTGCTGCTGCTGCTAAAAACCACGACCCCTAGACGGTCCACCACGCCCCTGCGGTGGTGCTGCAGCTTGCTGAGATCCAGCTAATGGACACACTCTCGCAAAGTGCCCATACTGACCACAAACGTTGCACGATCCTTGCACCCCAGTGCACTACGTCGAAAGGGTGCCTGTCACCACAAAATCCACAATACTCCACCTTGGAGCCACTGCTGCTAGAACTACCAGTACTAGAAGAACTAGAACCTCCTTTCTTCTTGAACTGGTGACCACGAGGCCTAAATCTCTGGCGTCCCGACTGCTGAGCTAACTGCTGCTACGGCGAAGGCTGAGATGACTGAGATGATTGGAAAGGTTGTGCTCCCCGAAACACTGGACGACTAATCTGTGCCACCTATGGCCTACGAGACCGACGGTTCCTCAAACCCTCCTCGATATCAATCGCACTATCCATAGCCTCTGCATAGCTCTTGGGTTTACTCGACAAAACCAAGGTATACAGCTCCTCATTCAGCCCTTCAAGAAACTTAGTCCTCTTCGCTCTCTCTCGGACAGCAACATGCGGCACGTACGCAAGAAGGGAAGAATACCTACGAGCATACTCTCTAGCAGACATGGAACCCTGCTCCAAGTTATCGAACTCACGCTCACGGGCGTTCACATAGGACTCCGGGACATACTCGTGACGAAAAGCAACACAGAAACTGTCCCATGAAATCCCCACTCCAGTCTCTTCCAAGGTCCTCGAAGCGCCTCTCCACCAACGCTCCACACCTTTTCTCAGCTAGAAGGTAGCTAAGCTCAACTTGAGCTCATCATCATACTGAACACGGTTGAATAGACCCATGATATGCTGCAACCAAGAGTCAGCATCCTCACTAGACTCATCCCCATTGAAAACCTGAGGACTCATACGCTGGAACCTCGCCATCACCAGTTCCATGCTATCCATGCGGGATGCCAACTCGTCAACCTCTTCTTCACCCTGTCTATCGTGCTCACGAGAGGGAAAACTGCACTGATCCTCGTTCTGACCTCCAGACTCTTCCTGAAACTGACCTCTACCTCTACCCCTACGTCTAGGCGGCATCTAAGAAGGCACTAAACAGGATAAGATCACACAGAACAGATACAGCACACAAAAATATATGCAGCACATAGATCACATAGTCATGCACAAGAAACACTCAACACTGTGCCAAGACGCAAGTGTGATAGAACGAAATCGAGCTTATCCCAGCTTAAGCTCTGATACCAAAAATGTCAGGCCTCGTGCACAACTCAGAGATAAACCACGCAAAACATAGCGGAAGCAATAAAAAGTGGCTTAAAATTTTTTCTTGGCCTGACGGTTTATAACAGATAATTTAAAATAACACAATACTTCAAATAATCCCAGTTTACATTTCGAAATACAACAATACATCAATACAAATACTAGCAACAATACAACAGCTGGAAACGCTACAACTGAATTAAAACTAAAGCACATGGCATTCCCCGGCTGACAGCACTAGTACATAATATGCTATACGCTAACTGGGACACTCTATACACCACCTGGGGCACCACCAGCTGGATCAAAACCACGCCCAGCTGTGAATCCTGGAAAACCTGTACAACCAGCAGGCAACAACACACATCCCCAGAGGACCTCGGGGTCAAACCCCAGTACGGAGAGCAACAATACAACAAACAGAAAGCAATAGATAAATATGCAGATGCTATGCAGGAGATCGAAGTACAACCAAAAGCTGGAAACTGAGGGATCTCAAACAGCAACTCGACAGCTGGATAACACAACTCAACAGCTGGAGCGTAACAACTGAAAGACAGTAGTCACAGAATGTATACTGAGTATATGGGAGCTACCCACTCGTCTCACGTATACTGCACCAGATGCAACAATAGCTCAACCTGTTGTTGCCCACTCATGAGGTGTGGGAGCTACCCACTCCGCCCATAGCGGCTAACAGACCCAGCAAGGAGATTGAGGGACGGGAGTTACCCACGCGCCTCCAACTTTAAGGTATATGGGAGTTACCCGCTCGTCCTTAAGCCCAACATCCTGGTACGCACAGATCGAACTGATTTGCATTGCCTTGTCCACATCAAGTACAAGCAGACAAGAGCTCGAAATGACCAAAGGCTGCAGAATCGCCGATGAACAGAGCTCAAGACAAATAAAGCCTGCAACACATTAAATGCCAAAGGACACAAAGTACATAAGCGTCAGAAGACTTTTTCAGAACGGATACATCTTTGTGTCCAACAGATATATCTAAGCAGAGGCTTTATAAAGAGGCGCAATGAAGCAGATTGAAACAATGCGCCATAACAGTGAGAGTGTGTTGTGCAAATCCAAAAAGAAAACACTTGAAGACGCACAACACTTTATCTGGGGAGATAGCAGAATACCAGCTCAAACAAGGAGCACTTCCCAGAGTGTGTGAGATTTAAATCATTGAGATATTATTCTTACACTGTAAATCTCACACACACACATTCACTCAAATTCGACAGTTGAGCGAAATAAATAAAGAGTGAATGTGATTCAAATACTCTCCATTGTAGTATTTGGACAGAGACGTTAAACAAGTCTAGTTGTCTTTCGCACTGAGACGTTAAAGAAGTGTGTGTAGTCTTTGGACAAAGACGTTAAACAAGTCCTTGTATCCTTTTTCACTGAGGCGTAAAAGAAGTGAAGTTAGTCACACAGTCTGCGGGGCTGGTGTTCAATGGTAGAAGCTAGGAGTTCTTGCGGCTGCTGGTCGTAGAGAGTGGGTTGCAACAAGGGTCGTTGTAATCAAAGTCTTCTAGTGGATCCTTCCCATGTCATGTGATTCAAATACTCTCCATTGTAGTATTTGGACAGAGACGTTAAACAAGTCTAGTTGTCTTTCGCACTGAGACGTTAAAGAAGTGTGTGTAGTCTTTGGACAAAGACGTTAAACAAGTCCTTGTATCCTTTTTCACTGAGGCGTAAAAGAAGTGAAGTTAGTCACACAGTCTGCGGGGCTGGTGTTCAATGGTAGAAGCTAGGAGTTCTTGCGGCTGCTGGTCGTAGAGAGTGGGTTGCAACAAGGGTCGTTGTAATCAAAGTCTTCTAGTGGATCCTTCCCATGTCGGAAGAAGGGGAGATGTAGGAGATTGAGCTTCGAACTTCCAGAAACAAATCAGCGTATCTTCTTTACTATTTTTAGTACTTGCATACGCATCTCATATTTGCTTACGCGTTTATAAGTGTTTAATTGGGCTTCGAACGATGAAGTGCAGTTTGAGTTATTTCCGCATGTTTTATTTACATTACTCAATCTGTATCTCGATGCACAAAGTATTCAAGAACACTGAGCTATTGCAGCTCAAGTTAAGTTAACCAGATCGTTCGGCCAAAGTGTCGAGCTGGTTCTAGTCTTCCGACTGGAATCAGCATGTTTAGCGCTCGCTTTGTATCGGGCTGGTTTTAACTCAAGCTGAAACCAGCCTGATCTTTGCGAACCCGGCTTCAACTTCTGGCTGAATCCTACGTCTTGTCATTTGATTTGGTTGCACCCTCTAGCACTGGTTATTGATCGAATAACTAGTCATTGCACATCGATAGAGGGAATTCGATCCCAACAGGGTACTCTATTAGTCTCCATGGCGCCAAGCTGGCATGGAAAGATGCGAGATGGATCAACACAATTACACCATCTCGACATTTGATCCAGAAGAACCCTGAAGCAGACCAACTTGGAGAATAACTCAAACATAGAATCTGCCCAGATATAGGGGGCAGATTAGAGACCAGCTGGTTAAGGTCAAGCCAGCTGGACTAAAATAACAAGGGCAGCTGAGCTCAAGAGCAGCTGACAAGAGCAAATTGGAAGTGAGTAAAAGCATCTTGCTCGGAGTAGAGAAACCAGCTGGCCGTATGATATCTATGAGAAGGCTCATCTCACAGATGAAGATATAGGAAGACTCCTGTAGTGAAAGATTCAACTAGATGGAAGGAAACCAGCTGGGAATGAAGTAAAGCTGGGGACAAGCTTAGTGAAGCAACCAGCTCAGGGTTGAAACAGCTGAAGAGAACCAGCTGGAAGGACACCAGCTGGTAGAACAGATTAGAAGACAAGTGAGTAAAGCATCTTGCTCGGAGTAGAGAAACCAGCTGGCCGTATGATATCTATGAGAAGGCTCATCTCACAGATGAAGATATAGGAAGACTCCTGTAGTGAAAGATTCAACTAGATGGAAGGAAACCAGCTGGGAATGAAGTAAAGCTGGGGACAAGCTTAGTGAAGCAACCAGCTCAGGGTTGAAACAGCTGAAGAGAACCAGCTGGAAGGACACCAGCTGGTAGAACAGATTAGAAGACCTACGTCAGATCAAAATTAGTTTGTGTAATATCAGAATACTAGAAGACAAACTAATTAGTTTGATCGAGACAAACTGAGCTTGAAGATTGCAAAGGCTGAAGAAGCACCGATGAAAAGAGCTCAAGTCAAATAAAGCCTGCAACGCAATAAAAGCCAAAGGACACAAGTAAAACAGTGTCAGAAGACTTTTCAAACGGCTACAAGCTTGTGTCCAACGGACAAATCTGATAAGCGGCTTTATATATCAAGAGCAGGAGAAGGAAGAAAAGTAGTGAGAGCCGAGCAGAGAGAGTGGGAGTGCATAAGCTAAAACAGAATACAAGCCTAATGCACAACCTTTGGAAGACATCGAGAGACCAGCTCAAAAAGGAGCACTTCCCAGTGTGTGAGATTTTATCTTTGAGAGATTGTACTTACACTGAAAATCTCACACGCCTACACATTCACTAAAATTCAAGAGTTGAGCAAAACAGAATAGAGTGAATGTAAATTAAAACTTTCCATTGTACTCTTTGGACAGAGACATTAAACAATTCTAGTTGTCTTTCACACTGAGACATTAAAAAAGTGTCTGTAGCCTTTCTCACTGAGGCAGTAAAGAAGTGAAGTTAGACACACAGCTTGCGGGCTTAGTGCGCAGTGGTTGCTGGTCGTAGGAGTGGGTTGCAGCGAGGGTCGCTGTAATCAAAGCCTTCTAGTGGATCCTTCCCGATTGCGGAAGAAGGGGAGACGTAGGAGATTCAGCTCCGAACTTCCATAAACAAATCACAGCATATTTCTTTACTGCTTACTGCATTTACTTTCATGCATTGCATATTTGTTTACTACGCATAAACCGTAAATGAGCTTTCGAATATAAGAGTTCAGTTTGAGTTATTTCCACATGATTTTAATTCATTACTCAATCTGTATCTCGGTGTACAAACTTTTAAGAACACTAAGCTATTGCAGCTCAAGATTTATTGAACCAGATTGTTTGTGTCAAACCAGCTTGCAGAGCTGCTGGTAATTCGGACCAGCTCGTAAGAGCTGATGGTCCAGCTTCACGCTGATCTGGTTTATAAGTTGCGTGCTGGTTTTCAATAAATTTAAAATGCACGTAACTATCGGGGTTGGTGTTTGGGCTGTGTGAGAGCCTACGTGAGTTGTGGCAGAGCTCATGAACACACCCCCTAGTTTCGATCCTAACAATTGGTATCAGAGTAGTTTGTTCATGAATAGTGCATTTTTTCTTCGAAAATTTTTAAACGGTTTAAAAATTTTTGTCTGCTTGATAGTCTTTCGAAATCTTGTCTATGCTACAAAATTTTTAAGGCTTTCAAAACTCATGTTATATGGATAGGGGGAGAAATTTTTATTGAATTGCAGAGCAGTTTCTCGAAAGAAAAGTGCAGCAATATCTGTTCCGACGAGCTGACAGATTGCGCGAGATCTGTGGACTCCAAGATCTCTAGGGCTGGCGAGGCTATGTCTTAGGGAAAAATGGAAGAGATTCTGTAAATTGAATCTTCTATTGCTCCTCTGGTCTAAATAAATGAGAACCTTTGAGTAGCATAGATTCTATCTTTAAAATCTCATGCATATGTTTTTCACAAAATGTAGTCCCTCCGAAAGTGATTTTGATTTGAAAATAAAAATAACCCCATGCTCTATTTAGGGGGAGTTTTTTTTAAATATTAAGGGGGAGAATTTATTTCGAAACCTTTTTGATTCCCACAAAATGAGGAGAAATATTATCCAAGGAGATTAGTGGCTTAATCAGTCCAGGTTAGTGGCTAACTAATCGATATAGATTAGCTTGAGGAGCATCCGTTAAGAGGGAACAGCTCGGACACGAGCTGGTTTTAGGGTTGATGCTAAGCTGATGGAAGGAGCTGCATCGGATTTCAGTTCAGATCAGCACCAATGTAAGTTTTCTGGATGCTTCGTGCTGACCCCAGAGATGCAAGCTTGTCTTAGGGCTGAGCTGGTTGAGTGTCTGTGCAAATGTTGGAAAGATCAAGCTGTTGGCGCTAGTGTTCTGGGTAGTACGCGAGCTGGAGCAGCTTGAATGCGAGCTGGAAGTTAGAGCACTGTGTTGTGCTGGGTTGTGGAGCTGCTGCTGGTGCAATAACTAGTCCAGTGCAGTGCTCAGAGCTGATAGCAGTTAGGAATTAGCGATGAGCTGACGGGTTGATTTCCTGTGTTGTATTTAGCCATGCTGGGCACGCGAACTGATGTTGTTGCAGCATAAAGCAGCACAGTGCAACGGTTTGAGCTGAGGGCAGTTTAGGTTATAGATGTAAGCTGGATTCATCTTCGGGGGTTACGTATGCCGTAATCTGAGTTGACCCTTGTGAGTTGGGTTGACCATCATGAGCTGATTTAAGTACGTGCTTTGACACTTAGGTGCGTGAGCTGATATGGAAGCTCTGTGATCTAGAAGAGACAGCGAAAGCTGAATAGCGCATCGCAAAATTTTTTGGGAATAACAGAGTAGCAAGGGGTTTTGCTGTCTGAGCATAAGCTGGGTTAAGCTTAGGAAAGAACTGGTTGTATTTATGAGACTGGACAAGAGCTGTTTAAGGTTCCAGATTTGGAGAGAACTGTCCAGTACGCGTAATCTGTTCAGTTCATAATCTGAACTATTTTTGCGAGCGGTACTGCTGTGAATACTGTGAGCTGTTCTAGGCTTAGGCGCTGCGAACTGATAGCATCGCGGGCTATTGTGGCTGCTGTAAGTGTTGGGGAACCGCGGCGGATCCGGATCGCGCCTCCCGGCGAGGCAGCGGAAGAACAAAAATTTGGCCGGGAGACGATCAATACAATTCAATAAACAACAGGCTATGACATTCATAGGGTGTTTAGATGACTACCTTGCTGGCAACTCGTGCCTGGCTCCGACCAGTTTCTCGATGAAACCGGCACTTCACGGTAGATGGCGGTAGACTACGTCAATCAGGTCCATGACCGGATACGAGACTCCTTCGTCAGCCTGCACTATAATGCCTGACGAGATCGGCGCGGACGGATTCTCCTCGTCAAGTTGGCCGGAACAAATTCCGGTGACTCGAATCGGCGACGGCGGCGGCGGCGGCTTGTTTAGAGAGGAGGGGGGCGGCGCCTTTTGCTAGGTTTAGGTTGTGTAGTAGTTTTGTATAATGAAGCTTAAGTCTAATTAAATAGACTTAGTCATAGTCTTGGACCGGCCCAACGGGCCCGGGTCCAACGGATGAACATTCCGTTCATCCCTATCACCGTGACTTCATCGTAACTCCGATCTCCGATCAGATCGGACCGATCGACTCAGTTTCCAAAACAGAATACTATGATCTGAAAAACCATTTTTCAGAACCCCAGTGCAAAATGACCGTTTTGCCCCTCAACAGCAGAAATCACGATTTGACCCCTGTTGACGTTTAGGAAGTCGCACTCCATAAAATCCTCTTCTCACGCTCAACACATTGAGCTGAGTATCCATGCGGAAATCTCGAATACAGTACTTGTGTGACCCTCAATGGTTCAGGGATACAGCTAGACGTGGGCCCACAACCATTGCGGCTCCGGAATTCAAAGTGAGACGCCTATCATGTAGAGTCTCAATGACGTTTCGAGTCGTGAGGACTAATCAGTACAACCAAGACCTCAGACTTATCCACTCGACAAATGGTAACCACTTGGAAAGTCCGAACGAGGGTAGTTTGATAGATCACCTGGTCACTATCTATCTGCATGCTCAGAACATCACAATGTTCCCTACCAATGAAACATGGTACTTCGCATCGCAGATACTAGTATCTAGCTCGGGCGGCATTATCCTCATTTTGACGGCCCAATCGACTAGGAACATGTTCAGAATACACAGTGACTATTATATGTGTTTCATGATAGCCGTCATACCCACTATCACATCTAACATACACTTTAGCGTATTCTAGGTCTTTACTCAACGCAATTGCTAATCATCATACAACACAATGAAAGTAAAGAATGCCATATAAATAAATGTGAATATCATATATAAAGATTGTTTCATACAAGAGTCTATAAACCCACACGCCACAAGTTGGCTAGTTGGGCATCTACTCTAACAATCTCCCACTTGCCCTAAAGCCAACTACTCATCAGACGCAGTCCCATTGTTTCGCGATGTTTTTCAAACAACGGTCCAGGCAAGGGCTTCGTAAGTGGATCAGCAACGTTATCCACAGAGGCGACTCTCTCAACTGCTATGTCACATCTAGCCACAATATCTCGGATTATGTGGTATTTCCTCAGATGTGTTTGGATCTTTGGTGAGACCTAGGCTCCTTTGCTTTCACAACGGCACCCGTGTTGTCGCAGTACACGGGACTGGACCAACTCCATTAGGAATGACGCCCAACTTTTGGACGAAATTCCTTATCCAAACGGCCTCCTTAGCAGCAGCTGATGCTGCGATGTACTCAGCCTCAGTGGTTGAATCTACGATGGTGTCTTGCTTGGAACTCTTCCAAGAGACAGCACCACCATTGAGCATGAATCAAATCCAGAGGTAGATTTCGAATCATCCACGTCACACTGGAAGCTAGAATCAGTGTAGCCTTCCAGTTTCAGTTCACCACCCCCATAGACCATGAACATATTCTTAGTCCTTCGTAAGTACTTAAGAATATCCTTCACAGCCTTCAAATGCAATTGGCCGGGTTTGGCCTGGTAGCGGCTCATGACACTCAGAGCATATGCGACATCCGGTCCCCTTAGCAGCAGCTGATGCTGGAATGTACTCAGCCTCAGTGGTTGAATCCACGATGGTGCTTGCTTGGAACTCTTCCAAGAGACAGCACCACCATTGAGCATGAATACAAATCCAGAGGTAGATTTCGAATCATCCACGTCACACTGGAAGCTAGAATCAGTGTAGCCTTCCAGTTTCAGTTCACCACCCCCATAGAACATGAACATATTCTTAGTCCTTCGTAAGTACTTAAGAATATCCTTCACGGCCTTCCAATGCAATTGGCCGGGGTTGGCCTGGTAGCGGCTCATGACACTCAGAGCATATGCGACATCCGGTCTAGTCGAGATCATGCCATACATAATACTACCTATTGCCGAGGCATATGGCACACGTGTCATACTCTCTATCTCCTCATCAGTCTTCGGACACATAGACTTAGATAGAGTGACCCCGTGGCACATAGGTAGATGTCCTCTCTTGGACTCTTCCATAGAGAACCTCTTAAGTATGGTATCGATGTAGGTAGCTTGGGTGAGTCCGAGCATCCGTTTAGATCTATCCCGATAGATCTGTATTCCAAGAATATAGGATGCTTCACCAATGTCCTTCATCGAAAATCTACTAGACAACCATACTTTAGTTGACTGCAACATTCCTACATCATTCCCAATGAGTAGAATGTCATCAACATAAAGTACGAGGAATGTCACAGCACATTTAACTACCTTCTTATAGACACATGGCTCCTCGGGATTCTTGATGAAACCAAATTCCTTAATTGTTTCACCGAATCTCAGGTTCCAACTTCGTGATGCTTGTTCGAGACCGTAGATCGATCTCTGAAGCTTGCATACCTTATGCTCGCTTCCAACAGATGTGAAACCCTCAGACTGCGTCATATAGATCTCTTCCGTAATGTTTCCATTAAGGAACGCAGTTTTCACATCCATTTGCCATATCTCATAGTCGTACCATCGCGGCTATGGCTAACAAGATTCTAATTGACTTGAACATTGCGACTGGCGAGAAGGTTTCATCATAGTCAACACCTTGCCTTTGAGTGTAACCTTTCGCGACCAGTCATGCCTTGTAGGTCATTACCTTACCATCAGGCCCAAGTTTCCTCTTGTATACCCATTTACACCCAATAGGAACAATTCCTTTGGGAGGGTCAACAAGAGTCCAAACTTGGTTAGCATGCATTGAGTTAAAAACAGACTGCATTGCTTCAAGCCACAAATTAGAATTAGCATCGGAAATTGCCTCCTTGAAAGTTCTTGGATCAGATCCAACAACTTGATCGCTTTGATCATCTTCAAGGAGAAAACCATATCTCTCAGGAGCCCTAGGAATCCTTTCGGATCTCCTCGGTGCGACCATTTCTGGTACTGGCTCTGGAGGTGCAGGAGATTCACTTGGTACTTCGATTGGATCTCGAACCTCTTCGAGTTCTACTATCTTGACCTTTCTATCAAGTAGAAATTCCCTTTCCATAAAGGTGGCATTCCTAGAAACAAACACTTTTGTTTCGCTCGGATAGTAGAAGTAGTATCCAATGGAATTCTTTGGATACCCAATGAAGTAGCATAAGATGGATCTCGTATCCAGCTTATCTCCCACTGTCTGCTTCACGTAAGCAGGACATCCCTAAATCCTCATGTATGAGTACTTGGGTGGTTTGCCCATCCATATCTCATATGGGGTCTTATCCACTGCCTTGGTGTGGACATTGTTCAACAACATTACCGCCGTTTCGAGCGCATAGCCCCAAAACGAGGTAGGAAGTTCAGTGAAGCTCATCATAGATCGAACCATGTCCAACAAGGTCCGATTACGACGCTCCTCTACACCATTGAGCTGTGGTGTTGCCGGAGGGGTCCACTGTGCGAGAATCCCATTCTCTTTTAGATAGTCTTGAAAATCAGCACTTAAGTATTCACCACATCGATCAGATCGAAGTACTTTAATACTTTTGCCTAATTGATTTTCTACTTCAGCCTTGAATTCTTTGAACTTTTCAAAGGATTCAGACTTGTACTTCATCAAGTACAAGTACCCATACCTAGAGTAATCATCGTTAAAGGTGATGAAGTATGTGTGACCATATTTAGTACCAATACCAAACGGGCCGCACACATCAGTATGGATCAAATCCAATAGGCCTTGAGCACGCTCACCCTTGCCCTTGAAGGGTTGCTTGGTCATCTTTCCCTTAAGACAAGATTCACAAGTCGGTAGGGAGTTAATGTCTGACATATCAAACATGTCACTCGTAACTAACTTGTTCATCCTACTTAGAGAAATATGACCTAGCCTAGCGTGCCAAAGTTATGCTGGGTTCAAGCTATCGTGTTTCCTTTTAATCGTTGTTGTATGTGCTTCGATATCGCTAGTTGGAACGTCTTTTAATTTTAAGGTGTACAAATCGTTTTCACGTTCCCCAATTCCAATTAAACATTCATTCTTGTAAATATTGCAAATCG
Organism: Dorcoceras hygrometricum; assembly: GCA_001598015.1. Lineage (NCBI taxonomy): Eukaryota > Viridiplantae > Streptophyta > Magnoliopsida > Lamiales > Gesneriaceae > Dorcoceras > Dorcoceras hygrometricum. Next base: position 95,829 of record KQ988614.1, read on the forward strand.
AATTAGCAAACATACAAGAATATCCATCACTATCAAGCATAGAAACAGAAATAATGTTCTTTATTAATTCGGGAATAAATAAAACGTTTCTCAACAACAACTTAAAATCAGAAGACAGAAATAAATAAAAATCTCCTATAGCTACTGCAGCAACCCTTGCTCCATTGCCAAGCCTCAAGTGGGTCTCACCCTCTCTAAGACGTCGGCTTCTTGTTATCACCTGCAAATCATTGCAGATATGAGATCCACATCCGGTATCAAGTACCCAAGAAGTCGAATTAAGAGACATATTTATTTCAATATAGAACATACCTTTCGCAGTTCGCAACTGCTCGAGGTACTCCTTGCAGTTCCTCCTCCAATGCCCAGCCTTGTGGCAGTGGTGGCAAATATCCTCAGACTTGTTTGGTTTGGAAGCCTTTGCCTTTGGCTTCTTGGCGGACTTTTCCTCCTTCGCAGGAGCAGAACGCTTCTTGCTCTTGCGTCTGGGTCCCTTCTTCGCAGAGGAAGAAGAACACATAAGGAGGACGGGTTTGTCCTTCTTTATGGTCCCTTCAAACACTACAAGCATGTTAACCACCTCTTCAAGGGTGGCTGCCAGCTTGTTCATGTTGAAGTTGACCACAAAGGGGTCAAATGCAGTGGGTAGCGAGAGGAGAAGTACATCCACCGACAGCTCGTGTGGAAGTACGATATCAAGGCCCGACAGCTTTTCAACGAGCCCAATCATACGAACCCCATGCTCGCGGACCGAAGTCCCATCGCGCATGCGTCTCGTCATCAGCTCCTTGACAGCCGTGAACCTCTCATGTCGAGAGTTCTCCCCGTATAGCTCTTTGAGATGAAAAAGTATGTCAGCAGCATACTTCGTCTTCTCAAAACGCCGTTGCATTTCATTGGACATCGATGCCATCACATAGCACCGAGCTTTAACCTCGTCTTCCCACCATTTTTTAAGCGTTACCAGCTCCTCAGGCCTGATATCGGCAGGGGCTTCCTTCAGAGTACTCTTCTCTATCGCATAAAGAAGTTTCTCCGAAGCCAATACAAGATTGAGGTTGCGGAGCCAGTCTTGGTAGTTCAGACCGGTGAACCTGTTGCTATCCAGTATAGCAGCGAGTGGGTTTTTCATCGAAACCATTTTATAAGCAGTAATACTGAAAAGGAAAACAGACATGCATTACTAACTATATAAAAATAATCGCTAAGACATAAAACATGGTCGTTAAGTTTTATGAATTACCCTCTCACTATTTTAACGATTTCACCACCCTCTAATGAAATCGAGAAAACATGTTTCTTTAGCGGGTACACGGAGCCCAATCAAGCGACCATGGACCCGAATAATATCAGCCATCCATGACCCCCAAAAGGTAGTTTCCGATTGCAACCGGTGCAACCTCCATGTATTCACCTCACGTCCAGTAAGGGCCCAATAATATGACGCTGTTTACTATCACGTGTCAATATTACCCATCAATGTTGAGTCATGAAGGACGGTCCCCTTAACGTCCCCAATAATATGAGCCAACGTTAAAGGGAGTTCCAATCGAACTCACAACGATTGTCAATGGCGTGGACAGCTTTCCGGCATACATGACCCCCTCAATAATATGAGCCGGGCCATGTATACGGGTAGAATCGACGTACACCCATTGTTGATGGAAGGTAATGAAATTTAAACAATTTTAAATACCCTTTAGTTTATCGAATAAACATTTGTCTTGATATAAGTTTTAAATCATATTTAAAACGAGGGATTTTATTTTCGAAAAATTTGGTCTCATGCATTTATTTTAAATCAAATTTAAAAACATGCAATATGCGGATTCAACCAACTATATATATCAATATATATAAATATTGGGATGATCGATCGCGAGAGCTATGCGGTCCGTGGTTTCCAGCCACGGACCTGGGTCCAATCCTAGGGGTAATGCAATATGCAATGCAATCCTATTACAATGCTTTCGGTTTTACAGATCTTCGGTCTTCAATATTCTTGATCGTCATTGTCCACCGTCTTCGGATGTACTCCCACTAAATCTAGTAATTTTACATTTAAATTTACCATGACATACAAGGGATACATTTATCAAGGGGTGGGAACGGGCCACAAACAGGCCCACTTTAAATGATAATCAAAATATTTACAAACCGAATCACAAAACCCTATCGCATACACCTAACAAATTGGGCACGGCTCTCGATCATCCCAATCATGCAATTAATTTAATTAACATGCATAAATTAAATAATCTAATTATTTATCACAAAATCATATTTTAATCATAAAATCGCATTTTATAATAAAATCGTATTTTGTCGATAAAATCAAATTTTAATCAACAAAATCATATTTCATTATAAAATCATATTTTATAATTAAAATCACATTTTGCTAATTTTAATTATATCATATTGGGCGTAAACAATTCTAGGCCAAAAAATCTCAAAATTTCAAAATCGACCAAAACGGGCCTGATATCGAATATCGGCCCAAAAACTTCACGGGCTGCTCGGGACAGGCCCGAACAAAACCCTAGAAGAATTCAGCCGTCACGACATCGCCGGAGCTTCGCCGGAGCTGCGGCCGGCGGCGGCGGTGCCACCACGAAAAAAATCACGCGGCGGCATCCGCACAACGCCGCGCCAAGCGCGACGCACGGCCGCGTGCAACATCGCGCGCCCATCGACGAGGAGCATGCGCAACCAGTGCGCAAGAGGCTGGCAACCAGCACGCCACCGTGCGCCTCCCCGTGTGCGAGAACCTGCAAGTCTCGGCCGGCATGCAATCGCGCGGAGAAGCGCGCATGTATCTCCACCCTCGCACAGCCAGTGCGCGCATCAGCCTCCACCGACCGCGCAACTTGCGCGGCCATCGCGTGACCAGCACGCTACCGCGCGCGCTCATGCTCGTGGGGAGGGGCGCGGCCATGCGCGGCGGCGCCGTGGCCGAGAAAATTTTTTTTTTTTTTTATGATTGATTTCAAATCTGAAAATTTGAGACATTAGATACAATAAGGCACTAATTGTATTGATCAGATCCGAAAACCTTGGCTCTGATACCACTGTTGGGGAACCGCGGTGGATCCGGATCGCGCCTCCCAGCGAGGCAGCGGAAGAACAAAAATTTGGCCGGGAGATGATCAATACAATTCAATAATCAACAGGCTATACGAGATCGGCGCGGACGGATTCTCCTCGTCAAGTTGGCCGGAACAAATTCCGGCGACTCGAAGCGGCGGCGGCGGCACTAGGCGGCGGCGGCTTGTTTAGAGAGGAGGGGGGCGGCGCCTTTTTCTAGGTTTAGGGTTAGGTTGTGTAGTAGTTTTGTATAATGAAGCTTAAGTCTAATTAAATAGACTTATTCATAGTCTTGGACCGGCCCAACGGGCCCGGGTCCAACGGATGAACATTCCGTTCATCCCTATCACCGTGACTTTATCGTAACTCCGATCGCCGATCAGATCGGACCAATCGACTCAGTTTCCAAAACTGAATACTATGATCTGAAAAACCATTTTTCAGAACCCCAGTGCAAAATGACCGTTTTGCCCCTCAACAGCGGGAAATCACGATTTGACCCCTATTGACTTTTAGGAAGTCGCACTCCCTAAAATCCTCTTCTCATGCTCAACACATTGAGCTGAGTATCCGTGCAGGAATCTCGAATCCAGTACTTGTGTGACCCTAAATGGTTCAGAGATACAGCTAGCCGTGGGCCCACAACCATTGTGGCTCTGGATCACAATTCCGGACTTGCCCAACGGATCATGGTAAGAGCGTCTAGCAACATCGCCCCATGATCCCCTAGGTATCAATGATAGTGCCTGCAAGAACCAGTTGGTCGTGGTTAGCGTACAGTACGGTCGTTTCAATCCATATATCCCGATCAGATCAACGATCATTGGTAAATCGAGAGTCGCTAAAGATCCGACAGCTATGCGTACATCTTGGAGATCGAATAGTGACATCGCGAGTGTAACTAGGTAAACACATTTACCTAAAACACTTCTAGTACTCTGGCCAGAGATTTATACACTATTATCCCCTCAGATAGCATAGGATATCCACGCATGTCTGCGAGCGGTGAATCCTCGACAACGATGCATCGACTCCTACATGCATTGGGGTCTCACCAAATCCTGCCGCCTGATGACCCCAAGTGAGTCGGCAAACGAGTCAAAGTGAGACGCCTAACATGTAGAGTCTCAATGACGTTTCGAGTCATGAGGACTAATCAGTACAACCAAGACCTCGGACTTATCCACTCGACAAATGGTAACCACTTGGAAAGTCTGAACGAGGGTAGTTCGATAGATCACCTGGTCACTATCTATCTGCATGCTCAGAACATCACAATGTTCCCTACCAATGAAACATGGTACTTCGCATCGCAGATACTAGTCTCTAGCTCGGGCGGCCTTATCCTCATTTTGACTGTCCAATTGACTAGGAACATGTTCAGAATACACAGTGACTATTAGATGTGTTTCATGATAGCCGTCATACCCACTATCACATCTAACATACACTTTAGCGTATTCTAGGTCTTTACTCAACGTAATTGTTAATCATCATACAACACAATGAAAGTAAATAATGCCATATAAATAAATGCGAATATCATATATAAAGATTGTTTCATACAAGAGTCTATAAACCCACACGCCACAAGTTGGCTAGTTGGGCATCTACTCTAACAGTAAGATGGATAGGGTATCCAGAGCTGAATTTCAGGGAGGAGGTCTGATCTGAGTTGGTGTAAGCTGTCTGGTAGCACTGTGCGGTTTACCCTGTGTTGAGCTGGCGTGACCTGCTCTACTTTTCCTAGCGCAAGCTGTTGTGCGGACAATTTTGAGTGAGAGCTGAGTGTGGTCCCGTAAGCTGGTCTGTGCGTGTGCGCGTGATGATTTGTACGCTGGGCAGTACACAGTGCAGAAGCCTGAGCTGTGGATGACACTATAGATGTGACCTGAGCGGAATTGTTTTGTTAGCTTGAAGGAATTTTCTACCGTAAGCTGTTCTGGAGATTACAGCCTTGAGGAGAACATTTCTGGGATTTCCAGTGTGAGTGTAAGCTGGATTTAGCTTAGAAGGGTTCTGGATGCTCTGATCTAAAGGAGCAGATTTCGAGAGGTGACACTATGCTGATTGGCAGAATCAGCTTTGGGTGAAATCTGTGGGTAGTGGTCAGTTTTGATGAGAACTGGTCATACTTCTCCTGAGCTGGAGTAATTCCCGAGAGCTGAATGGAGTTTGTGAACCGAAGGGTACGCGAGAGCTGAACAACATCCCAAAAGCTGATCAGATGAGAGCTGAATGGTTGTGCATGCTGAGCTGCATGCGTGAGCTGATATAGTGTCGAAAGCTGAGCCGAATTGTAAGCACAGTAGAGCAGACAGGGGTAGATTAAGTAGATATGTATAGTTGACCATGGACCAACACTTAGTCATTTTACACCTCCCGATATTTATTCTCTCCCGATAATTCTCTCTAGAAACCCTAGCTAGAACTGTTCATCCGAGACCTTCTCATTTCAATTTCGGGAGTTTGGCTGACTGGTTTTGAGCAAGGGTGCTAGAGCTAGAAGCATCTGTCCAATAGCTTTAACCTCGTACCAGTTTGGAGGCCTATAGCGAAGAAATAGAGAAGTTGACGAAAGATGAAATGTTCGAGTTTTAGCAGTTCCAGCTGAGCTGAGCTTCGTTGAGGTAACTGAAGGTCCTAGTGTTGATTTCAGCCCTTATATATCTGTATTTGGGCTATGATCTGACCTTATCCGTAGATCTTGAGCTGGCTGACCTTAGAGGTTTAGGCCGCGAGCTGTTTGAACTTGAGTCTGTGCTGATTCACGTAGATATTTTGTAGATCCGTAGCTCTCTTGAGTTTTGATCTGTATTGGTGGCCGAAGCTGTTGGACGAGATCTAGGGTTTGGGCAGAGAGCATTTCTGTTGCAGTCGTGAGCTTGGATTGAGGCTGTGGTAAGATCTGCATAATGTACGGATTGAGCTTATACTTACAGCCTTGAGATAGGCATGGAAATCTGTTTATGAGTGCTGTCTAGCTGTGCCATGTGTGTCATGTTGTAGCCTAAGTTGGTTTGCTTTGTAGGCTGATTATTTAAGCTGCTATGCGTATTACCTGATGTTCTTGATGTCGTGCTGTTACGTTGGTATATGATTGTATGTTGTAGCATGTGATTCATTAATTTTTCAAACATACACATCATGTTGATCCTGTAATGCTTCTGCATAGCATATCGAGCTCCTCCATTGTGACCTGCGTGCTATTCTATGAGTTGAGCTTATGCCCCTTTGTGACCTTTTGCTAGCTGTTGCTGCTGTTGAGCTCCTATGCGATCTGTTGTTGGCCGTACCCTGTTAGCAAGCTCCCTCGTAATATTATGCTAGCCTTTTTGTTTTGCGGCCTTTCCTTGTTATCCTCTGCTGGCTTTGTGTGCTAATCTGTATGTACCAGGAAGCTAGTTGATGGATTTATTGAGGACGAGCGGCTAGCTACCGTTCTCCTATTATCCCTGCTGTTGTGAGACCCGACAGATTAGTGGAGCGATTAATTTAATTAATCGGATTTAACATAGACCAGATCAGGCGTGAGCTGATCTGGGATGGGCCAGCTTGGAGCTGGTATGCTTAGTGAACGTACGCTGGTTTGTGCGTGGATTCCGATTTGGGTTAGTTTTCGTAGAACGGTCAGATCTGGCTGCTTGGAGTCTTAAGAATTATATTGCAAGCCATTTTGGGTACGCTAAGTCGATTATTCGAAGCGGGTGCTGGAGCAACGTCGTTTGAAGGAAACCTGCTTTAAAGAGAGGAATCTGGTAGCGCTACGTGAATCGGTTCGGTTTGTAATTATGTGTAGATCGGTTCCGGGTTGTCCAGACCGAAAGGTAGTGCGACGTCGTTTCGGGTTACCAGTAGACGCCGTTAAGTGTACCCGTGTAAGCGCTAGTTGGATGACACGTGTGAGTCGACCAAAGTTAAATCTGGACAGTGCATGTGATCTGTTCTGGATTGTGGTGCAACGCCGTTTTGAGAAACCATATCTGGTGCGTGTTGTGCTAGAGTGCAGTTGGATGACGTGTACTAGATGAGAGAGAGAGAAAGGCTAGTGAGCTGGTCAAATATGAGTGGGACTCCTGTGCGACGTCGTTTGGTGGTAGCCAGATCTGGAATAGCGTAGAGTTCAGATATGGTATAGTGTTCAGATCTGAGTTAGTACCAGCTGTGAGCCCTGAGTGTCGGTGGGTACTGTTCATCAAAACTGGAGACTTAAGTTGTATAAATAGAGGACTTTCACCAGACAAATACCATTACTTCCCAAAACTTAGAAATATCTTTCCCCGTAAACATATCCTCTACTGTAGTGAAACCCGTTCACCGTAGTCTATTTCTTCCGATTCCCGACGGTAGACGACACAGATTTGAGCAAGGGTGGTAGAGTTGAGTTCCTCTTGCGAAGATCGTTCTTTCTATACCTCTTTGAGAGCTTTGTCAACTGGAATAAGAACGCGAAGAAGCTACAGTGTACTATCGTTCGCATTGAGGTCGATTGATTCTTCTGCTCAGGAAGTGCTTTCGAGTAAGTATAAGATCCTACCTTGCGTTTAGTTTAGAGTAATCTGTTGTGTTTTAGAGGTAGGATAGAGCTAGGTTGAGCTGGTAGTGTCAGGCCCGGTGCTCTAAGACATAGATTAGATAATCAAGTAAGCACAATTATGCGGAAGCATTAAGATTTGGGCTTAAAAATTTTCGAATTTGGGCCTGATCCAAACTATCATTCAAAATAAGTTCATAATCCAAATAAGGATTTAAACTTGAAATCCAACAACATCAGCAACAGGCAACAAGTATCAAATACAGATCCCCTCAAATACTGTAGGCACAGGACATCCCCTGGCTCAATATATCAATGCATAAAATATATATATAACTGGGACTCAGAATGGGGATCTTCCAGCAGACGCTCAAATCAGTCCAGCTGGATTACCTGAAGTGTTAGAGTAGATGCCCAACTATCCAACTTGTGGCGTGTGGGTTTTCATTGACTCTTGTACAAACGATCTTTATATATGATATTCACATTCTTTTATATGGCATTCTTTACTTTCATTATGTGTGTAATGATTTACAATTGTGTTGAGTAAAGACCTAGATTACACTAAAGCGTATGTTAGATGTGATAGTGGGTATGACGGCTATCATGAAACACATCTAATAGTCGCTGTGTATTCTGAACATGTTCCTAGTCGATTGGGCCGTCAAAATGAGGATAAGGCCGCCCGAGTTCGAGACTAGTATCTGCGATGCGAAGTACCATGTTTCATTGGTAGGGAACAGTGTGATGTTCTGAGCATGCAGATAGATAGTGACATGGTGATCTATCGAACTACCCTCCTTCGATGATAGGCGTTTTGACCCATTTTCCGACTCTCTTGGGGTCACCAGGCGTCGGGATTGGGTGAGACCCCGATGCATGTAGGAGTCGATGCAATGCATTCGAGGATTCACCGCTCGCAGACATGCGTGAATATCCTATGCTATCTGAGGGGATAATAGTGT
>KQ988614.1:107453-120523 GCA_001598015.1 Dorcoceras hygrometricum
GCATCAATCAAATTCAGGCTCAATATGTATGCGTGAATGCCAAGAAATATCAATTCACTAGATACATAAATCATACGCAAACAGAACAGATAATCAAATCACAGTCAGGCAAATCTGTTCACATAAAAACTCATTCACAAAATTCTCAACACACTGGAAATATTCTCATGCTTATGCCAAAGCAGTTTAAATATGCTCAAATCCGTTCCTTCCTCAGTAGCTAATACCTCAACAGATCTTACAAAGACAGAGCACCAACAACCCGCTCAGGTTTACTATCCCAACAGCTCTCGACGAACTCAACAGAAGCTGCTTAAAAGCTCAAATCCAAAGCTGCTCAAGAACGAAAGAACTACTGGACAACGTCGCGAAGATATCGAACTCTTCAACTACTTCGCGCTCCTTCAACTCATCGATCTAAAGCTAAAAACTGGTATCAATAGAAAGCTCTAAGAGATACGAACCCAGCGCCACCAGCCTTGCTCCAAAAGGCGGCGTAAATCGACAACAATCTCAAGAAATAGGGTTCGATGAACAGTAAGGGTTCACGAAGCTCTCGGGAAGAAGATAAGAAATATCGGGTTCGAAATCGACTAAGTGTTGCTGGACACTTATATTTAAATCTCCCAGTCAAAGCTACAGAAGTCAATCACACAAATCTGGATTCTACCTCAGATCTGGGCGCCATCTCAAATAATAGCGCTAACTCAGATCTGACTCTGCTACGCTATCCTCTCGCGCAATCACCAAACGACGTCGCGTTGAAGTCCCGCTCCAAACAAACAGATCTCGAGACAAAGGCTCGCTCGCTCATCCAGATTTGGTAAAATCTGAAATCATTAAACCGCACCGGTCTACGCCAACTCACGAACCAGACCGGTCCACACAGTACCTGTGACGCCCGAACCCACGGGGTCACGAATTTGGGGTGAAGAAGATACTGAAATAAAAGAAGGGCTGAATGATAATTTGTTATAAGCTGTATTTCTTATAACTTAGAAAAATTACGAACACAAACACAAATCGTGATCATACACACACTCGGGCGCCTAGTACTGAAAATTTGCGGAAAAAAAGATTTCATATATGTATACTGCAATTGCGGACCGGCCCAAGTCCAACATTAAGTCTATATATGATTGGACTTAATTAAGAGACTTAAGATTTATTACAATCAATCATAACCAAACCCTACACTAAAAGCACGCCGCCTCCCTTTCTTCTCCAAGCCGCCGCCGCCGCCGCCCGCCGTGCGCCGCCGCCGCCCGCCGCCGATCGTCGCCGGAAATTTGTTCCGGCCAGTTCGACGTGGAGAATCCGATCGTGCTGATCTCGTCAGGACTTCTAGTGCAGTCTGACGAAGGAGCCTCGAATCTGGTCGTGGACCGGATTGACGAATCTACCGCAATCAACCGAGAAGCGCCGGGTTCTTGAAACACCGGTTGGAGCCAGGCACAAGTGCCAGACAGGTGACTTGCTAAACACCCTATGTATGTCGATACATATGTTTGTTTTGATTATTCGTATTGATCGCATCCCGGTTAATTTTTGTTCTTCCGCTGCCTGCCGGGGTGCGGATCCGGATCCATTCCAACATGAAGATCCTGCAAAGGCCAACACAGACCAAAGCAGCCCAAAATAGGGAAAATAAACGAGGTCAAACCTCAGTACGAAGAGCACTCATAAAACATCAATTCATAAAACATGCAATATTTCAAGCCATGATATGCATGAGGGTACCAAAGAACATTGGTAATCAAGGCCAACAACTCAGCTGGAAATTCAAATCTCAATGGAGCCTCAACACCACGCACAACCAATCAGCCGATGGAAATCATCGATCCGTGATCTTCAGGTGCGACAATCCGCCGACCATCACTGTTCAATGGTCTTTAGGCACGACAACTCAGTCGGCCACCACATCGATGATAGCATTGGACCTTTCAGGCGCGACAGCTCAGCCGATCGATCACAACGCTAGCTCAATTCGGGCATCAATCAAATTCAGGCTCAATATGTATGCGTGAATGCCAAGAAATATCAATTCACTAGATACATAAATCATACGCAAACAGAACAGATAATCAAATCACAGTCAGGCAAATCTGTTCACATAAAAACTCATTCACAAAATTCTCAACACACTGGAAATATTCTCATGCTTATGCCAAAGCAGTTTAAATATGCTCAAATCCGTTCCTTCCTCAGTAGCTAATACCTCAACAGATCTTACAAAGACAGAGCACCAACAACCCGCTCAGGTTTACTATCCCAACAGCTCTCGACGAACTCAACAGAAGCTGCTTAAAAGCTCAAATCCAAAGCTGCTCAAGAACGAAAGAACTACTGGACAACGTCGCGAAGATATCGAACTCTTCAACTACTTCGCGCTCCTTCAACTCATCGATCTAAAGCTAAAAACTGGTATCAATAGAAAGCTCTAAGAGATACGAACCCAGCGCCACCAGCCTTGCTCCAAAAGGCGGCGTAAATCGACAACAATCTCAAGAAATAGGGTTCGATGAACAGTAAGGGTTCACGAAGCTCTCGGGAAGAAGATAAGAAATATCGGGTTCGAAATCGACTAAGTGCTCATTACACAAAATTCTCAACACACTGGAAATATTCTCATGCTTATGCCAAAGCAGTTTAAATATGCTCAAATCCGTTCCTTCCTCAGTAGCTAATACCTCAACAGATCTTACAAAGACAGAGCACCAACAACCCGCTCAGGTTTACTATCCCAACAGCTCTCGACGAACTCAACAGAAGCTGCTTAAAAGCTCAAATCCAAAGCTGCTCAAGAACGAAAGAACTACTGGACAACGTCGCGAAGATATCGAACTCTTCAACTACTTCGCGCTCCTTCAACTCATCGATCTAAAGCTAAAAACTGGTATCAATAGAAAGCTCTAAGAGATACGAACCCAGCGCCACCAGCCTTGCTCCAAAAGGCGGCGTAAATCGACAACAATCTCAAGAAATAGGGTTCGATGAACAGTAAGGGTTCACGAAGCTCTCGGGAAGAAGATAAGAAATATCGGGTTCGAAATCGACTAAGTGTTGCTGGACACTTATATTTAAATCTCCCAGTCAAAGCTACAGAAGTCAATCACACAAATCTGGATTCTACCTCAGATCTGGGCGCCATCTCAAATAATAGCGCTAACTCAGATCTGACTCTGCTACGCTATCCTCTCGCGCAATCACCAAACGACGTCGCGTTGAAGTCCCGCTCCAAACAAACAGATCTCGAGACAAAGGCTCGCTCGCTCATCCAGATTTGGTAAAATCTGAAATCATTAAACCGCACCCGTCTACACCAACTCACGAACCGGACCGGTCCACACAGTACCGTTGACCAACACTTGACTTGTCCAAGTTGACGCGCACACCTGCTCACTCCCAATGAACAGATTTCACTCAACCAACGTCAAATCTGATAACATGATACGACGTTGCCAACTCTAGATTCCACTACTCAAATCTGTTCCCTCAACTCAAAGTCTCCCGAACATCACAAATCTGATATCTTCTGATACCAAACGTAATGCGATACAAATTAGATCATTCCCGAGTACAATCAACATAAAACCTCTTATGCAAATCTGGTCTATTCCAAGCCACCCGATAGCGACCAACAGTCCACATCTGATCTGTTCTACCTCACATCTGAAAATCCAAAAATCACCAACAGAAAAACCAAATCCTTCAAATCTGGAAACCCGATGGTTAACATCTCCCTTGGTTAATCCTTATCCGGATCTGATTATTTCGTTAATCACTAATTAACAAATTTCTAGTCCTCACACTCTCCCCCACTAGAAATGGATTTCGATCTCGAAATCAACTTACAGCAACAGATCAGAATCACAGAAAACACCTAAAACTCACCAAAACATAGACAAACAATATGCCCAACATGCCTCAATGCTTAACAGAACCACAAATCATACGCACAAAACAACTCAAAGAACGAATAAACAAGTCAGAAAATTTACCTGGAAATCTACTGTCATCGCTCAAACAGATGAGAGGCCATTCATGTCTCATCTTTAGTCGAACTTCCCAGGTAGCTTCTTCTCTACCATGCTTGCTCCATTTGACCATTACCAACGGAATAGTCGTGTTCCTCAGCTGCTTCTCCTTCCTATCCAGAATCTGTACTGGATATTCAACATTGCTCAGGGTCTGATCTAGCTCCACTTCATCAGTTCTTAGTACATGGGACGGATCTGGCTCATATTCCCTCAACATAGATACATGAAACACATCATGCATCACTGCTAATTCATCAAACAGTTGCAATCTATAAGCCGAAGACCCAATACTCTCAACAATCTCAAAGGGACCAACGAATCTAGGAGCCAATTTACCCTTAACTCTGAATCTCATCACGCTCTTGAAATGAGAAACTTTCAAAAATACTCGATCGCCAACTTCAAATTCTAAAGGCCTGCGCCACTTTTTTCGCATAAATCGCAAAAAGATCTTTTGCAGCTTTCATTCTACTCCGAATCAACTCAATCGAGTATTTCATATGCTGCACAAATTCAGGAGTAGACAACTGTTTCTCACCAACTTCTTCCCAACAAATTGGTGATCTACACTTTCGACCATATAGTCCGTTGTGCACTTGATCAAATGACTTCTGATATCAGTTCTAGCATATAGCTCATTGTGAAGGGGCAATAGAAATCTGTACAATTGCTCACCCTTCCGTTGTGAAAGGGCAACTGACATCTAGACAGCTGCTCACCCTTCCGTTATGACCGTCTGTTATCTATGCCATATCCTTAAAAATAAACTTTCATTCCTTTAAACTCCTTTCTTTCGAAATCTTCTTTGAATCAGCTTCGAAAATCACCAGGGTTCACTTCTTTTAAAACTCGCTTCCCAATTTTAAAACTTATTGAGTATCAGATTTGACTACTGGAAAGTGATCGCTGAAATGCAAACAGATTTATCTAAAGGAAACTGTACTGGAAAGCAAAACAGATTTCGATTGGGGAAAACAAATTCCTCAGGTGGAGCGTAACGTTGAACAGATGTGACAACAAGGAGCAGTACTGTTAGCATGAAACAGATCTGACTGTGGAACTGTAGTGATAGCGAGAAACAGATGTCTCCAACAGAATAGTGTTTGGAAAAGAAAAAGATGTCGTTGGTCAACTCAGATGTCAACGCAACTAGCTTGGTCAACTCAGATGTCAACGCAACTAGGTTGGTCAACTCAGCAACGAAATGATTTGTAAGGTGAAATCTAACCAAAATATGATGTGTAGCGAAAACACGGATCTGAATTGAAATTTTGAATTTTGAATATGAAATATAGTCGCTAACATAGGAAACAAAGTCTGAATAAGAACTTGGTGCTGCAACATCACGAATGAAATCTACGATACCAGTTATGCCTATCAAACCAGACTTAGTTTCTGATTCTAATAGCATCTCCGTTTACATAGAGTCAAATTCAAATGTTACCATTCACCAGAACTAAGAACATTCATGAATATACGTGACTCAAATCTGAACTCCTCAGTACGTTTAAACATCCTTAACTTTCTTAAAACATTCTGAAAAACTTTGGAAGCAGAAAACATAATTTTGAACCCGATCTTTCTTTCTTTTCTTAAACATTCTTGAACATATGTAAACATGAACTTAAACATAACTTTAAACATACAGGCAAGAAGATCCATAAAATGAGGAAAATCAATATATGCTTCAAATGGTGTAGCAAGGATCAGCTTTTACTTGCCTTTGAATTGAGCTTTACAACGACAGTTGATTCCTGCAGAGTTCCTCTTCCTTAAGCAATCACAACGAGCTTTTTTGGAAATGAGAGAACACAAAAGAGTTTTCTTTTTGCAAGTGAAGTAAACTTTTCCTTCGTAACAAGTATTTATATGGGAGGGATTAGTGGCAGGTGAGGTGTAATCATCAAGCATGACACACCTTGCCTAAAGTTATGAATTTTTTTAGTAAAATCTCCCTCTCAATATTTTAGTTGCAAATCTACCAAATAATTTTAAAAGAAAACATTTTGTTCTACTTAATATTATTTTCAACAGGTTTCTAAAATCTGCTCGTATATTACGCTTGGAGTGACATCTGCTGGAATTTGCTGAGTCGTACCTCATTTCTAAAATCACAAAAATCTGCTTTCATAATATAGCTTATGCTAACATTTAAATTGTCATTTTGACCCTTGAAATAAATAAGATTCAAATATGTGATCTTATGGATTTTGGGGCGTTACAACTCTACCCTCCTTATTGAAATTTCATCCGCGAAATTTACTTACCAAACAGATATGGGTAAAGGTTAAGCATATCAGCTTCTGTCTCCCACGTAGCTTCTCGCTCCGATTTGTTAGACCATTGTATCTTAACCATAGGAATACTACGATTTCTTAGCTTTCTAACTTCTCGAATAAGAATTCTCTCTGGTCTCTCTTCGTAACTTAAATCTGGTGCTAACTGGATTGGCTCATGGCTTAGCACATGCGAAGGGTTAGGAATATACTTCCTCAAAGCTGAAACATGAAAAAGGCTATGCACTGCTGACATCTGCGGGGGCAGTGTTAAACGATAAGTTAGCATTCCTCTTCTTTCTAGAATCTCATATGGTCCAATATATCTTGGACTCAGCTTTCCTTTCTTCCCAAAACGCATTACTCCTTTCATTGGAGCAATTCTAAGAAATACATGATCGCCAATTTCAAAACTCAGATCTCTTCTCCTATTATCTGCGTAACTCTCTACCGGCTTTGAGCAGCTTTCATTCGCTCTCTTTTCTTTCTAACAGCTTCTGCTTTTTGCTCCACTATATCTGGTCCTAAACCAGCTCTCTCACCAACTTCATCCCAGTGAAGAGGTGTTCTACATTTGCGTCCATAGAGAGCTTCATATGGAGCCATCTGGATAGATGCTTGGAAACTGTTATTGTACGCAAATTCTACCAATGGTAGCTTTAAATCCCATCCTTCTGAAAAATCCACCATATATGCTTTGAGCAAATCTTCTAAAATTTGAATCACCCTTTCAGATTATCCATCTGTCTGGGGTGAAAGGCTGTGCTAAAGGTCAGCTTCGTACCCATAGCTCTATGCAAACTTTTCCAGAAATCTGATGTAAACTTCGGATCTCTATCTGATACTATGGAAACTGGAACACCATGCAGCCTCACTATTTCCTTTACATACAAATCTGCATATTTGCTCACATCGTATGTTGTCTTAACTAGTAAGAAGTGAGCAGACTTAGTGAGTCTATCTATTAAAACCCAAATTGAGTTATATCCTTGAACAGTCTTGGGTAGACCAACTACAAAATCCATCGCTATACACTCCCATTTCCATTCTGGAATAGGCATTGGCTTCAATAATCCTGCTGGTCTTTGGTGTTCAGCTTTCACCAATTGACAAGTCAAACATTCAGAGACAAATCTAGCAATGTCTCGCTTCATTCCTGGCCACCAATACAACTTTTGGAGGTCTTTATACATCTTAATACTCCCCGGATGTACAGAATATGGGGCTGTATGGGCCTCCATCATCAAATCTGATCTTAAGGTGTCTACTTGGGGCACCCAGATTCTTCCCAGATATTTGATCATTCTTTCTTCACAAAAGTAGAGGTTGCTACCTCTGTCTCTATCTTGTTTAACCCACTTCTGAAGTTGCTCATCCTTTGGTTGTCCCTCACGAATCTGATCTACCAGATTTGACCTTATGGAGAGATCTGACAAAACCATAGTACTACCATTGGGCACTACTTCTATTCCAGACTTCTCAATATCATACGCCAATGGTCTCTGGACAAAGAGCTGAGCTAATCCAACATATTTCCTACTCAAGGCATCTGCCACCACATTGGATTTTCCTGGGTGATAGCTGATTATACAATCATAATCCTTTACTAGCTCTAACCATCTCCTCTGCCTCATATTCAAATCCTTCTGGGTGAAGAAATACTTGAGGCTCTTATGATCAGTGAATATTTCACATTTCTCCCCATAGAGATAATGTCTCCAAATCTTAAGGGCAAAGACTACAGCTGCTAATTCTAGGTCATGCGTAGGATAATTCCTCTAATGATCCTTAAGTTGTCTGGAAGCATAAGAAATCACTCTACGGTCCTGCATCAGTACAGCACCTAGACCCATCTTAGACGCATCTGTATAGATGACAAACTTTCCTTTATCTGATGGCATGGTTAGCACAGGGGCTTCTATCAGCGCTTGCTTCAACTTGTCAAAGCTGTTTTGACATTCTGGAGTCCATTAATACTTAACCAGCTTTCTTGTCAGCAAGGTCAAGGGGACAGCTATCTTAGAAAATTCTTGGATAAATCGCCTATAATATCCGGCTAAACCCAAGAAACTCCTTATCTCTGAAACAGATCTTGGTACTGGCCAGTCACGAACAACTTCTACCTTAGCTGGGTCAACTTCTAATCCATCCTTAGATATAATATGACCTAAGAATGCTACTTTCTCCAACCAGAAGTCACACTTGCTAAATTTAGCAAACAACTGCTTATTCTTCAAAACTTGAAGTACTGTCCACAAATGGTCGACATGCTCAAATCTGGTCTTAGAATACACTAAGATGTAATCTATGAACACAACTACAAATTGGTCCAGAAATGGTTGGAAAACTCTATTCATTAAATGAAAGCTGATGGAGCATTCGTAAGTCCAAAAGGCATTACTAAGAACTCATAATGACCATAACGAGTCTTGAAGGCTGTCTTATAGATATCTGATGCCTTAATCTTTAACTGGTGGTAACCAGACCTTAAATCAATCTTAGAAAAGACTACTGATCCTTTAAACTGGTCAAAAAGATCCTCAATTCTAGGAAGAAGATATTTATTCTTAATGGTTAGCTTATTCAGCTCTCTATAATCTATACAAAACCTCAGATTTCCATCTTTCTTCTTAGCGAAAAGAACAGGGGCTCCCCAGGGGGGACGTAATGGGTCTAATAAATACCTTATCCAACAGATCTTTTATCTGTTTCCTTAATTCATTCGTCTCTGATGGAGCTAAACGGTAGGGTGGTCTAGAAACTGGAGCTGCTCCTGGAACTAAGTCAATCAAAAATTCCAGTTCTCTGTCTGGTGATAGTCCATGTATATCCTCTGGAAAAACCTCGGGAAACTCATTCACCACCTCCAAATCTGAAAGTTGGGGCTTACTAATCGTTTCTAAGGACGACAAGCTTGCCAAAAATCCTACCCCTCCTTTCCTCAAACAGCGTTGAGCCTTAAGAGCTGATATAATACGAGGAATCCTCCAAACATGATTGGCTTCAAACTTAAATGGATCTCCTCTGGGTGGATTAACCACTAGTGTTCGAAGCTTAAAGTCTATCACTACTCCATACTTAGTCAGCCAGTCTACTCCCAAAATTATATCGAACTCAGGCATTGGTAACACAATTAAATTGGCAGTAATCAAATGCCCTTGAAGTCTAAGTTCTAAACTTCGAAACAAGTCATGGGATACTAACTCTTCTCTCGATGGTACTGTTACACAAAAGCCTATAGCTACTTGTTCAGGCTTAATGGGTAACTTCTTAGCAAAATTGGCTGCTATAAAGGAGTGAGTAGCTCCTGAATCTATCGAAGCCATAGAAGGCAAACCAGCAATCATAATCTTACCCGTGACTACTGTCGAGTCTAGGTTGGCTTGGTCAACTGCCATCACGTAGGCTCTACTGGTCACCAGTTGCCTTGACTTTGGGCAATTCCTCATGATATGCTCTGGCAACCCACATCTATAGCAGACGTTCTGTCCAAGTCTGCATTGACCAGGGTGTATCTTCTGACACTTAGGAAACACTGATCTGTTATTGCTAGCTGGAACTGCACTAATGGGTTGGATCGGTAGAGGTTTCTGTTCCTGAGGCCTCTGCTGATTCTTATTTTGCTTCTTGAAGGGCCTCTGATCTTTCTGCTGAAAGGCCTACCTCTTCTGCTGTCTTTCTTCATCAACATCCTTCCAGTCTCTTTCAATACGCAGGTCTCTATCCATTGCTTCTCTGTAAGTCTTGGGCACAGATAGCCTAACGTTCATCTTGAACATAGGCTTCAATCCTTCCACAAAATTACTTAACTTCTCTTATGGGTCGTTACCTATCAAAGGCACAAAGTAACACCCTATTTCAAATGCCCTTACATACTCCTATACGGTCATGCTCCCCTGTTTCAGGTTCAGAAACTCCCTCTTCAGTTCAGACCTCTTGTCTGCCGTGAAGTATTGCTCAAAGAATACATGTTTGAAATCTGCCCAAGAAAGATTCAACAAATCCACAGACAGCTTAGCTCCTTCCCACCAAATCATGGCGTCATATCTTAACATGTAGATAGCACACCTTGACCTATCTAAATCTGGCATATGGAGGTACTCAAAGATAACCTCCATCGATTTGATCCAGCTTTCAGCAACTAATGGGTCCGTTGTACCACTAAACTCCTTCGGTTTCTGTCTTCTGAACTTTTCTTGGGGATCATCATGGCTTGGTCCTCTACTGCTAGAAGATTGGCCATTACCCCTGCCGGTTTGCTCTACCAGCAACCTCAAGAGTTGAGCGATACTAGCATTACTATCAGGACTAGTTTCTTCTAAGGGAATACCTCTTCTACTTCTTCCTCTTCCTGACATCTTATAATATATAGCCTGTAATCCACCACATATAATTATCAGAACATGCTAAAAATTAAAAAACAATGCTCTGAAAAATAAACTCACAGCTTTGGAGAAACGGTCGATGAAATCTGATCCAACTGACAGTGCATGTGTTTATCTCAGGAACATTGCTCTGATACCATGTTGTGACACCCGAACCCACGGGGTCACGAATTTGGGGTGAAGAAGATAGTGAAATAAAAGAAGGACTGAATGATAATTTGTTATAAGCTGTATTTCTTATAACTTAGAAAAATTACGAACACAAACACAAATCTGAACATACACACACTCGGTGCTAATTTGCGGAAAAACAGATTTCATATATGTATACTGCAATTGCGATATTAAAACATCTGAAATTCTATATGAATTTAATACTATTGCAATTGATCTAATACAAATGTCTATGATAAAAGACAACAACATCTAAGACAAGGGAAACGCTGTCCATAGATAAACACTTCACCACCCAGCTGTCTCAGCTTCCACCTTCCGCATGTCCCTTAACTGTCTCACCTGCACCATTTTAAAAGCTAATGAGCCTAGGGGCTCAGCAAGTAAAATCTGAGTAATAACAAAGTCATTTATCGCAGGCAGACATCTGAACATTTACATAAATGAATTTAAAGGTACTTCATTTAAACATAAACATTCTTTCGTAAACTTTCTTAAAACTTTCTTTCATAACTTGGATGCGGGGAAAATAACCCAGATCCCTTCATTTAATTCTTGCACTTTAAGATTTATGGCTTAGAAGCTCTACTTAGGTCCGTTGTGCACTTGATCAAATGACTTCTCATATCAGTTTTAGCATATAGCTCATTGTGAAGGGGCAATAGACATCTGTACAATTGCTCACCCTTCCGCTGTGAAAGGGCAACTGACATCTGGACAGCTGCTCACCCTTCCGTTATGACCGTCTGTTATCTATGCCATAAATCCTTAAAAATAAACTTTCATCTCTACTTAGGTCCGTTGTGCACTTGATCAAATGACTTCTCATATCAGTTTTAGCATATAGCTCATTGTGAAGGGGCAATAGACATCTGTACAATTGCTCACCCTTCCGCTGTGAAAGGGCAACTGACATCTGGACAGCTGCTCACCCTTCCGTTATGACCGTCTGTTATCTATGCCATAAATCCTTAAAAATAAACTTTCATTCCTTTAAACTCCTTTCTTTCAAAATCTTCTTTGAAATCAGCTTCGAAAATCACCAGGGTTCACTTCTTTTAAAACTCGCTTCCCAATTTTAAAACTTACTGAGTATCAGATTTGACTACTGGAAAGTGATCGCTGAAATGCGAACTGATTTCTCTAAAGGAAACTGTACTGGAAAGAAAAACAGATTTCGATTGGGGAAAACAGATTCCTCAGGTGGAGCGTAACGTTGAACAGATGTGACAACAAGGAGCAGTACTGTTAGCATGAAACAGATCTGAATGTGTAACTGTAGTGATAGCGAGAAACAAATGTCTCCAACAGAATAGTGTTTGGAAAAGAAACAGATGTCGTTGGTCAACTCAGATGTCAATGCAACTAGGTTGGTCAACTCAGATGTCAACGCAACTAGGTTGGTCAACTCCGCAGCGAATGATTTGTAAGGTGAAATCTAACCAAAATCTGATGTGTAGCGAAAACACGGATCTGAATTGAAATTTCGAATTTTAAATATGAAATTTAGTCGCTAACATAGGAACAAAGTTTGAATAAGAACTTGGTGCTGCAACATCACAAATGAAATCTACGATACCAGTTCTGCCTATCCAACCAGACTTAGTTTCTGATTCGACTAGCATCTCCGATTACATAGAGTCAAATTCAAATGTTACCATTCACCAGAACGAAGAACATTCATGAACATACGTAACTCAAATCTGAACTCCTCGGTACTTTTAAACATCCTTAACTTTCTTAAAACATTCTGGAAAAACTTTGGAAGCAGAAAACATAATTTTGAACCCGATATTTCTTTCTTTTCTTAAACATTCTTGAACATACGTAAACATGAACTTAAACATAACTTTAAACATACAGGCAAGCAGATCCATAAAACGAGGAAAAATCAATATATGCTTCAAATGGTGTAGCAAGGATCAGCTTTACTTGACTTTGAACTGAGCTTTAAAACGGCAGTTGATTCCTGCAGAGTTCCTCCTCCTCAAGCAATCACAAAGAGCTTCTTTGGAAATGAGAGAACACAAAAGAGTTTTCTTTTTGCAAGTGAAAGTAAAGTTTTCCTTCGTAACAAGTATTTGTATGGGAGGGATTAGTGGCAGGTGATGTGTAATCATCAAGCATGACACACCTTACCTAAAGTTATGAATTTTAGTAAAATTTCCCTCTCAATATATTAGTTTGCAAATCTT
>KQ988614.1:125549-147215 GCA_001598015.1 Dorcoceras hygrometricum
CCGGGCCAGCCCCAAACAAACCCTAGAAAAAAACAACCCAGCCGTCAGACATCGCCGGAGTTTCACCGGAGCGGCGGCCGCACGGCGGCGGCCGCCATCAACGAATTTTGCGCGCGACACAAGGCCGCGCGCCGCCGCGATAGGCGCGCATCGTCGCGCACGTTGCGCCCAACAGCCATCGGCCAGCCTCCGACCAGCGCAACAATTTGCGCGCAAGTCTTGGCCGTCAGCCGCCTACTGGTTGCGCAACATATTGCGCACAACAGCACCCTCCGGCCGCGCAACATGCGTGGCCCATCGTGCGACCAGCACGCTACCGCGCGCGCTCATGCGCGCGGGGAGAGAGGGGGTAGCGCCGCCGCACACGGCGGTGGCCGACAGCAACGAATCAAAGGATTTTTGTTCGATTTCAATATGAAATTAAAGATTAGATACAATATGGCAGTAATCGTATTGATCAGATCCGAACCTTGGCTCTGATACCACTGTAGGGGAACCGCGGCGGATCCGGATCACGCCTCCCGGCGAGGCAGCGGAAGAAAAAAATTTGGCCGGGAGACGATCAATAAAATTCAATAAACAAATCAATCTATGACATTCATAGGGTGTTTCTCGGTGATTACCTTGCTGGCAACTCGTGCCTGGCTCCGACCAGTTTCGCAAGGAAACCGGCACTTCACGGTAGGCGACGGTAGATAACGTCAATCTGGTCCACGACCGGATACGAGACTCCTTCGTCAGCCTGCACTAGAAGGCCTGACGAGATCGGCATGGACGGATTCTTCTCGAAATATTAGCCGGAACAATTTCCGGCGAGGGAGGCGGCGGCGGCGGCGCTAGGCGGCGGCGGCTTTGAGTGAGAGGAGGGAGGGCGGCGCACGCTTTAGGGTTAGGGTTATGATTGTGTAATGAGTTAAGTATTTAGTTATGAAGCCTAAGTCTATATTAAATAGACTTAGTGATGGACTTGGACCGGCCCAACGGGCCCAGGTCCAACGGATGAACATTCAGTTCATCCCCATCACCGTGACTTCATCGTAACTCCGATCGCCGATAGAATCGGACCGATCGACTCAGTTTCCAAAACTGAATACTATGATATGAAAAACCATTTTTCAGAACCCCAGTGCAAAATGACCGTTTTGCCCCTCAACAGCGGGAAATCACGATTTGACCCCTGTTGAATTTTAGGAAGTCGCACTCCCCAAAATCCTCTTCTCATGCTCAACACATTGAGCTGAGTATCCGTGCGGGAATCTCAAATCCAGTACTTGTGTGACCCTCAATGGTTCAGGGATACAGCTAGCCGTGGGCCCACAACCATTGCGGCTCCGGAATCACAATTCCGGACTTGCCCAACGGATCAAGGTAACAGCGTCTAGCAACATCATCCCATGATCCCCTAGGTATCACTGATAGTGCCTGCAAGAACCAGTTGGTCGTGGTTAGCGTACAGTACGGTCCTTTCAATCCATATATCCCGATCAGACAACGACCATTGGTAAATCGAGAGTCGCTAAAGATCCGATAGCTATGCATACATCTTGGAGACCGAATAGTGACATCGCGAGTGTAACTAGGTAAACACATTTACCTAAAACACTTCTAGTACTCTGGCTAGAGATTTATACACTATTATCCCCTCAGATAGCATAGGATATCCACGCATGTCTGTGAGCGATGAATCCTCGACAACGATGCATCGACTCCTACATGCATCGGGGTCTCACCCTATCCCGCCGCCTGATGACCCCAAGTGAGTCGGCAAACGAGTCAAAGTGAGATGCCTATCATGTAGAGTCTCAATGACGTTTCGAGTCGTGAGGACTAATCAGTACAACCAAGACCTCGGACTTATCCACTCGACAAATGGTAACCACTTGGAAAGTCCGAACGAGGGTAGTTCAATTGATCACCAGGTCACTATCTATCTGCATGCTCAGAACATCACAATTACCCACTATCACATCTAACATACACTTTAGTGCATTCTAGGTCTTTACTCAACGCAATTGTTAATCATCATACAACACAATGAAAGTAAAGAATGCCATATAAATAAATGCGAATATCATATATAAAGATTGTTTTATACAAGAGTCTATAAACCCACACGCCACAAGTTGGCTAGTTGGGCATCTACTCTAACATTTTCTTTTTTCAAGTAAAAGTAAACTTTTCCTTCGTAACAAGTATTTATATGAGAGGAATTAGTGGCAGGTGAGGTGTAATCATCAAGCATGACACACCTTGCCTAAAGTTATGAATTTTTTTTAGTAAAATCTCCCTCTCAATATTTTAGTTGCAAATATACCAAATACTTTTAAAAGAAAACATTTTGTTCTACTTAAGATTATTTTCAACAGGTTTCTAAAATATGCTCGTATATTGCGCTTGGAGTGACATTTGCTGAAATTTGCTGCGTCGTACCTCATTTCTAAAATCAGAAAAATCTGCTTTCATAATATAGCGTATGCTAACATTTAAATTGTCATTTTGACCCTTGAAATAAATAAGATTCAAATATGTGGTCCTATGGATTTTGGGGTGTTACAGTACCGTTGACCAACACTTGACTTCCCCAAATAGACGCGCACATTTGCTCACTCCCACTGAACAGATTTCACTCAACCAACGTCAAATCTGATGACACGATACGACGTTGCATTACCTCCAACTCTAGATTCCACTACTCAAATCTGTACCCTCAGCTCAGAGTCTCTAGAGCATCTCAAATCTGATTCTCGCTAGCAATCACGCGGGAATCCTAATGACTTACCTTCTCCAAGCGGTACACCTCAAATCTGATGTCTTCCAGACATCCATTCCCGACATACTCATCAATACAACGAGATACACACAATAGCTCATACCCAAATACGATCTTCCCAAATCCTCTTGCGCCACTCGGATCTATTCCAAGCCACCCGATAGCGACCAACAGTCCACATCTGATCTGTTCTACCTCAAATCTGAAACTCCGAAAATCACCAACAGAAAAACCAATTCCTTCAAATCTGAAAACCCGATGGTTAACTTTTCCTTGGTTACACTTTATCCAGATATGATTATTTTTGTTAATCACCAATTAATAAATTTCTAGTCCTCACACTCTTCCTCACTAGAAATGGATTTCGTCCTCGAAATCAACTTACAGCAACATATCAGAATGACAGAAGACACCAGAAATTCACCAAAACTCAAATAAACAATCTGCCCAGCATGACTCAATGCTTAACAGAACCACAAATCATGTGTACAAAACAACTCAAAGAACGAATCAACAAGTCAGATGATTTACTGGAGATCTACTATCATCACTCAAACAGATGAGGCCACTCCTGTCTCATCTTTTCTTCAACTTCCCAGGTAGCTTCTTCCCTACCATGCTTGCTCCATTGGACCATCACCAACAGAATAGTCTTGTTCCTCAGTTGCTTCTCCTTCCTATCCAGAATCTGCACTGGATATTCAACATAGCTCAAGGTAGAATCCAGCTCAACTTCATCAGTTCTCAGCACATGGGACGGATCTGGCTCATATTTTCTCAACATTGACACATGAAACACATCATGCATCACTGCTAACTCATCAGGCAGCTGCAATCTATAAGCCGAAGACCCAATCCTCTCAACAATCTCAAACGGACCAACAAACCTAGGAGCTAATTTACCCTTAAGTCTGAATCTCATCACGCTCTTGAAAGGAGAAATATTTAGAAATACTCGATCGCCAACCTCAAACTCCAGAGGTCTGCGCCTCTTATTCGCATAACTCGCATGACGATCTTGTGCAGCTTTCATTCTATTTCGAATCAACTCAATCTGATCTTTCATATGTTGTACAAATTCAGGAGTAGACAACTGTTTCTCACCAATCTCTTCCCAACAGATCGGTGATCTACACTTATGACCATACAAAGCCTCAAATGATGCCATCCCAATAGTCACTTGGTAGCTGTTGTTATATGAAAATTAAACCAAGGATAAAGAATCCTGCCAGCCACCACTGAAATCCAACACAACAGCTCGCAACATTTCTTCTAAAATCTGAATGGTCCTCTCGGATTGGCCATCTGTCTGAGGATGATAATCTATACTCATAGCCAATCTTGAACCCATCGATGCCTACAAGCTCTTCCAGAATCAGGAAGTAAATCGTGGATCTCTATCAGACACTATCGAAACGGGCAATCCATGTAATCTAACCACATGGTCAATGTACAGACTCGCCATCTTCTTCATCGAACATCTCACATCATAGGGAATGAAATGGGCTGACTTCGAAATTCTATCAATCACCACCCAAATCGCATCGCATCCCCTATTCGATCGAGGCAAATGAGTCACAAAATACATGGCGATGTGCTCCCAATTCCATTGAGGCACTTATAAACCCTGTAGCAATCCACCAGGTCTCATTCTCTCGGTCTTGACCTATTTGCAGTTCAAACATCGAGATACAAATCCAGAAATATCATCCCTCATACCTTCCCACCAGTAGTGAGACTTCAAGGCATGATGCATCTTCTTCTCGCCCGGATGCACACTGTAACGACTATAATGGGCCTCATTCAAGATGGTTTCCTTCAGATCAATCAAATTCGGACCAACCAATCTACCACGAAATCTAAGGCATCCATCAGAAGCAACAGAAAAATTCTCCGACAGACCATTCTGGGCCTTAATCTTCAACTCATGAATATACGAGTCAGTCCTCTGTGCTGCTCTAATGTCTGCAACAATCTGTGGTTCCACCTGAAAAGAAGAAACCAAGAAGTACTGACCATCTGGCTGAAAACGCCATCCAGAAGTCCCCAAATCCTCATGTACTTTGGATATCCTCATCGACGTCAACATCACAGACTGAGATTTCCTACTCAAAGCATCGGCCACTAAGTTCATCCGCCTAGGTTGATACTGAATCTCACACTCAAAATCCTTAAGCAACTCCATCCAACGAAGTTGCCTCATATTCAGATCTGACTGAGTGAAGATATACTTCAAACTCTTGTGGGTCCGTGTACACCACAAATTGCTCACCATAAAGATAATGACGCCAAATCTTTAACACAAAAACAATGGCAGCCAACTCTAGATCATGAACGGGGTATCTCGTCTCATGGGGCTTTAGCTGTCGAGACGCATAAGCTATCACTCGCCCGTTCTGCATCAAAACACAACCCAGACCATTCAGAGAAGCATCAGAACACATAACAAAACCTCCAGAACCTGAAGACAAAGCCAACACAGGAGCAGTAATCAACTTCTCCTTAAGAAACTGGAAACTCGACTCACATTCGTCTGTCCAAACAAATTTCCTATCCTTTTGGGTCAACTGAGTCATCGGCCTGGCTATCGAAGAAAACTTCTCGATGAAACGTCTATAATAGCCAGCCAAACCCAAGAAACTACGGATCTCCGAAGAATTTCTAGGTTGCTCCCAGTTAAGAACTGCTTCGACCTTACTCGGATCCACTGAAATACCTTGTGCTGAAATGACATGACCCAAAAAGATTACCTTATACAGCCAGAATTCACACTTGCTGAATTTCGCATAAAGCTGTGAGTCTCTCAGTTTCTGCAATACCAGTCTCAAGTGCTCTTTATGCTCTCTATACCTCCTTGAGTACACAAGAATGTCATCTATGAAGACAATAACAAAATGATCAATGTACTCACTAAAGACGCGATTCATCAAATCCATGAAGACAGCAGGAGCATTTGTCAATCCGAACGGCATCACAAGGAACTCATAATGCCCATATATAGTCCTGAACGCCGTCTTCACCACATCAGCATCTCTAATCCACAACTGATGATAACCAGATCGCAGATCAATCTTGGAGTATACTTCCGATCCCTGCAGTTGATCAAACTGATCATCGATTCTCGGCAACGGGTACTTATTCTTGATCGTTGCTTTATTCAACTGTCAAAAATCCACACACATCCTCATAGATCCATCCTTCTTCTGCACAAAAAGAATCGGAGCTCCCCAAGGCGACATACTCGTCTGATGAATCCTTTCTCCAAAAGATCACGCAACTGATCCTTAAGTTCCTTCAACTCAGCTGGCGCCAACCGATACGGAGCTCTTGAAATCGGGGCTATCTCTGGCACCAACTCTATGCTGAAGTCAATCTCTCTTCTCGGAGGGAATCCAGGAATCTCATCCGGGAAAACATCTGGGAACTCTCGAGCAATAGGACATCACTCAACCCTATCCTCGATTCATGGAAAACATCCAAGGCATAGATCATAAACCCTGAATTCTCTAGCGACAACATGCTAAACATCTCCATGGCAGACACTAATGGAATCTTAGGTTGCGAGTCAGCACCATAGAAATCCCATTTCTCTCCAAATCGAGGTCTAAACCTCACTACACCATGGAAATAATCAACATTCGCTCTATAATCTGACAACACATCCATACCCAAGATGCAGCCAAAATCTCTTATCCTAGAGAAATAAAATTAGTCACCATCACATTCTCATCAAATCTAATCACAAAATCCAAAACCACCTCACGGGACAACAAACTCACGCCATCAGGGGTAGATACAGAGACAACATTACACAGTGGGGAAGAACTCAACCCACACTCATACACTAACAAATCAGATATAAAGGAGTGTGATGCTCCAGTATCAAACAAAACTCGTTCAGGAAAGTCAGAGATAGTAGAAGTACCTGCAATCACTCCCCCAGGTATCTCATCAGCTTTCTCTCTCATCAAAGCATTCACCTGAACTTGCTGCGGTCCCGGAAACTGAGGTCTAGTAGATCCTCCGAACCTAGACGGTTCTCGAGGTTGAAATACAGGTCTTTGGGACTGAACAAAAGGTTGCGGTCTCTACGAAGAACCACCAGCCGAACCTTGTTGTGACTGACTCAAGGACTATCCACCCATCAAAGGGCACACTATAGCGAAATGTCCCGGTTGGCCACACTGATGGCAAATACCCCTAACTCCACGGCACTGCGAAGTCATATGTATACCTACGCACTGTCCACACATCACACTTCCTGATCCACTGCCACCAGAACTAACAGAACCAGACGAGCTAGAATTTGATCGTCTCTTAAACTGTTTCCCTCGAGGCTTGAACTTCTGGCGATTCGATTGCTGCGACATCTGAGGAGGCTGAAACGGTTGCGCCACCTCTAGCACAGGTTGAAAGTTGCACACAGCTGCCGGCTGAACCTGATTTTGTGCTTCTAACAGACTCTCCTCAATGTCCACCACTCTATCCACTGCCTCAGCATAAGTCGTAGGAGAACCAGCGAACACCATACGGAACAAATCAGGCCTCAACCCTCTCATAAACTTGTTCCTCTTCGTCCTCTCCTGGTTAGCAACATGGGAAACATACGATAGAAGCGACGAGAACTGTCTGGCATACTCAGCTACTCTCAAGTTTCCTTGCTTCAGGTTATCAAACTCCCTATCGCGGTTATTGTAGTAGGACTCAGGGGTATACTCCTGACGAAAAGCTGCACAGAAGCTCCCCAAGTAATCAAAGTCCCACTCCTTCTCATAACTCGGGAAGTACCCTTCCACCATCGTTGAGCATTCTTCCCCAACTGCAGAACAACTAACTTCAATTTCCTCTCTTGAGAATAATCTACCGCGTCAAAAAATTTCTCCATATGTTCCATCCAGCCTTCGGCCATCAAACCTCCCTCGGCGCCAGTGAACGTAGGGGGATTCATCCTCTGGAACCTAGCCAATACTAGTGAAACGAACCAGACTCTAGAATTTTTTTTTTAAAACATGTGCGGAATACATAAACTGAAGGTATGGCTCGTTCCCTTTTTAAAACATTTCTAAATTATTTTCTCAACAATACTTTAAACATAAATAAAGGAATATTTAAAACCTTAAAACATCCATACGGTTTAAAACCAACTGAGTAGAAGTAATGAAAATGAACATGTTTAAAGCCAACATCTGAAAAGCGTATCATAGTAAAAGATAACATCGCTGCGGTCACGGGGTACTGCTGCAGCAGGCGCTCAGGGGTCCTCACCGCCAGTCGGGGTAAACTCAGCAGGGTCATCACCTGCACCATTTAACCCTAGTGAGCCTAAAGGCTCAGCATGCTCTATCTTGTATCATAACGAAGTACATACTAATAAAATCGCAGGCAAGCACATACTTGTAATAAAATAACGTTAAAACATGAATGCATTCATGGTCTTAAAACATTGCTTCATACATTTCATATCATACATAACATATACATACATAAGGCATGACATAGCATAATATGAAAAACGTATGAGTCGTATCCTGAAGTGTGGACCATAGTCGATTGATCAATCTATAAACCAACGTACGCGAAGATGTGGTTCACCCGACCTTACCTTGGGATCCCTATATGTCACACCTCTATGCTGCCACTTCACCATGCCGTGAACACATGGATCCATAAGCTCGTAATACATGGAAACAGAAGTTCAAAGGGCCCGGTATCCCGCATCCCCTCATCATAAACTTTCCACAAATCATTCAATCCCTTGGTTTTGTCTTTTAAACAAACATGCCTTTATCGTTTCATAAAACATTCATGATGCGTGCATTTCGTAAAATCATGCAGTTAAAAGCTTAGCCCGTCAATGTATATTTAATCATTTCCTTTAAAACATATATGCATAGAATACTACATATGTAATTAAATATACAATCACGAGCTTCTACATTTTCTACTTCGGTCAAGGACTGGTTCAGGAGTCTGGCCCACTACTTCTAGACTCACATCAACATTGACTTAGCCCAAGACTTAAGAGTCTCTCTTTTAAATTTCCTAACACCATCCAATTTTGACTAATTTCAACTCAAGTTTGACTTTACAATCAAATGACTAATTTTGACTAATTTCAAAATCAATTTTGACTAATTTCAAAATCAATTTTGACTTTAAAATCAACTGACTAATTTGACTAATTTCTAAATCAATTTTGACTTAAAAATCAAAGAACTAATTTTGACTAATTTCAAAATCAATTTTGACTTAAATCAATTTAATCAAATTTTGACTTTTAAAAAGAATAACTTAATCAATTTTGACCCAAATGACCAATTTTGACCCGGTGAAGATCCCATGGTAAATTTTGACTCAATTAAAAATACAAAGACTCCAATTTTGACTTAAAACTTAAAATAAACATCAAACCCAATTAAATTAAAAGTTTGACTCGATTTAAAATATTTGACCTTTTTCTTTAAAATTGGACCTTTGACTTAAAATTAAAATAACCGGTCCATAATTAAAATAACTCGG
Organism: Dorcoceras hygrometricum; assembly: GCA_001598015.1. NCBI lineage: Eukaryota > Viridiplantae > Streptophyta > Magnoliopsida > Lamiales > Gesneriaceae > Dorcoceras > Dorcoceras hygrometricum. Next base: position 134,839 of record KQ988614.1, read on the forward strand.
ACCAACTTTAAAATATTTTGACTCGACACTCAACGAACCGACCTGGTCCAGCCACGATAATTTAAAAATCACACAAGCTAAAAATCATTTTCTAGGCATTAATTTGTCATGAAAATTACCAAAAATCTCATGAATCAAATAAATTCTAAAAAGACTGGAAAATATCTTAAAATATGCTTAAAACATCAAATAAATTCATCCAAAAACTTTGGCAAACTCTAATACTCGAAATATTAATTTTCACAAAAATGACCCGACGAGACTCATTTCGAGCGACAAAATGGTAAAAATCATTACAAATCCATTTCTTAACCAAATCATTCCCTATTTCGGCCCACATCACCCTAACTCAAGTTACTAGTCAATGAAACAAAATAAAATAAAAAAAAAGATTCAGTACATGACCAACCCGACGCCCACAAACCCATTGCCTATGTGCAGACTGCAACCAGGACACGTGCTAGCCATAAAATTCATAACTAATTCATTACTTGACCAAATTGCTTCCCGTTTGGACCTACGTGACTATAACTTAATAAGATATCCCATGAAATAAATCTGTACCACACAGACCGCATATAGTGACTTAACGTAACCCAAAATCTCTACTATCGCGCACAGACAACATGTCAGAACACGTGCTGATCATAAAATTCGTAACTGACCAAATCGCTTCCCGTTTGGACCTACATGATCTTAACTTGATGGAATAAATATCTAGACCACCCTTGGACCTAACCCTAGCCCTATGAACCTCCCATGACCGAAGCTTCACAAGAAAATAATCTAATACGTTTGCAAAACTATGAAACATGCATGGATCTCTAGAGTTATGCATAGATCTAAACAAATCACACACAATTCATGCATTGAAGATTAAAACAGTTTACTATGGCTTAAATGGTGAGAAAAAGAATCGATATTACATGCCTGATTTGGAAAAAAGGTAGATCTGCGAGTTACCGACGTAGGAGACACGAGATCGGGGCACGACCGTCTTTGGATCACCAAAGATCTGAAATTTTAGAACTTTGAAGGGGGAAGCGGGACGTGTTTTTGAGGGGAGGAAGGGAGTGGAGGCTATGTCTAGGGTTGGAGTTGATTAGAGTTGAAATTGAAGAGAATGAATGTGCCAAAAGTGACCCCTAAGACTTAATTAAGAAAAGAAAAGGGATTTTTACATGCTTACCCCTCACTTAAGTCTCCAAGTTAATTAAAACTCTAAACCAAGCTTTTAAAACTTCTAATTTTCGAAATAAAGGCCCTCTAAAATTTGAAAACACCCTTAAAATTCAATAAAACAGCCCGTATAGGCGAAAAACGGGTTCTCCTCCTAAATAATCATAAAAACCCCAATTTTTTTGGAAACTTGCTGCTTAAAAATAATAAATTTATTCTCAAAAATCTAAGAACTTAAAAATCTTAAATTATTTTCATCTCGGTCGTCCCTAGTCTCGTCCACGCGTCCGTAACTCAAACAGACTGAAAACATGTAATCATCTAAAATTATTTTCCCCCTAGTCATGCACTCATTCTCATGTACTCTAGATTTCAGGGCGTTACAATCTCCCCCACTTATATAAATTTCGTCCCCGAAATTAAGTTACGTACCGATAGCACGTATGGGAGGCATACATGCACACCAAAACCTTTTCACGTAAATCTTAGTGCATGACTAAGCGTCTAATTCTTAAACTCCTAAGGCCGAAACTCATGCAGGACTAAAACATGCAGCATTCAAACATAAACATAAATAATAAAACAGTAAAAATCACAGACTGATAGTGCGACCTCCGAGCTCCACGCAGCAGGCTAGTACCCCACCAGAACCACGGCTCTGATACCAACTGAAATGAACCAGACTTTAGAAATATATTTTTTAAAACATGTGCGGAATACATAAACTGAAGGTATGGCTCGTTCTCTTTTTAAAACATTTCTAAATTATTTTCTCAACAATACTTTAAACATAAATAAATGAATATTTAAAATGTTAAAACATCCATATGGTTTAAAACCAACTGAGTAGAAGTACTGAAAATGAACATGTTTAAAGCCAACATCTGAAAAGCGTATCATAGTAAAAGATAACATCGCTGTGGTCACGGGGTACTGCTGCAGCAGGCGCTCAGAGGTCATCACCGTCAATCGGGGTAAACTCAGCAGGGTCATCACCTGCACCATTTAACCTTAGTGAGCCTAGAGGCTCAGCATGCTCTATCTTGTATCATAACGAAGTACATACTAATAAAATCGCAGGCAAGCACATACTTGTAATAAAATAACGTTAAAACATGAATGAATACATGATCTTAATGTAACGCCCAGCTACTTTTAAGGCCACAATTAGAAAGTTTATAGATTTGAAAGATTAAACTGAAATGCTATTTTATTCAACTTTCATTCGAGTTGAGTTTCCAGACTTGAGTTTGCGATATCAGCTCTCACCTTAGTTGAGTTGATTTTCATATTTGAGAGGAAATTGCAGGAGCTGTTTGGTCGATCTTTACAAGCCGATTGAATCCTTCTTTTTAAATAAAATGGTTCGGCTTTATAGCATCAAATTTCACTTTAAAATGGAGTAGCACTTTTAAAAGATTTTTGACATATTGATTAAACGTGTTTCTTCCTTAGGAATTTTACTTCATATATATATATATATATATATAGGATATTAGCAATATCATGCATCATCATTTTCAACCAAAACACTTTCCAAAAAACAAACGGTGCTCTCTGTGAAGAAACCGAGCAAAATCTTTCAAAGCTTTTTGAAGGAGACGAGAGGTGCGTACGTGATTTGCCAGATTTCAACTGTAATTGTGTTACAGAATACAGACAAGTAAACTCTGTTTCTTACTACACTCATGAAAGCATATATTCTATTCTGTTTGCATGTTTGTATGCGTTTTTAAAGGTTTGAGAATTTTCTATGACTGTTCTTCATACAACAGAAAATTTATGTCAGGCCCCGTGCTAATTACTAACAATTAACACTTAATAAGCGCAAAAACACGGAAGCTTAAAATCCGGGCTTAAAAATTTTTCGAAATACAATGGGCCTGAACTCAATTCATACATTCAAAATATCAATAATTAAAATATGAGTTGACTCAAACTCATGCACAACAGGTAACAACAAAAATATCAAATCAAATACAGATCCCCAATACATGATAACACGGGGCATCCCCCGGTTCAATACATATCATATATAGACTGGGACTCAGGGACGCGGGGATCGACCAGCTGAACTTCCACTCTGCCCAGCTTGGTTACCTGAAGCTCCTGCAAATGGGCAACGCAGACCCAAACAAGACAAAAGCAGGAAACAAGTACGAGGTCAAGCCTCAGTACGAAGAGCTATCAAAGCAGATAAACATGCAACATGCTAAAGAACAATGCTATGAATGCATGAGGCTGTCAAAGGAAATCAGTCAGCTAGGCCGGTGCAACAACCGGCAAATCATATCATGTCGCCTCTATACCACGGTCTATCAACCGGGAAATCATCGGTCCGTGATCATCGGGGCCCGTCAGCCCATCACAGCTCGGCGGTAGACACTCGTATCCGGTAGTCACCGCTCCGACGATAGCGTTGGAATTTTTGGGCACGACCCAACAGTCGGCCAGTCACAACGTGGCATCCAATCAGGTTATCAAATCAAATCTGTAAATCAGGCTCAAGATGTATGCATGAATGCCATTCAATATCCATGCACAATACATAAAATGCCTAAACGTAAAAACAGTATGCATACTCAAACAAAATCAGCAACTGGTTCACGTAGGCACATAGCAGAAAAGCCAAAGATTTCACAACATCGAATTATAGACATGTTCAAGCTCACAACTGCTACTTTCTTCTTCAATTTACCTAACAGAACTCAAAAAGGCACGGCCAGCAACAATTCAAGCCTACTGCCCTTAAAGCTTCCACGGAAAATTCCACTCAAAATTCCCAGAAGCTGAAATCTGTCAAAGATACCTAAACTCTTAGCTCAAATCTGCTACAAACACACGTTAAACCTACGGCCTGAGCTAACCTCAAGCTCCAAGTATCCATGCAGGTACTAACATACCAGAACAAAGCTCAAATCAACGAAAGAAAGCTCACCCAAAAGCTCATGCTAGGAAGAGCATGCACGGCGCAACCTACTGCCCGAAACTCAGCAGCTTTGCGCTCTCGTCTCAGCTCAAAACAGCCTCCAAAACTGGTAGGAAAATAAAGGTATTTTCAAGAGGTTTCCAACGCTACCAAGAACTCGAAAAACGGAGGTCGGAATCAACGGGAAATGGCTATAGAAAGTGACGGTGAACAGTAGCTATTTCGAGGGTTTCGAGTTTGAGGATAAGAAATATCAGGTCTGGAATGCTCTAAGTGTAACTCAACACTTATCTTTATATCCTATACTAAATAAGCTACAAAGCAAGTCAAACACCGACGAAAACAGAGTCCTACAACTCAAAATATCGCAAAACAGACTTCACGCTAAACTAATCTCGCGCAGGCCTTAAAACGACAACGTTTTGGCAAAAACAGATCCCAGCGTTCAATTCAACGCATAAAGCTAAACGACATCGTTTCACCAAAACAGATCCCAGCGCTAATATTGCTCTCGCGTGCAACTCCAAAACGACGGCGTATAGGCACCAGATCTCAGCGCTTAAACTCAAACAGATCTCAGCGCTAAAACACGCGCAAGGCACAAAACGACGTCGCATGAGCAAAAACAGATCTCTCACGCGAAACCAGATCTCTCGCTTGGCAACGCACAACAAAACGACGCCGTAGCGAGACCAGATCCCTCAAATGAACGCTAACACGCCCTTGCATAAGATTTGCTTACGTCACCCATAAGACCTGCTTACATCCATAAGACCTGCTTACGTCATCCATAAGACCTGCTTACGTCATGAGATCTGAATTTCAAAAGAACAACGTATTCAATTCCCACGCCATTCTCGACAACCAGATCTCTCCAAAACGGCACCGTTTTATCCAAATTTCACGGTGCTTCTCGTAACGCTAAGAAGAAACAGATCTCTATCAAAATCGATCAATTCACATCGTTCCTCGACCAGATCTCACCCGATACACACGAACTAAAATCTGGACAACTCCAATTAGAGATCTTAATTTCTCAAAATCAGATTTCACCAAAATTCGAAATTCCAGAAATCTAAATTCTTAATTCTCGTGACTAATCTAACTCAAAATCCGATTAATCACTAATTAGAAATCTGAATCCTCACAATTTATGTTCAGTTTTTACAAAGAAGGTATGAGTTTACTGTGATTTTAATTCAGAAAGATGCTTAGAAAATGTTTGAAGATGTTCGTCCAGTAGTTTCTTGAGTTTTGTAAGAATTTCTTCGAAATAGCTTACAAGTAGCTTATTCGAGCATTTCCCAGAAATTTCTTGAAGATCTTTTTGATTTCTTCACACTAAGGAAACAGTCGTTGTTCATGTTCGTGCTAGTTGCTAAGTCTGAAATCTGGTTCTTAAACCAAAAGCTGAATTTCTATATTGGACAGATTCCAGTTAGAGTTCTGTTTCTATGTTATTTAAAGTTCAGATACGAGTTTTTGTTCCAAATCTGGATATGATTAACATTACTATGTTGACTATTCACATCTGAGTTGACTTCAGCTGACCTTTGACATCTGAATGACTCGATTCAATTTCGTTGACATCTGATTTGACCAATAGATCAAATCTGAATTCTTTCTTCATTGTTGAGATACTTATTGCGATTCAGATTTTACCTTTTTATCATTCAAATCTTCTTTGATAGATACAGAAATTACAGAACATCTGAGTTGACTTCAGCTGACCTTTGACATCTGAATGACTCGATTCAATTTCGTTGACATCTGATTTGACCAATAGATCAAATCTGAATTCTTTCTTCATTGTTGAGATACTTATTGCGATTCAGATTTTACCTTTTTATCATTCAAATCTTCTTTGATAGATACAGAAATTACAGATTCGAATTCTTTGTTCATTTCCATTTAAATTGGAAAGATTTATTTGATTCATTCGAACAGATTTGAGTGACTTTATTCAGTTTTCATATTCGCAAGTATTAAAGAGAATTCTCAAAGTGTTCCAGAATATTATCAGAAGTATAAAACCAGTAAACCGTACCAAAATAAAAAGAAAAAAAGATTCAAGAAAGAAAGAGCAGAAAGAATGTTACAGAAACGTTTTACAGAAAAGTTTTATAGATTATGACTTAGATAACAGATGGTCTGTTAGGATCGAAGGATCAGATCTATCAACTGAACAACATAACACAACATGGGCCGAGAGATCTGATCCATAATAAAATTAAAATTCGACGCTGCTAAGGTATGAGGAATCATATTTTATATTAGTGATTAATCGAAATTGATTTGGGATTTGTCACGTAGATTTGAGGGTTTTGCGAGAGAAATCTGATTCCAGTTGAATTTCAGACGTCGCGTAAATGCAAGGAATCAGTTGTAGCGCATTTCAGAAGTCAACGCGAGTCAACGGTACAGTAGCGCTAGCTGATGAAGTTTAATCAGTCGTTGATGGCGCGGGAATGATGCGTCGTCGTTTCGCTATTCAGTAGTAGCGTTTGAAGAGGAATCTATTGGTAGCTAACGTGCAGTCGCGAGATTTAACGAGAAAGCGACACGTGTTGTTCAACCTTTTGGTGTTGACTGCTGATGTAGAAGCGCTATCAGCTGTTGCGTTTGTGAGAAATTGATTTAGTCGGGCGACCAGCTGTTGGTTTGGGTGACCAGCTGCTGATGGTGAATGCAACGTCTGATGGTTGCTGCTGGTTTTGTTGAGAGGAAAAGCTGGTTTCTGTTGTAAGATTCCTACTGTAGCAACGTCTGATAGATTAAATCAGCAGCTGTTGTATGGATTTATATAGACAAGTGTTGATCGACACTTAGAATTATTTAGAGCTCGATATTTCTCGTCTCCATCTTCAAACTCTCGTTTAGCTATTGTTCACCGTAACTCTTTTCCCGTCGATTGTCTCCGTTCTCCGCCGTTGTTTTGAGTGATTTTGGTGGCGTTGGATTCCTTGTGAGTTGCTCTTCTGATTGTTACCCAGTTGAGGCTGTAGAACGACCTTGGAGAGGATCGCGAAGTTGCTGGTTTCTTCGTACAGTGGAACTCGATAATTCTTCCGCTAGTTTCAGCTTCTGGATTTGAAGTTCTAGGTGTATCCTGCCGTGATTGCCGTAGCAGAAGGAAGATAACTTGCTTAAGTTCTTTGTGCCGTGCCTTTGTAATCTGTTGAGGTAGAAATCAGCCGTTGAAGGTACGAATTGAGAAGATTTAACAGCTTTGAGCGTGGACATGGCTGTGATTGATGTTATGAAATCTACTGATGTGATTCTGTGTTTTACGTGATACAGTTTTGTTAAATTTTTTGAGTTGTATATTCTGTTTTCACGTATTGAATTGTATGCATTGTGAATTGAATATTGATTTGGCATACATGCATACATCTTGAGCCTGATCTACAGATTGATTGATGACCTGATTGATAGCCACGTTGTGACTGGCCGACAGATGTTTCGTGTCTGAAAAGTCCAACGCTATCATCGGAGTGGTGACTACCGGATTCAAGTGTCTACCACCAAGCTGTGATGGGCTGACGGGCTCTGAAGATCACGGACCGATGATTTCTTCGGTTGATACACCGTGCGGGTATAGAGGTTGATTGTGATGATTTGTGTGAGACCTAAAATTGTTATATAAGATTAATTGTTTAATTAATCGGATTTTAGAGATTTCTGGTGGTTCAGATCTCTGTTTGAAGGTTTCGCTTGCATTTTTGGGTCGGAAATCGCATTTAGAACAATTCTGGAAATTTCGATATTTTTGAGATTTCGAGTGAGAAATCTGTTTTGGTGAGATCTGTTTGTGTGAAGTCTGTCCAGATTTCTCGAGGAATCTGTTGTCGCTAAATGCTGGTGTTTGCGAAATGTTTTGTAGCGAGAAGTATAAACGTCGTCGTTTCGTGAGATCTGGATACAGCGTGGGAAGGAGAGATCTGCCGCGGTATGTTTGTGAGATCTGTCCCGCGTGTTTTGTGGTTAGTGCAACGCGACGCCGTTTAGTTTTAATGGTGCGACGCCGTATTGAGCTAGCGTGAGAGATCTGGTCACGTGGGATGAGATCTGTTGATTTAGGCAGCGTTTAGCGTTTAACGCTTGTTGTCCAGACTTCTCCGCTACGTCGTCGTATTGGTGTAGCGCGTAAGTGTTGGTGCCTATAGTGAATTGTCCAGATCTCTCCAGCGTTTGTTTCAGCGATCAGCTTCCAGCGTAGTTGTTGTCCAGATTTCACCGTGATTTTTAGAAGCAAGCGTAGTGTTTAGTTTTTCCAGACTTCACCATGGCTTTTGAGCATTTTAGCGCGCTTTGCTTGTGAAATCTGTTTCTGTCGGTGGGCTTTTTAACCAGATTTCATGCGTGTATAAGTTGGAGCGTTGGCCTTCAATTATTGAGGAAAACAGAATTCATACTTAGCAATTTCTCTCGACCTTCGTTCTCTATTCTCAAACCCTCGGGTACTATTCACCGAAGATTTTATCCGGCGATTCCCATCGATTCCGGCAACCATTCTTCACATTCGAGGTAGCGTTGGACTCCTCTCGAAGAGCTCTTTCATCCTATACTGATCTTGGAAGCTACGGTTGTCCAGGGTGAGATCACGAAGCGGCAGCAGTTCTTCCCTATTCGTGTAGTTGCTGTGCGCAGGTAGTTTCTCGATTTAGTGGTTGAGATCTTACCTCTAGTTGTTGTTTGAGCTTCCTGTTAAGATGTTTTAGGATGATAATTAGCTGGTTGAGTTGTAGCTCCCAGCCGTGCGTTCTATGGTTGACCGTAGTTTTCTGTGTAGTTTCCCTGAAATCTGTGTGTCATAAATTTGAGCAGGTTGGAACCAGTTTTCTCGAGCTTGTATTGTGGTAATCGTTGCACAGAAAAATAAGGTACGGGTTGAGCTTGTAGATGCAGCGTAGGAATGGCTTGGATAAAATGGTAGTTGCTGGTTTGTTGGCTGCCGTATGTTGATGCTTTGTGAGGCACTGTTTTTATGAGATGGCTGTGTTTATTTTGGTGTGCATTGGCTGTTGCGCATATGATTATGCTTGTTATTGTCCAGCATGTTGCATACGCACGTTAGAATCTCATTTCAGCTTTTGCAGCTTTTGCTTCATTGTCTTGCTCTGTTTCTTACCAGGATGCGAGGACGAGCGGCAATACCGCACTCTAATTTTCCTGCTGGGTTATGTTAGCCCCTATGCGCCGAGTGGCTAACTACCACAGTTCATAGGTTGGGCAACCGCAGGTCAAGTCGTTTGATGCATCTGGTATTCGAGTGTTGTGTTCCGACGAGTGGCTCATTACCACACTTGGAACACACCCAGTGGCCACCGTTTGTTGCAGATTCAGTTGAGCTGTGTATTGACTTCATTTTTCGGTTGGAGTCATCAGTTGTTGTCCCGCATCTCATCCATAGCATCTGCATTTTATTCCTGCTGTTTACTGCTGATTTACAGTTGCTCTCCGTACTGGGGTTTGACCCCATGTCCCTCTGGGGCTTGGTTTGTTTCCTTGTTTGTGTTGTTTTCAGGGAACCCAGGTTTTTCAGCTGGTCGTGGTTTTAACCCAGCTGGCGGTGCCCCAGGAGGTGGTTAGCGTGTCCCAGTTGCGTATAGCATATTTATATATCAGTTAGCCAGGGGGATGCCCTGCGCTTTGTTATTGTATCCCGTAGTTGGAGTCTGATACATGTTGTGGTTGTTGTATGTTATACTGTTGTTGTTTTTACGTACTGGGATATATTTTGAGTATCGCATTATTTTAACTTATATTGTTTTAAACAGTCAGGCCAAAAGCGAAAATTTTACCCGCTTTTTGATAGCTTCCGCATGTTTTTGTATGATTTTACTTTGTTTAGAGCACGAGGCCTGACAATTTGCCAGTTGATACACTGGTCTAGCTATCCGATCCTTGATAGCCCTCATGCATTTCATAGCATTGATTATAGCATGTTGCATGATTAGCTGTTTTCATAGCTCTTCGTACTGAGGCTTGACCTCGTATTTGTTTTCCTGCTTTTGTGTTGTTTGGGTCTGTGTTACCCATTTCAGGATCTTCAGGTAGCCAAGCTGGACCGAGTGGAGTGCCAGCTGGTCGGTCCCCGTTCCCTAGAGTCCCAGTTTATTTTATGATATGTATTGAACCGGGGGATGCCCCGTGTTTTATTGTATTGGGGATCTGTATTTGAGTTGAGACTTATTGTTACCTGCTTTATATGAGTTTGAGTCAACTCGTATTTTGATTGTGAATATTTTGAATGATGATTTTGAGTTCAGGCCCAAATGATTTCGAAAAATTTTTAAGTCCTATTTTATGCTTCCGCTATTATGTGCTTATTCTATGTGATATATCTGCTGTGAGATCTTATCTCTAGACTTGTTTAGATGCCGCCGAGGAGAGGAAGAGGTAGGACGACTAGACGTACCGAGGAGGAGTCTAGGGCAGGTAGCGATGATGATGTTCATCAGGTTGAGAACGTTACTAGACAGTGTCAGGCCCCGTGCTAATTACTAACAATTAACACATAATAAGCGCATAAACACGGAAGCTTAAAATCAGGGCTTAAAAATTTTTCGAAATACAATGGGCCTGAACACAAATCATACATTCAAAATATCAATAATCAAAATATGAGTTGACTCAAACTCATACTCAACAGGTAACAACATAATATCCAATCAAATACAGATCCCCAATACATGATAACACGGGGCATCCCCCGGCTCAATACATATCATACATATATAACTGGGACTCAAGGATGCAGGGATCTACCAGCTGAACTTCCACTCTGTCCAGCTTGGTTACCTGTATTACCTACAAGTGGGCAACACAGACCCAAACAAAAAAAAGCAGGAAACAAGTACGAGGTCAAGCCTCAGTACGAAGAGCTATCAAACAGCTACGCATGCAACATGCTAACAATCAATGCTATGAAATGCATGTGGCTGTCAAAGGAAAATCGGTCAACTAGGCCAGTGCATCATCCGGCAAATCAAATCAAGTCGCCTCAATACCACGGTCTATCAATCGGGAAATCATCGGTCCGTGATCATCGGGGCCCGTCAGCCCATCACAGCTCGATGGTAGACACTCATATCCAGTAGTCACCACTCCGATGATAGCGTTGGACTGGTGCACAACACATCTGTTGATCAGCTCCAACGTGGCTTGGGTCATCAATCAAATCTAACAAGGCCCAATATGTATGCATGTATGCCAAACAATATCAATGCTCAATGCATACAAATCATAATACGTGAAAACAGAATATCGAGTTCAATCAATTCAACAACTGTTACACGTAAACACATAACAGTAACACCACACATTCCACAACATCGATTCAGTCATGTTCACGCTCAAGCTGAAAGTGCTGCTCAATCGTACCATTCTTCCTCAAATTACCTAACAGATTTCTCCTGGTTCAATTCACGCAGCAGGAACTTCCTGGAAGCTGAAATCTGTTACAACATAGCTAATATCTTAGCTCAATTCAGCTACACAATCACGCTAATCCTACGGCCAGAAGCATACTTCAATCCTACACTTCTATGCAGGCATTAACTACTAAAAACCGAGCTCAAACTACAAGAAATGCTCACCCAAAAGCTCAAAAGAAACAACGGCTGAATCTGCTCAACGAAACCAGCAACTCACGAACGAGCAGGGCCTACGGGATTTCTCAACTCGTTGCTCCTAGCTTCCAAACTAGTATCAATGGGAAGAGCAAGTCTCAAGGAGTCCAGCGCCACCAAGAACGTCAAAAACAGAGGCTGGAATCGACGGGAAATGGCGATAGAAAGAGACGGTGAACAGTAGCTATTTCGAGGGTTTGGAAAAGAGGAGATAAGGAATGTCTGATTCTCAAATAATCCTAAGTGTCGAATGACACTTTCATTTATAATCTCCCAAATCCAACGTCTGCTGATCATCAAATCAGTCGACAAGACCAGCAGGTATCGACCAGCAGATACCCTCCTTTCCCTTCGTTAAAAACCAGCAGAAGCAACCAAATGCTGTATGCGAAACTAAAATCTTGAAACGACACCGTTCCAACTAAACAAAACGACGTCGCAGCGCTAAACCAGCAGACAGCAGATCTCTTCAAAACAACCAACGACTGGTTCCAGCTGCAACATCCAAAACGCAGCGTTTTAACTTAATCAAACGATGTCGCCGCGCCTACACAAACAAATCCAGTCGATGCACTTACAAAACCAGCAGGTGCACAAGGAAAACTCTCGCAGCTGGTTACCACGTGCGTAATAGA
>KQ988614.1:166849-180493 GCA_001598015.1 Dorcoceras hygrometricum
CTCAGTTATCTTGAACTCTTGGCCTTGTGTTGGGCGAGTTCTGTTTGTATCTTGCTGTTGTTGTGTTGTTGTGCCAGAATTGCTGTTTGATTTCGGGGAAGAAATCCTTTTTAGTGGGGGAGAAATGTGAGACCTGGATTTGTAATCAAGATTTGATTGTTGGAATGTATCGGTTTTTAGAGATTTCTGGTGGTTTAGATCTCTGTTTGTAAGTTTGGTTTGCATTTTTGGTTCTGAAATAGCATTTGGAGCAATTTTAGGAGTTTTCGTGTTTTTGAGATTTTGTGGTGAAAGCTGGTTTTATTGGTAAGAGCTGGTTGCGCGTTCAGTAATCCAGCCGTTGCATTTGTGTATTTGGCATTAAGGGCAAAACGACAACGTTTGGATTAGTTGGAGCGACGTCGTGTTGGTGTAGCGCTATCGAGAGATCTGGTCGCGTGTGTTCCTGCTGGTTGTTTAGTCGAAGCAGATGTCAACGCGGGTCAACATTCCTGTAGCGCGAGGAGGAAGCGTCGTCGTTTGGATGTTGCGACTGGTTGTCCAGCTGCGAGAGATTTGGTAGCCACTGTAGCTTGCAGCTGGTATTGCGCGAGAGCTAGCGACTGGATGACGTCAGTTGTGCGACGCCGTTTTATTAAGTTGGAACGCAGCATTTTGATGCAATGTCTGGTATCAGCTTTTGAATGTTAGATAATCCAGCTTTTGGATTTGAGAACCATCCGATGGTTTTAAGTGACCAGCAGGTGGCAGATTTGATGACGTGTGCGGCGCGACGTCGTTTTGTTAAGTCGCTGCGACATCGTTTTGATTTGCGTTGTTTGAGATTTCAGCAGCTGGTTTTGTTGCACCTACTGGTTGTATTTGTTGTTGGTGCCTGCTGGTTATGTCGGTGGATGTTTTAATCAGCTTTTGCAAGATGTATTTAAGGAAGACTTGATCTTCGATTTCGAGCACCAGATTCCATACTTAGAATATTTTCCCCGTTTGTGTTCTTCGCTTCGAACTATAGGTTACTGTTCACAGTAGCTTTTCTCCGGCAATTCCCATCGTTTCCGGCCGGTTTGGTACGTTCGAGGTAGCGTTGGACTCCTCTTGCGAAGCTCTATCATTCCATATCACTTTTGGAGGCTGTGGTTGGCTAGTTGAGGAACGCGAAGTTGCTGCCCGATTGTGCGTTTTGTAGTGCAGGTAGAACTTCGTTCCTTTGTGATGAGATCTTGTTCCTAGCATTGGTTTAAGCTTCCAGTAAGTTTTTTTGGTAGTAATTGCGTTGGTTGAGTGTGGCTCCTAGCCGTGAGCTTCTGTAGTTGGCCGTGAGTTGTGGTTGATGATTCCCTGTATCTTGCGTATGTTTAATAGGTTGGAATCAGATTTCTCAGGCCTAGAATTGTGGTAATTGCGCAAGGAATTAAGGTACGGATCTTGAGCTTGTAATTCAGCATGGAACTTAGCTTGGATGAATTGCGAGATGGTTGTGTTGGATTGCCGTGCTTTGTTGTTGTCCTGGTTGAGGACTGTGTGTGCTAATTGTGTTTAATTGCTGCGTTGCATATGATTATATGCTTGTGTTCCAGCATGTTGCATACACGTATGACATTCCATTTCCGTTGTGGCAGCCATTGCCTTGTTTCGTTGTTGATTCTTTGTTTTCTTACCAGGATGCGAGGGCGAGCGGCGATTCCGCACTCTCATTTCCCCTATGCACCGAGTGCCTAGCTACCACAGTTCATAGGTTGGGTGTTGATGCATCTGGTAAGGGTGGACGAGTAGGGGTGAGTGGGTAGCACCCACATGTCCTACACTCACCGTGGCCACATATCCTGTTGCAGATCCCGTTGAGTTGTTGTCTCTTTTCTCATGCATAACATCTGCATTTTATTCTTGCTGTTACTGCTGTTTTATAGTTGCTCTCCGTACTGGGGTTTGACCCCATGTCCCTCTGGGTCTTGGTTTGTTTCCTTGTTTGTGTTGTTTTCAGGGAACCCAGGTTTTACAGCTGGTCGTGGTTTTAACCCAGCTGGTGGTGCCCCAGGAGGGGGTTAGCATGTCCCAGTTGCGTATAGCATATTTATATATATATGTATCAGTTAGCCAGGGGGATGCCCTGTGCTTCGTTATTGTATCCAATAGTTGGAGTCTGATACATATTTGGTTGTTATATGCTATACTGTTTGTTGTTTTTTTCGTACTGGGATGTATTTTGAGTATCGCTTTATTTTAAATTATATTGTTTTAAACCGTCAGGCCAAAAACGAAAATTTTACCCGCTTTTTGATAGCTTCTGCATGTGTTTGTATGATTTTACTCTTTTTAGAGCACGAGGCCTGACATTGTGTGCTCCGATGCTTCTCTCAATGGTTTGGGATGTGTTTTGATGCAGAACGGGTACATTATTGCCTATTCGTCTCGACAGTTGAAGCCTCACGAGACGAGGTACCCTGTTCATGAATTGGATTTGGCTGCGATAGGGTTTGCCTTGAAGATTTGGCGACATTATCTGTATGGTGAAGAATTTGTGGTGTACACCGACCACAAGAGCCTGAAATATATCTTCACGCAGTCTGATCTGAATATGAGGCAGCGACGTTGGATGGAATTGCTCAAAGACTTCAACTGTGAGATTCAGTATCAGCCTGGGCGGATGAACTCGGTTGCCGATGCATTGAGTAGGAAGACCCACCCTGCGATGCTTTCATTTTTTAATGTCTCAAAAGTCTATGAGCAGTTGAGTACTTCTGGTTGGCGATTCCAGCCGGGTGATCAGTACTTTATGGTTTCTTCGATTCAGGTAGAACCGCATATTGTGAGTGACATCAGGGAGGCGCAGAGGACTGATCCATATGTTCATGAGTTGAAGATTAAAGCCCGAAGTGGTCAGTCTGATGATTTCTCTGTTACTTCCGATGGGTGCCTGAGATTTCTAGGAAGATTGGTGGTTCCGAACTTGATCGATTTGAAGGAGACCATTCTGAACGATGCACATTGTAGCCGGTATAGTGTGCATACCGGCGAGAGGAAGATGTATCATGCCTTGAAGTCTCACTACTGGTGGGAAGGAATGAAGAGCGACATCTCTGGTTTTGTTGCTAGATGTCTGAATTGCCAGCAGGTCAAGGCTGAGAGGATGAGACGTGGTGGATCGCTACAGAGTTTGGAGGTGCCCCAATGGAATTGGGAGCACATCGCCATGGATTTTGTGACCATCTACCTCGATCGAGTAGGGGATGTGATGCGATTTGGGTAGTGATTGATAGAATTTCAAAGTCAGCCCATTTCATTCCCTATGATGTGAGGTGTTCCATGAAGAAAATGGCGAAACTGTACATCGGACATGTGGTTAGATTGCATGGAGTTCCTGTTTCGATAGTGTCTGACAGAGATCCAAGGTTCACTTCTCGTTTTTGGAAGAGTATGCAAGCAGCGATGGATTCGAGATTGACTATGAGTACAGCCTATCACCCACAGACAGATGGTCAGTCTTAGCGGACCATTCAGACTTTAGAGGATATGCTGCGGGCGGCCGTGATGGATTTCAGTGGTGGCTGGCAGGATTCTTTGTCCTTGGTTGAGTTTTCGTATAACAACAGCTACCAGGTGACTATCGGGATGGCTCCATTTGAGGCGTTGTATGGTCGTAAGTGCAGATCTCCGATTTGTTGGGAAGAAGTTGGTGAGAAATAGCTTTCTACCCCTGAATTTGTGCAGCATATGAAAGATCAGATTGATTTGATTCGAAGTAGAATGAAGGCTGCACAAGATAGATTTACCAGCTATGATAACCGAAGACGTCGACCGTTAGAGTTTGAGTTTGGCGATCATGTGTTTCTTAAGATTTCTCCTTTCAAGAGCGTGATGAGGTTTAGATTTAAAGGCAAATTGGTTCCTAGATTCGTTGGTCCCTTCAAGATTGTTGAGCGAATTGAACAGTTGGCTTATCGATTGAGGCTGCCTGATGAGTTAGCAGCGATACATGACGTTTTTCATGTGTCAATGTTGAGGAAATATGAGCCAGATCCCTCCCATGTGTTGAGAACTGACGAAGTTGAGCTAGATTCTGCCTTGAGCTATGTGTTAGAGTAGATGCCCAACTAGCCAACTTGTGGCGTGTGGGTTTTATTGACTCTTGTACAAACGATCTTTATATATGATATTCGCATTCTTTTATATGGCATTCTTTACTTTCATTATGTGTGTAATGATTTACAATTGTGTTGAGTAAAGACCTAGAATACACTAAAGCGTATGTTAGATGTGATAGTGGGTATGACGGCTATCATGAAACACATCTAATAGTCCCAGGCGTCGGGATTGGGTGAGACCCCGATGCATGTAGGAGTCGATGCATCGTTGTCGAGGATTCACCGCTCGCAGACATGCGTGGATATCCTATGCTATCTGAGGGGATAATAGTGTGCAAATCTCTGGCCAGAGTACTACAAGTGTTTTAGGTAAATGTGTTTACCTAGTTACACTCGAGATGTCACTATTTGATCTCCAAGATGTATGCATAGCTATCGGATCTCTAACGACTCTCGATTTACCAATGGTCGTTGATCTGATCGGG
The DNA here is from genome assembly GCA_001598015.1 of Dorcoceras hygrometricum. Classification (NCBI taxonomy): domain Eukaryota; kingdom Viridiplantae; phylum Streptophyta; class Magnoliopsida; order Lamiales; family Gesneriaceae; genus Dorcoceras; species Dorcoceras hygrometricum. Next base: position 171,414 of record KQ988614.1, read on the forward strand.
ATATATGGATTGAAAGGACCGTACAGTACGCTAACCACGACCGACTGGTTCTTACAGGCACTATCAGTGATACCTAGGGGATCATGGGGCGATGTTGCTAGACGCTTTACCATGATCTATTCTTAAGTACTTACGAAGGACTAAGAATATGTTCATGGTTTACGGGGGTGGTGAACTGAAACTGGAAGGCTATATTGATTCTAGCTTCCAGTGTTACGTGGATGATTCGAAATCAACCTCTGGATTTGTATTCATGCTCAATGGTGGTGCTGTCTCTTGGAAGAGTTCCAAGCAAGACACCATCGCGGATTCAACCACTGAGGCTGAGTACATTGCAGTATCAGCTGCTGCTAAGGAGGCCGTTTGGATAAGGAATTTCGTCCAAGAGTTGGGCGTCATTCCTAATGGAGTTGGTCCAGTCCCGGTGTACTGCGACGACACGGGTGCCGTTGCGCAAGCAAAGGAGCCTAGGTCTCACCAAAGATCCAAACACATACTGAGGAAACACATAATCCGGGATATTGTGGCTAGAGGCGACATAGCAGTTGAGAGAGTCGCCTCTGCGGACAACGTTGCTGATCCACTTACGAAGCCCTTGCCTGGACCGTTGTTTGAAAAACATCACGAAACAATGGGACTGCGTCTGATGAGTAGTTGGCTTTAGGGCAAGTGGGAGATTGTTAGAGAAGATGCCCAACTAGCCAACTTGTGGCGTGTGGGTTTTATTGACTCTTGTACAAACGATCTTTATATATGATATTCGCATTCTTTTATATGGCATTCTTTACTTTCATTATGTGTGTAATGATTTACAATCGTGTTGGGTAAAGACCTAGATTACACTAAAGCGTATGTTAGATGTGATAGTGGGTATGACGGCTATCATGAAACACATCTAATAGTCGCTGTGTATTCTGAACATGTTCCTAGTCGATTGGGCCGTCAAAATGAGGATAAGGCCGCCCGAGTTCGAGACTAGTATCTGCGATGCAAAGTACCATGTTTCATTGGTAGGGAACATTGTGATGTTCTTGAGCATGCAGATAGATAGTGACCTGGTGATCTATCAAACTACCCTCGTTCGGACTTTCCAAGTGGTTACCATTTGTCGAGTGGATTGTTTATCGTATTGATCGCCTCCCGGTTCTATAATTTTTGTTCTTCCGCTGCCTGCCCGGGGGGCGGATCCGGATCCCCAACACTATGTGGAATATCCAGTGCAGATTCTGGATAGGAAGGAGAAACAATTGAGGAACAAAGTGATTCCGTTGGTGATGGTCCAATGGAGTAAGCATGGCTGAGAAGAAGCTACCTGGGAGGTTGAGGAGAAGATGAGACAGGACTGGCCTCATCTATTTGAGCAATGATAGTGCGAATTCCAGGTAATTTCTAAAGCTTTGATTTGAGCTTGTTTACTTGTTGGTGATTGATTTGATTATTCGATTGTTTCTGCCCGTGAGTTTGCCTTTGATTTCGAGGACGAAATCTCTTAAGGTGGGGAGAATGTGAGGAATCAGATTTTAGATTAGTGATTAATCGAAATTGATTTGGGATTAGTCGCGTAGATTTGAGGGTTTTGCGAGAGAAATCTGATTCCAGTTGAATTTCAGACGTCGCGCAAATGCAAGGAATCAGTTGTAGCGCATTTCAGAAGTCAACGCGAGTCAACGGTACTGTAGAGCTAGCTGATGAAGTTTAATCAGTCGTTGATTGCGCGGGAATGATGCGTCGTCGTTTCGCTATTCATTAGTAGCGTTTGAAGAGGAATATGTTGGCAGCTAACGCGCAGTCGCAAGATTTAACAAGAAAGCGACACGTGTTGGTCAACCTTTTGGTGTTGACTGCTGATGTAGAAGCGCTATCAGCTGTTGCGTTTGTGAGAAATTGATTTAGTCGGGCGACCAACTGTTGGTTTGAGTGACCAGCTGCTGATGGTGAGGCGACGTCGTTTTGATAAGTTGAAATGCAGCGTTTTTGGTGCAACGCTTTTGTTCAGCTGTTGGCAGCGAAGGTGACGTGTTCCTTACGTCGTCGTTTGAATTACTTAGCGTGACCAGCTGTTGGTTGATTAGAAAGGAATCTGTCGTCAGCTGTTGTAGCGCTGCGGCGTCTTTTTGATTAGTAGATGCGGCGTCGTTTTGATGTTCCTTTGTGAATGCAACGTCTGATGGTTGCTGCTGGTTTCGTTGAGAGGAAAAGCTGGTTTCTGTTGTAAGATTCCTACTGTAGCAACGTCTGATAGATTAAATCAGCAGCTGTTGTATGGAGTTATATAGGCAAGTGTTGATCAAAACTTAGAATTATTTAGAGCCCGATATTTCTCGTCTCCATCTTCAAACCCTCGTTTAGCTACTGTTCACCGTAACTCTTTTCCCGTCGATTGCCGCCGTTCTCCGTCGTTGTTTTGAGCGATTTTGGTGGTGCTGGATTCCTTGTGAGTTTCTCTTCTGATTGTTACCCAGTTGAGGCTGTAGAACGACCTTGGAGAGGATCACGAAGTTGCTGGTTTCTTCGTCCAGTGGAACTCGATAATTCTTCAGCTAGTTTCAGCTTCTGGATTTGAAGTTCTAGGTGTATCCTGCCGTGATTGCCGTAGCAGAAGGAAGCTGACTTGCTTAAGTTCTTTGTGCCGTGCCTTTGTAATCTGTTGTGGTAGAAATCAGCCGTTGAAGGTACGAATTTAGAAGATTTAACAGCTTTGAGAGTGGACATGGCTGTGATTGATGTTATGAAATCTGCTGATGTGATTCTGTGTTTTACGTGATACAGTTTTGTTAAATTTTTTGAGTTGTACATTCTGTTTTCACGTATTGAATTGTATGCATTGTGAATTGAATATTGATTTGGCATACATGCATACATCTTGAGCCTGATCTACAGATTGATTGATGACCTGATTGATAGCCACGTTGTGACTGGCCGACAGATGTGTCGTGCCTGAAAAGTACGCTATCATCGGAGTGGTGACTACTATATTCGAGTGTCTACCACCGAGCTGTGATGAGCTGACGGGCTCTGAAGATCACGGACCGATGATTTCCCCGGTTGATACACCATGCGGGTATAGAGGCTGATTGTGATGATTTTCCAGTTTATACACTGTTCTAGCTATCCGATCCTTGATAGCCCTCATGCATTTCATAGCATTGATTATAGCATGTTGCATGATTAGCTGTTTTGATAGCTCTTCGTACTGAGGCTTGACCTCGTATTTGTTTTCCTGCTTTTGTGTTTTTTGGGTCTGTGTTACCCATTTGCAGGATCTTCAGGTAGCCAAGCTGGACCGAGTGGAGTGCCAGCTGGTCGATCCCCGTTCCCTTGAGTCCCAGTTTATTTTATGATATGTATTGAACCGGGGGATGTCCCGTGTTTTATTGTATTGGGGATCTGTATTTGAGTTGAGACTTATTGTTACCTGCTTTATATGAGTTTGAGTCAACTCGTATTTTGATTATGAATATTTTGAATGATGATTTAGAGTTCAGGCCCCGCCAGCTGGTCGATCCCGTTCCCTTGAGTCCCTAGTTTATTTTATGATATGTATTGAACCGGGGGATGTCCCGTGTTTTATTGTATTGGGGATCTGTATTTGAGTTGAGACTTATTGTTACCTGCTTTATATGAGTTTGAGTCAACTCGTATTTTGATTATGAATATTTTGAATGATGATTTAGAGTTCAGGCCCAAATGATTTCGAAAAATTTTTAAGCCCTATTTTATGCTTCCGCTATTATGTGCTTATTATGTGCTGTAATCTTGAGTGATTAGCACGGGGCCTGACATAAGGAGCTACAATAGCTCACGGTTCTTGAACATAAATAAGAGCACCGGAGAAGATCTGGTATGTAATAAAAACATGCGGAAAACACCAGAACTGAATCCTAAATTTTAAAACTACTCGACGCAAACAGATTCCTTAAAACCGATGTTAATGTCAGGCCTCGTGCTCACATCAGAGATAAGCCACGCAAACACTAGCGGAAGCAACTAAAAAGTGGCTAAAGTTTTTGCTTTTGGCCTGACAGAAAGATAACATAATTTAAAATACGGCGATACTAAAAATATATCCCAGTTTACAATAACCAGACAAAGGGATACACGCCACAGTAAAGCAATACAGCATAACACATGCATCAAATACCTGACAACAACCACAACTAAATACAGTAGACTACTAGCTATAAATGTCTGATCATCACCCGGGACATCCCGCCCTCGGTGATACCAGTGCATATAGATACTATACATAACTGGGACACTCTAAGCACCTCCTGGGGCACCACCAGCCGGGCCAACTCCACGACCAGCTGAGTAACATGGGAAACCTGAACAACAAACAGACAAACTAAACAAACCAAGCCCCAGAGGGACATGGGGTCAAACCCCAGTACGGAGAGCAACTATAAATCAGCAATGAACAACAAGAATAAAATGCAGGTGCTGTGCATGAATAACGGGACAACAGCCGAAGGCTACAACCGATGAAGGGAGCCAAGAAACTCAAGCACAACTCAACAAAATATGCAGAAGATATGTGGCCACGGTGTGTGTGTAGGACATGTGTGAGCTACCCACTCACCCCTACTCGCACACCATTACCAGATGTATCAACAACTCAACTTGCCGTTGCCCAACCTATGAACTGTGGTAGTTAACCACTCGGCGCATAGGGGCTAACAAATCCCAGCAGGGATATGAGAGTGCGATATTACCGTTCGCCCTCGCATCCTGGTAAGAACAGAATAGCAACAACAACGAAACACCGAAACAATGGCTGCAACAGCTGAAGGAAATGATATACCAATGCGTGTATGAAATCAGCTAAACAGCAAGCATATAACATATGGACAAACAGCAACCACACACGGCAATCAAACAGCCATCTCACAAATTATCCAAGCCAGATCCACGTTGTAATTACAAGCTCAACATCCGTACCTCGAATCTGTTACGCTCACCACAACGGGGTCCCAAGAAATCTGGTACAAAACCTGCTAAACAACATGCATAATTCTCAGGGATGCTAACACATAATCACAAACTGGGAGCTACACTCAACCAGCGATAATCCTACCTTCCTAACTCAACAGGAAGCTCAAATCAAAGCCTAAGGTAAGATCTTATCAATTAACTCGAAGCACTACCTGAAAGACGCTAACACATGAATACTGGAGTTGCTTCGCGATTCTGCTTCCAGCCAACTACAACCTCCAAAAGTGGTATAAGATGAAGCACCTTCAAGAGAGGAGTACAACGCTACCTCAATCGTTCAAAACAGCGGCGGGAATCGACGGAAAATCGGCGGAAAAGATTACGGTGAACAGTGCTTAGGGTTCGAGACAGAGAACGATAATCGGGGAAAATATTCTAATTATGGGATCTCATACTAATTCGAAGACCCAAATTTCTATTAAATACACTACTCAACAGCTGACAGAAACAGGAACAGATTCCACCGACAAAATCAGTTGTCATCACTATTATCTAGCTGATCGAACCAATATCTGAATCTCTCAAACAACGCTAAGGCTAAACGGCGTCGCACCAACTTAACCAAACGACGTCGCAGAGGGACACGTCAGCTCGCTACCAACTGCTGATCAACAAACCAGCAGCTGAATAAAACAACGCAACAACTGATCTCTCGCAACAGCTGAAATACGCGCTAACACACCAACTGCTGAATCTCCTAGCGCTAATCCAAAACGCTGTCGTTCCAACTTAACTAAATGAAGTAGTTTCGATACCCACTAAGAAACACTCTAGCAAAACCAACAGCTGGTTCCTGTTCACAAAACGTCGTCGCCTCAGAGTCCCTTAGCGCTCTCTACTGACCATCGCAACTAAAACACCAACGACTAAAATCCACGTCAGCATTGCTGCTGCTTCTTACCAAAGCGCAACAATTGAAATACCAACAGCTGACACGATCGCTCATCGACTGATGCAAAACCCGAACAAATATCTCTCTCTCGACAGCTGATAGCATCTCAACTGCTGATTCCAACACTAAGGCAAATTCGATGACTTCAACACACGCATCTACTACCAGCTGGTTTCAACCCGAGCAACACCTGATTGCAAAAACACAGGTCTCACATCTCTCCCCCACTAAAACACGATTTCTTCCTCAAAATCAACAAGTCCAGGAACAACTCAACTGAACCCAAGATTTCAAGATAACTGAGCAAACAACGAACGGAAACTAGGGAAAAGAGCAACCAAAACTAACCAGCTACTGGAAACTGATACAACATCTACTCAAACAGATGCGGCCACTCACGTTGCATCTTCTCTTCCAGCTCCCAGGTAGCTTCTTCCCTACCATGTTTTCTCCATTGAACCATCACTAAAGGAATGGTTTTATTCCTCAACTATTTCTCTTTTCTGTCAAGGATTCGTAAGGGATATTGAACGTAACTCAACGTTTGATCTAGCTCAACCTCGTCAGTTCTCAATACATGAGATGGATCTGGCTCATACTTCCGCAACATGGAAACATGAAAGACATCATGTAGAGAAGACAATTCTGGTGGCAACAACAGCCGATATGCCAAAGGGCCAATCCTCTCAACAATTTTGTCAAGGATTCGTAAGGGATATTGAACGTAACTCAACGTTTGATCTAGCTCAACCTCGTCAGTTCTCAATACATGAGATGGATCTGGCTCATACTTCCGCAACATGGAAACATGAAAGACATCATGTAGAGAAGACAATTCTGGTGGCAACAACAGCCGATATGCCAAAGGGCCAATCCTCTCAACAATTTCATACGGTCCAACATAACGAGGGGCTAACTTTCCCTTGTGTCCAAAGCGCATAACACTTCTGAAAGGAGAAAGTTTAAGGAACACCTGATCACCAACCTGAAACTCTAGAGGTCGATGCCTCTTATTTGCATAACTGTCTTGGCGATCCTGGGCAGCTTTCCTTCGCTGTCGAATCAGATCTACATGATTCTTCATCTGCTGCACAAAATCTGGGGCAGACAGCTGCTTCTCCCCCACTTCTTCCCAACATACAGGAGATCTGCACTTCCTACCATACAATGCCTCAAACGGCACCATACCAATCATCACTTGATAGCTGTTATTGTAGGAAAACTCAACCAAAGACAATGCGTCTTGCCAGCTACCACAAAAATTCATCACAACAGCTCTTAACATATCCTCCAACGTCTGGATAGTTCTCTTAGATTGGCCATCTGTCTGTGTTAGAGTAGATGCCCAACTAGCCAACTTGTGGCGTGTGGGTTTTCATTGACTCTTGTACAAACGATCTTTATATATGATATTCGCATTCTTTTATATGGCATTCTTTACTTTCATTATGTGTGTAATGATTTACAATTGTGTTGAGTAAAGACCTAGATTACACTAAAGCGTATGTTAGATGTGATAGTGGGTATGACGGCTATCATGAAACACATCTAATAGTCGCTGTGTATTCTGAACATGTTCCTAGTCGATTGGGCCGTCAAAATGAGGATAAGGCCGCCCGAGTTCGAGACTAGTATCTGCGATGCGAAGTACCATGTTTCATTGGTAGGGAACATTGTGATGTTCTGAGCATGCAGATAGATAGTGACCTGGTGATCTATCGAACTATCCTGCTTCGGACTTTCCAAGTGGTTACCATTTGTCGAGTGGATAAGTCCGAGGTCTTGGTTGTACTGATTAGTCCTCACGACTCGAAACGTCATTGAGACTCTACATGATAGGCGTCTCACTTTGACCCGTTTGCCGACTCACTTGGGGTCACCAGGCGTCGGGATTGGGTGAGACCCCGATGCATGTAGGAGTCGATGCATCGTTGTCGAGGATTCACCGCTCGCAGACATGCGTGGAAAAAGGCGCCGCCTCCCTCTTCTCCTCCCACGCCGCCGCCGCCGCCGTGCGCCGCCGCCGTCGCCGCAACTTCGCCGGAATTCGTTCCGGCCTAGTTTTTCGTGGAGAATCCGATCGTGCTGATCTCGTCAGGACTTCTAGTGCAGTCTGACGAAGGAGCCTCGAGTCTGGTCGTGTACCGGATTGACGAATCTACCGCAATCAACCGAGAAGCGCCGGGTTCTTGAAACACCGGTTGGAGCCAGGCACAAGTGCCAGACAGGTGACTTGCTAAACACCCTATGTATGTTGATACGTAGATCTGTTTTGATTATTCGTATTGATCGCATCCCGGTCAAATTTTTGTTCTTCCGCTGCCTGCCGGGGTGCGGATCCGGACCAATCCCAACAGTGGTATCAGAGCCAGGTTGCCCGGATCTGATCAATATGATTTGCCTTATTGTATCTAACATCTTATTTTTCAGAATCGAGACGAAATCGGAATCGAAATTCCGGCCAAGCCACCGCCGCTTGCGGCGGCGCCCTTTCCAGCCCGCCGCGCGCGCATGCGCGCGCGACAACCATGCGCGCTGGCCGCGCATGGTGGCTGGGAACGTGCGCGTCGTCTCGCGCACTGCTGCGCGGTTGGTCGAGCGCCGCAGCGCGCTTGCTATCAGGATGGTTGCGCCGCTGTGCGCCGCTCCTCGCGAGTGGTTGCGCGATGCAAACGTGCGACGATGGACGCTGCTGTTGCGAGCGAAGGAGACGATACGCGCAGAATCGTTGCGCGACGCTAGCGCTGGAAGCGCGCCGCCATGCGCCGCCTTGGGCGAGCGCTGGTCGCCGCCTCGCGCGAAGTGTTGCGCGCACTTGCGCCGTTCCTCCCCGCTGCTACGCGCCTCGATCGACGCATGCTGGCGCTATCGTGCTACGATGGCCGGCCGAAGCATGCTGCTGGTTGCGCGCCTGCCGCCGCGAATTTTTTTTGGTGGTGGCGGCGCCGCCGCCGGCCGCCGCTCCGGCGCCGCTCCGGCGATGTCGTGACGGCTGGTCCGATTCATTCTAGGGTTTGGTTCGGGCCTGTCCCGTGCAGCCCGTGAAGTTTTCGGGCCGGTATGCGATGTCGGGCCCGGTTTTGATCGATTTTGAAATTTTAAGTTTTTGGGCCTAAAATTGTTTTAAAACCCAATTTGATACAATTAAAATTAGTAAAATGTGATTTTAATTATGAAATGTGATTTTGTAATAAAA
>KQ988615.1:10815-25584 GCA_001598015.1 Dorcoceras hygrometricum
TGGTTCTTGCAGGCACTATCAGTGATACCTAGGGGATCATGGGGCGATGTTGCTAGGAGTTTTACCATGATCCGTTGGGCAAGTCCGAAATTGTGATTTCGGAGCCACAATGGTTGTGGGCCCACGGCTAGCTGTATCCCTGAACCATTGAGGGTCACACAAGTACTGGATTCATGATTCCCACACGGAAACTGAGCTCAATGTGTTGAGCATACGAAGAGGATTTTAGGGAGTGCGACTTCCTAAAACTCAACAAAGGTGAAATTGCGATTTCCCACTGTTGAGGGGCAAACTGTCATTTTGGACTAGGTATCTGAAAAATTGTTTTCACATCATAATGTTCAGTTTTGGAAACTGAGTCAATCGGTCTGATATGATCGTCGATCGGAGTTATGATGAAACCGCAGTGAATTAAACGAACCGAGTGTTCATATATGGACTTAGGCCTGACCCAAGTCCAATGGGCCGGTTCAAGCCCATGTGTACTAATTATATGTTAGTACTCTACTAGGGCCTTAATAACTTGTATCATAACCGAAACCTAGCCTACATAGACCACTCGGCCGCCCCTCTTCTCTCGCCCCCTCTCTCGGCCGTGCCGCCGCCCCGCCGCCGCGTACGTTGATCGGACTTGTTCTGATCAGCTTGACGAGGAGTTTCCGTCCGTGCAAGATCCATCAGCTTTCTAGTGCAGGCTGATTGGAGGAAGATTGAATCCGGTCGTGTACCTGATTGACGATCTACCGCCGCCTACAGTTTGAAGGGCCGGTTTTCTCGTGAAACTGGTCGGAGCCAGGAGCCTAGACGCCAGCAAGGTAATAATCTACGAACACCCTATGTATGTTTGTAGATTTCTTTGAATGTATTGAACACTTTCCGAGCAAATTTTTGTTTTCCGCTGCGCCCCGAGAAGTGGGATCCGGATCCGCCACCGCTACTCCAACAGAATTCACGTACGACAATAGTTTCCAAGCATCCATTCAGATGGCTCCTTACGAAGCTCTCTATGGCAGAAAGTGTAGAACACCCATTTATTGGGATGAGATAGGAGAACGAGCTGGTTTGGAACCAGACTTAGTAGAACAGACTGCTGAAACTATTAAGAAAGTAAGAGACCGATTGAGAACTGCTCAAAGCAGGCAAAAGAGCTATGCTGATGTCAGACGCCGCGACTTAAGCTTTGAATCTGGAGACCATGTCTTCTTGAAGGTAGCACCGATGAAAAGCGTGATGAGATTTGGGAAGAAGGGTAAGCTAAGCCCAAGGTTCATTGGTCCATTCGAGATATTGGACAAAGTAGGAACGCTGGCTTATAGACTAGCTTTACCCCCACATCTGTCCTCGGTACATAATGTTTTTCACGTATCAGCTTTGAGGAGATATGTTTCCAACCCGTCACATGTTTTAAGCTATGAGCCAATCCAACTAGCACCAGATTTGAGCTATGAGGAGCGACCAGAAAGAATCCTTCATAGAATGAATAGAAAGTTAAGAAACCGTAGCATCCCAATGGTTAAAATTCAGTGGCCTAACCAGTCTGAGCGAGAAGCAACTTGGGAGACAGAAGAAGATATGCGTAGTCTCTACCCAGAGCTGTTTGGTAAGTAAATTTCGAGGACGAAATTTTGTTAAGGAGGGTAGAGTTGTAGCGCCCCAAAATCCCAAGAACCACAAATTGATTAGCCTTTCTATTCTAAGGGTTGTTTTGAGATTTTTGAGTATTCCTATTCTAAGTTCAAATCTGATGCCTTCTCTTTTTCAGATTTGAAGCAACTTCCAGAAGGTTCCGGAAGGATTTCGCCCAAGCACAAATCTGAAATAATCCAGAAGTGTTTCCATTCGAAAATAAAATGAGTTTTTGGATGGGAGCTATGTTTTTAGTAAAATGATGTATCAAGTTTATAAATCAAAATAGTAGTAGGGAGCTGTTATTAAATCTTTTAAAAAGGACAAAGGAGTTGGCATGGCAGCCATGCCTACTCAAGTATTTTTACCTACTACTCAATCATTCTTCCTTGTATAAAATGATTTACGTAAGCCTCTGGATTCATTTTGGTTGCAAGAAAAACTTTTAAGTTCTTTCAAAGTTAAGTAGCTTTTTCCAGTGTGCTTGAGGATACTTCCATCCGTGATCATCTATACGTTGTGATCTTCGTTTCAGGCAAGTAAATCTGATTCTTGCAGCATTTGGAAAACATATATTGCTTCGTTGTTTTTTGTGTATGCTTGCCTGTTTCAGTTTCAGTTAATGTTTGAGTTGAGCTATGGATTCACTGCTTTGATGCTTTAGTTTTGAGGAAACTCACCAGAAAGTTTAACCAGCAATGGTGTTTTTAGAAATATACTGAGTTGTACAGATTCCAGGTAAGAAAGCCAATAGAAGTCCTTGTTTTCCTTAGTACTGTGAAGACTCTGGACATTGAATCTAAATGGTTAGGCAACGCTGGTTAGATCGGGAGCAAGTCCTGGTTTGATAAGCGAAGACAGTTTGTTTAGAATCTGTCTGAGTCGAAGCAGTAATTCGTGTTCCTAGCCAAGTGTTTTTACGCGTAACTTGTATTTAACCCAAATCTGTTGTTGAGTTGCTCATAGCTGAATAATCTACCAAAATCTGAAACACTTGCTATAAGATTTCTGTTAGCGTTTTCGCGGTAAGATCTGTTTTTCGTAGTAAGATCTGTTTTCGCAGTAAGATATTTTTTTCCAGTGAGATCTGTTTCTACTATTCATAAGCCGTGTTCCTTAGCCAAAGCTGTTTCTCACATCTGTATGCCTATACCGCACCTAAGATCTGTTAGATAACCAAAAGCTGACCTTCGCACGTGACATCTGTTTTCCCAGTGACATCTATTTTTTAGTAACATCTGTTTTCCCAGAGACATATGTTTTCCCAGTGACATCTATTTTCTAGTACCATTTGTTTTCCCAGTGTGATATGTTTTTACACGAAACCTGATTTCCTAGAACCACGTCTGTTTTGCACTCTCGAGTTGATTTCGTCAGAGCTGGTCCTCAGCTCCGAGTCCAACTGTACACTCAGTAGTGCTTTTTAAATAAAATGAGTTTCATAGCAGTGAATCTACCAGATTCCAGTGATCGAATTTCGATCTAGAGATAGTATAAAGCTATTTCAGAAAGAAAGTAAAGTTCAGATTTGAGATTTATGGCATAGAGGACCCGATTACTCAAGGAAGGGACGGGATTACAGTTGGTGTGAGACCTGGATTTGTAATTTCGATTAGGTAGCTGCTGGTTGGTGTGTCAGCTGATGTTACTAGCTAGCTGCTGGTCGGTGATGAAAACCAGCAGAAGCGCGTTTTAGCGCGAGATTCCTGAAACGCTGTCGTTTCGTGAGGTTTGGTTATGCGAGTGTTGTGATCAGCAGGTGCGTTAGTATATTTGCGTTGGCAAAACGACTGCGTTTAAGTTAGTTGGCGCGACGTCGTTGTGATGTTGCGACTGGTACCAGCTGGTAGATCGCGTGTATGTTCCTGCTGGTTGATCAGCAGATGTCGATGTCAACGCGAGTCAACTTTCCTGTAGCGCGAGGAGGGTACGTCGTCGTTTAGCTTTTGCTAGGAGTTTCAGCAGATGATTGGTTTTGGGTAAAGTGCTTCTGCTGGTTTCGCTAACGTCTGTGGAGCGACGTCGTTTGAGTAAGCTTCCGCATGCGTTTATCTATTGTGAGCACGAGGCCTGACATTTGGACCGTAATACCTTCGTGGAAGGGACAGGATTATGGAAATATTGTAATCCCTTCACAGAGAACTACTGATCAGTTAACATGCTTCATGCACAAGGACCAGCAGAGAGCCTCTAGACCATAATCATCCAGTATAAGCAATTCAGATCCAAGTTGTTTTTCAATAGCGAGATTTCAGATGTTTTACTCTATCTATGTATTCAGATTTTAGTTATGCCTGCATTATGTGATTTTTGTCATCTTCAGTTTTACTTGTTGAGCCCCTTGGCTCACTAGTTTTCCCAATGTAGGTGAGGCAGCTCAGGAGCAGGCGGGTGGTGCCGGTTGATTCAGATTTGGGGAACTGTGTTTGTCAATGGCCAACGTTTCCGCAGAGTCTTAGCTTATGTTGTTTTTGGATCTTTTGACGAACTGTATTAAGATCTGTTACAACAATAATGAACTTATATAGAGTTCCAGTAGTTGTAATATCGCATTTTTGCATCGTGAATCAAGATGTTAAGATAAAATTTATAGTTTTGGTGATAACAAAAATGAGACAAGAATTGGACTTAACGATGACGTTCGCAATCAGACTTCATGGAATTCAGTTATGTTATCGGGTTATAGTTTTGATCAGATTCGGGTTCTGAAACAGTTGGGTTTATCAGGTCAGGTAATTCAGGCTATCGGGTCAGATTATACTGTTGAAAGTGATCTAGGATGAATCTTGATATCTGCCAACAGAGTTGATTATTCTATCAGTGTTGATATCTGCCAACAGATTTGATTATTCTATCAGTGTTGATATCTGCCAACAAATTTGATTATTCTATCAGTGTTGATATCTGCCAACAGAGTTTATTATTCTAACAACGATGGGCTATTCAATCGTCTTCAAGAAAGAAAGATCTGATCACAGAAAAGCTTCAGGCACAAACGACGAATCGATTCAAACGATATCAATATTCAAATTAGAAAGAATCAATGGTGAAGATTGAATCGTACTATTGCCTGGAATTAAGGAGACAACTGTCAGTACTATTTTGGGTAAATAGTACACTATTTATAGAGGAATTTTTACGGTGATTGCACAGAAATAGAAACACGACAATTTGGCTCTGACGATGTGCAATTTACCATTTGGTGGAGCAGGATACACGGTCGCACGATTAACAGATTTTCAAAAGGGATTTTTTTTCCTTTACAAAATCAAAATGACCGTTGGAGGACGAAGAGTATATATAGAGCTGGAACTTGAACTGAAGATGCTCTCTGTCATTCTCGCCATTCGTCGTTCTCATTATCTCTGAGCGTATCACACATTGAAGCTATCACTCACAAAGCTCACAAACTCGAAGAACACAAGTGTTGATTTTCACAGTTTTACCTTCGAGTTCATCTTCTGGTTCACCTATTGAATCGAGTTTCTACGTTTAGAAACCAGAAGATTTACATTCTCAATAGAGTTGTATTCACTGTTTCATTCTAGATTGAGTCTGTAACAAACGTGCCACACAAAGGCCGTTTGAGAAAAATATTATTCAATTTTATTCAGCAGCTGCGACTGGTTTGTGAAGTTGTGTTGCTAGGAGTTCACCTTGAGCGAGGCTCGGTGATTGGGTGTTTGCAGAAGGCCTGTAACCATCAAATCTTCTAGTGAAACCTTCCTGAAAAGGAAGAAGGGGAGATGTAGGATATTGATATCCGAACTTCCATAAACAAACTCTCGACCCTACTCTTTTATATTATCGCATTTACGTATTGCTTTAACTGTTCACAAATTGATCGAATTCTTTCCGCACTTTTTGTTAGTCGAGAAATTTGATTTTAAACTGAGATATCTTAAATCTGGTAACTCGGATTTAAGTTAAGCGGGTGCTTGTAAAACTTGTTTTAAAAGGTTTCGAAAATTTGAAAATACCAAGAGTTCATTCAACCCCCCTTCTGAACTCTTTGCAGCTTGTGATTTATCATATATTAAAATATCGACTTCTCACAACAAAATCCCTATGTTTTCCAAGGAGGATTACGACGATTGGAAGATTCGAATGCAAGCGCATTTGGCTGCCCAAGAGGACGATATGTGGTCAGTTATTACAGAAGGGCCATTGAAGATAATGAAGCCAAACCTAGCTTTTGCAATATCAGGTGGCGGGCCTCAGTTTTTGGAAAAGAACATAAATGAATACACTAATGAGGACAAGAACAAGGCGAATGTCAGGCCTCGTGCTCACATCAGAGATAAAACATGCAAACACAAGCGGAAGCTACTAAAAAGCGGGTAAACTTTTTGCTTTTGGCCTGACGGTTTAAAACGATATAATTTAAGATACAACAATACTCAAAATAGATATACCAGTTTAACAAACCAACCAATCAAAGGCTACAAGACCACGACAAACAATATAGCATAACATGTATCAGATACCTGATAACAACCACAACCGAATATAACGGTATACAACAAAAGCACAGGGCATCCCCTGGCTAACAATACTGATACATAAATATATGCTATACGCTACTGGGATACTCTAACCACCTCCTGGGGCACCTCTAGCTGGGTCAGCTCCACGACCAGCTGGATAACCTGAACAACAAAACAAGCAAGGAAAACAAACCAAGCCCCAGAGGGACATGGGGTCAAACCCCAGTACAGAGAGCAACTATAAAATAGCAGTAAACAGCAAGAATAAAATGCAGATGCTATGCATGAGACCAGGAACAACAACCGGAGGCTACAACCAAGGAAGGGAGCCAAAGAACTCAATGCACAGCTCAACGGAATTTGCAACAACAGTGGCCACAGGGTGTGTTCAAAGTGTGGTAATGATCCACTCGCCTTGACACCACACCCGAATACCAGATGCATCAAACAGCTCGACCTGCGGTTGTCCAACCTATGAACTGTGGTAGTTAACCACTCGGCGCATAGGGGCTAACAAACCCAGCAGGGAGATGAGAGTGTGGTATCGTCGCTCGCCCTCGCATCCTGGTAAGAACAGAGCAACAACAACGAAACAATGGGTGCAAAAGCTGAAATGAGATGACAATACATGTATGCAACATGCTGGACAACAAGCATATAACCCTATGCAAAACAACAATCACAACAGCAAGCATACAAGTCCAAAACCCACGGCCATCTCACAAAACAGCAACATCACAATGCATCTATACACGGTAGACACAACAGCCATCTCACAATTTATTACAGCCATAATCACGCTGCATTTATAAGCTCCAAATCCGTACCTTGATTTTGTGCAACAATTACCACAATTCAAGCCTCGAGAAAACTGGTTGAAACCTGCTGAAACCACACGCAAGATTTCAGGGAAACACAACCAAAACTGACGGCCAAAAACTATACACTAAAACCAGTGCTCAAATTCAACAATTATACTCAACAGGTAGATGAAATAAAGGCTAGGAACAAGATCTCAAAGCTAAAACCGAAAGGCTACCTGCACGCACAAACACACTGCCGAAGATAGCAGCTTCGACTTTTTTTCTAGCCAACGACAGCCTATAAAATTGGTAAGGAATGAAAGAGCTTGACGATAGGAGTCCAACGCTACCTCAAACGTGACAAACGGTGGCCGGAATCGACGGGAATTCACTGGAGAAGCTCACGGTGAACAGTAACCGATGGTTAGAAGCGAAGAACGAAAGTTGGGAGAAAATTTGCTAAGTATGGGATCTGTTGTAATAATTGAAGGACAACGCTTCTAATTTATACACACGAGAAGTCTGAATAAAACGTTCACCGACACAATCAGCCGACGCTAAATATATACCCAAATCAGCAGCTGGATAAACCAACAGCTGGTCACTAAAAACTGCCAACAGCTGAACGACCAAACGGCTGATCAAACATCACGCAAAATCTTGCGACAGCTGATGCCTAACAAAAACCAACAGCTGGTTAAAGAGCTCTACCCCAAAACGGCGTCGCCCCAAAACCACGGAGAAATCTGATCTCTAAAACGTTAAACGCTACAACACTCAAAACCGCGGTGAAATCTGAACAACAAATAAATGCTGGAAAATAAGAGCTAACGCTAAAACGACGTCGCACAACACTACGGTGAAGTCTGAAACGCTAAACACAAACGCTGGTGAAATCTGAAATACAAAGCGTTAAAAGCTGCTCGCTAAAATCTGATCTCTCGAACGCTAAACTCGTGAAACAGATCTCTCCCTCAAGCGTTCACCAAATGACGCCGTAGCAACTTATCTAAACGACATCGTTTTGCCCTCAACACAAAAACACGTGGGGTATATCTCTACATCAGATTCTAGCGCTAAAGCAATACCAGATCTCTCCTAAACGACGACGTACAAGCGTCTACGATAAAAACGCGCCGGGCAGCGCAACATCAAACGTCCAGATTTCACAAAATCCGAACAGATTTCACCAACAATTCAAATTTCCCATCAAATCAGATTTCAAACTCGAAAATTCCAAAATTTCCAGATTTGCTCTAAATGTGATTCTGACACGAAAATGCAAACGAAACCTTCAAAAATATTTCCGAAAACACAGAATTCCTCAAAAATCGATTAATCCAACAATTAATCTTTATTACAATTTCAGGTCTCACAACGAATCTGGACAATGTGGCCAAGAATATTCTTTACAAGACGCTGGACAAAAACATGTTCAGTAAAATCAAAACATGCACCACTTCCAAGGAAATATGGGAGAAGCTGAACCAAATATGTGAAGGAAATGATGAGACGAAAGAGAACAAGTTGATTGTGGCTCAACAGAAGTATGAGTCGATAAAGATGAAGGATGGAGAGACGTTGACGGAGTTCGATGAAAGATTCAGTGCTGTTGTTATTGAGTTGACGAGTCTTGGCAAATAATATAGCAACAGAGAGCTAGCGTTGAAGGTGATGAGAGCGCTACCCAGAGAGTGGGAAGTGAAGACGATGGCGATGCGTGAATCAAAAGATCTGAACAATCTGGAGCTTCACAACTTGTTTGCAAACCTTAAATCTTATGAGTTCGAATTGGAGACAAGAGCTGAAGCTGCTCCATCAACATCCCAGCCGACAAAAGCATTAGCAGCTACAACTACTGAACAGTGCTCTCCAAGCACTAGCAAGACGGCCGATCAACTCAGTGACAACGTCATGTCCCTATTCGTAAAGAAGTTTGGAAAATACTTAAGAAGATCCTACAACCCTTATGCTCCCTAATTTTCATAAAAATGATAAATTGTTTCTGATATGAACTGTTTCAATTGTGGACGTCCAGGGAATTTTGCAGCTGATTGCAACAGGCCCAATAAAGAAGACAGATACAGAAGAGATTATAAGAAGGAGGATCGATACAAGCGAGATGACAAGACAGATGAGAGAACTGTCGACAGACCCAAGGATAGATCCAAGGACAGATGGATGAGGACAAGGGGCGATAAAATACCCAGTCGCAAGAATGATCACAAAGTGCTGATGGCTGAGGAAAGCACCAACAGCTGGGCAGATACTGATTCAAATTCTTCATCCAGAAATTCCTCATCAAGCGATAGTGAACAAGAGGAAGTTCACTGTCTCATGGCTGACCAGACATCTGATGACGAGGTATTCGACTTCTCTAACATTGAAGTTACACGAGAAGACCTTTTCAGTGCACTTAATGATATGGTCAAAGAGTACATGAAGCTTTCTCACTAATTTGAGGAAATCAAAGCTGAAAACAAAATCTAGAAAAATGTTCAATTGAATCAAGCACTGACATGGCTGTTTGGAATTCAGAAGCCAGCGAGTGATAAAACTGGCTTGTGTTTCAATAGTAGTGAAAGCAGTGAAGGAGAAACAAGTACACAATCATAGCTGGTGTATGACAAGTTCACAAGATGAGCTTTGTCAAAGCCAACGTGATATATGACTGCTGTGAGTAGATGACATATAATGACCAGACCTCTCAGAAGTTGAACCATAAAAGAAAAGCTGGTATCGGCTTTCAAAGGCTCACTAGATTTCATGGTTGCAGGTGAGGAGATTTAGTGTGAGCTGGCTGCGAACTGAATCAAATTGGATATTTTTTATAGATGGGCCTATGTTTCCGCTTTGTTTCAGATTTCATCTCTTTTCTTGTGTTGATCATTAAACAAACATGCCATTATGTATTTCTGAAACGAACCCTCTAGAATTTTTTTTGTAAAGTAAAGTGCGGAATAAACATTCTTAAAAATATAGCTCACTCATAAAAAGAAATCTTTTCCCAACATAGCTTTAAAGGCATAAATAAATAAATATCTCAGAAAGAATAAATCATTCATTCGGTTTTAAAATCAAAGTAAAATCCTATATGTCAGGCCTCGTGCTCAATCACAGAGTTTAACCACGCAAACATATAGCGAAAGCAATAAAATAGTGGCTAAAATTTCGTTTTTTGGCCTGACTGAAAGATAACATAATTTAAAATACTGAAATACTTAAAATACAGGTTTTACAACGCTTAAAACCCAACTACATCACATACAGCATACAAACATGGAGTGACTCCCAAATAAACACAGCGATGAGTCTCTCGCTCAACATAGATACAATACAATATAATGAAAATATCATATGCAACTACTATATATAACTGGGATACTCTATCCACCTCCCGAGGCACTACCAACTGGATCAACTCCACGACCAGCGGTGAAACCATGGTAACTTGAAATCACACCAAGGCAAACAAATACCAGCCCCAAAGGGACACGGGGTCAAACCCCAGTACGGAGAGCAATATAAAACAGCTAATGGAAAGCAACGAGTAATATGCAAATGCTATGCGTGAGCTGAGGCTACAACCGAAAGCAGGGAGCCAAAGGAATCTCAAGAACAGCTCGACAACAACAATAGATCAACTGAGAAACGACGGCCACGAGGTGTGTGAGTAGATGGGAGCTACCCTCTCGTCTCAGCACACGGTACCAGATGCAATAACAATCACTCAACCTACTATTGCCCAACTCATGAGATGTGGGAGCTACCCACTCCGCTCATAGTGGCTAACAGATCCCAGCAGGGAGATGAGGGTGACGGGAGTTACCCGCTCGGCCTCTAAAACAGGCATCCTGGTACACATAGATCAAAACAACAAGGCACGGCTAGACAAGATCTGATCTCAATATGCAATAATGCGTGTATGCAACAGGCAACTTAGCTAACACAGAACAGAGGCAACAAGGCAAGGCATACACAGCAGCAAGCATAATCACCCATGCTCAATCCAAGGCTGTAAAACAAGCTCACATCCGTACCTCAGTCCTGAGCTATAATTACAACAACGAAGTCCCGAGCAACACAGTTCCAAGAACCTGCTAAGTCACAACGCACAAAATCTCAGGGACATAGCGCAGAAACTACAATTGGGAGTTACGAACTCAACCAGCGCTATCCTACCCTTCTAACACAACAGAAGGCTCTAAATGAAGCACAAGGTAGGATCTTAACGCTTACACAACAAGCTACCTGAACGGAAGAAGCAAATCCGACGCTTATGCTAACAGACTACAGAAGGGAGATGTCTTCACAACCTCTCCAAGCTTCACGAAAGCTTCAAAAAGCTGAACAAAATGAAGCATCTTAGCAAGAGGAGTCCAACACTACCACTCTTACTTCAGTCGGAGCTGTCTACCGTCGGAAATCAAAGAAGATAAGGTTCGGTGAACAGTAGCTAGGGTATCGGGACAGAAATTTCTATTGGGAAATATTCTAAGTGTCGAAGCTGAATAATAAAGAACGAAAGCAAGGTCCTCTATTTAAAAGGTCAAATCTGTTCAAATATGATGAATAGTACCCACCGACACTTAAGTCTCAAAAACTGATTTCCCACTCGGATCTGAATCTCGTAACAGTTATGACTCTACGTCAAAATAGATCCCGACTTAACCAAACGACGTCGCATCGCAACACTCAGATTACAGTGCAGAATAAGTACCCACTCTCGAGGATAGAGGATTTATTTGATCAGTTGCAGGGAGCTTCAGTGTTCTCAAAGATTGATTTGAGATCTGGCTATCTTTAGTTGAGAGTTATAGAATAGGACGTGTCCAAGACTATCTTTCGGACACGCTACGGCCACTATGAGTTCTTAGTGATGCCGTTTGGCTTGAATAATGCCCCAGCGATTTTCATGGATTTGATGAACAGGGTATTCAGACAGTATATAGAACAGTTCATTATAGTTTTCATCGACGACATCCTGGTCTATTCGAGGAGCTTTGTCAGGCCTTGTGCTAATCTCACGGGATTAGAGCACAATTAAGCACATAATCACGGAAGCGTAAAACAGGGCTTAAAATTTTTTCCAAATAATATGGGCTTGAACTCAAAACATACACTCAAAATATCAATACTCAAAATACGAGTTGACTCAAACTCATACAAAACTGGTAACGACAATTCTCAATTCAAATACAGATCCCCAATACATAAAAACACGGGGCATCCCCCGGTTCAATATATAATATAAGTAGACTGGGACTCAAGGAAACGAGGATCGACCAGCTGGCGCTCCACTCTGTCCAGCTTGGTTACCTGAAGATCCTGCAAATGGGTAACACAGACCCAAGCAACACAAAATTAGGAAAACAAATACGAGGTCAAGCCTCAGTACGAAGAGCTATCAAAACAGTTAATCATGCAACATGCTATAATCAATGCTATGAAATGCATGAGGGCTATCAAGGATCGGATAGCTAGACCAGTGTATCAACTGGCAAATCATCTCAGTCAGCCTTTATACCCGCACGGTGTATCAACCAGGAAAATCATCGGTCCGTGATCTTCAGAGCCTATCAGCCCATCACAACTCGGTGGTATTCAGACACAACCAATCATTCGGTCACCACTCCGATGATAGCGTTGGACTTTTCAGGCACAACTCATCAGTCGGCCAGTCGCAACGTGGCTCTCAAATCAGGTCCTCAATCAATCTGTCAATCAGGCTCAAGATGTATGCATGTATGCCAATCAATAATCAATTCACAATGCATACAATATCAACACGTGAATGCTGAATATAAAACTAAGTCAATTCAACAAAATGATTCACGTAATTTCATATCATCAAATCATCAGATTTGATAACATCAATTACAGCCATGTCCACACTCAAAGCTGTTAAATCAGCTCAATTCGTACCTCCAACGACTGATTTCTACCTAAACAGATTATTACCAAGGAACGGCAGTTTCTTCCTGCACAATTCTACCCTTCGCTGGTCACGTCCAACCACAACGAAGTTCCTGGAAGCTGAAATCTGTACAGGGCATCTCATTCTTAGTTCATATCTAACTCAAATCTGAACTTCAATACATAATTTCCTACGGCCAAGAACTCGAATCCAGTTCTACCTCTAAAGAAAGTACTACAGCCAATACTAAGCTTAGAACAGTAGGAATTCCTTACCCAGAAGCTGAAACCAGCGGAAGAACTATCAAATTCCACTGTACGAAGAAACCAGCAACTTTGCGATCCTCTCTAAGGTTGTTCGACAGCCTCAATTGGGTAACAATCGGAATAGCAACTCACAAGGAATCCAGCTCCACCAAGTTCACTCAAAACAACGGCGGGAAGCGGCGGCAATCGACGGAGAAAAGTCATGGTGAACAGTAGCTAAAACGAGGGTTTGGATATGGAGATAAGAAATATCGGGTTCATAATAATTCTAAATGTCAATCAACAGTTATCTATATATATATCTCAATCCAACTGCTGCTGTTCTCAAAATGACCAGACGTCGTGAATAGTAGGTATCTCACAACAGATACCAGTCGTTGCTTTCAACAGAAACCAGATTTTCCTCTTAACAAAACCAGCAGCAACCACCAGGTGTTTCATTTGCAAAGTAGCATCAAAACAACACCGTTCCAACTAAACAAAACGACACCGCAGCGTTCCACCAGCTGACAACAGATTTCTCTTGTGAAGCAACCAAAAGCTGGTAACAGATTCCTTCAAAAACCACCAGCGACTGGTTACGCGAAACAATTCAAAACGACGACGTAAAGGACACATCATCATATCTGTCAACAGCTGGTTAACCAAACCAGCGACTGGATAAACCACGCAACAGATCCCTCGCTACTGGTACCAGACGCAATACCCAAAACGCTATGTTTCAACTTATCAAAACGACGTCGTGTTGCTCCCACAACTGGTTCCTCAAACCAGCAGCTGGTCATTCAGCTGGAACAATTTCTCACAATGCAACAGCTGATAGCGCTACAACTGATTTCCTCATGCTACGTCTGTTTCTACGAAACGACAGTGTATTACTCATATGCCACCAACAGCTGATAACAGACTTCATCAACTCGCGCAACTACTGATTCGAATTTCACCAGCTACGAGCTACAGTACCTTTGACTCGTGTTGACTCTTGAATTTCGCTGCGACTGGTTTGATGGATCTGTGTAAACAGATCCTGATTAAGTTTTGAATTACACAAAACCTGTTATTGTGTTTCTAACAATTCTACTTAGTGTGCAGATTCTAGCTATCGAAGAAAGATGTCGAGAAGCTGAGTTTGTCCAGTCGATGGTTTACCATATAAAGTTCAGCAGCTAGTTTGGTTAATCATTGTAAACGGCAGCTGGATTAGCAATGGAGACGTCCAAAGTTGAGTCAGTTATTCGTAATCAGGCGGAGGCCAAGTTGAACCAGCTGGAGCATAGTGAACCAGTTGGAATGATAAGAACCAGCTGCAAGCGCTAGAAGAGAAAGATGGACCAGCTGGAACATCAAAAGGGAACCAGCTGGAACATCTAAGTGGACCATCGATGATGATGTCATCGGTGACGACATCATGTTCAGCAGATGTTGATTAAAAGATAAGAAGAAAATAACATCGACCAGCTGGAGCGCTAAGGGAAAGATGGACCAGCTGGAGCAATAAGAAGTCAGGATCAGCAGTTGATAAGAAGCGCAAGAGCTGGATCAGAATTGATGACGTCAGCAGTGATGTCATCAAAATCAGCAGTGAGCTACAGTAGAACCAGTCGATGGTACTTGAAGTTGGCAATTGCAAAACGATGTCGTTTGGATAAATGGATACGACAGCGTTTTGC
>KQ988615.1:65965-76770 GCA_001598015.1 Dorcoceras hygrometricum
ATCAAAAGATAAGAAGAAAATAACATCGACCAGCTGGAGCGCTAAGGGAAAGATGGACCAGCTGGAGCAATAAGAAGTCAGGATCAGCAGTTGATAAGAAGCGCAAGAGCTGGATCAGCGTTGATGACGTCAGCAGTGATGTCATCACAATCAGCAGTGAGCTGCAGTAGAACCAGTCGATGGTACTTGAAGTTGGCGATTGCAAAACGATGTCGTTTGGATAAATGGATACGACAGCGTTTTGCCTTCGCGCTAAGATTCAGCAGATGGTTTCGCGCTAAGAACCAGCAGGTACAACTCTCAAGAGAAACCAGCAGGAAGCTACAGTACATCCAGACGTGAGCTACAGTAGACCAGCTGTTAATATGCATCCAGTCGCAAGAGGTTGTACCAGTCTCAAGCTACAGTGCATCCAGTCGCGAGCTACAGTTTTTTGCATATCCAGTCGCATGAAAACCAGAAGCTGATAGTTACAACCAGACGCAAAGAATCCAGTCGCAGCAGTTGAAGATACAACCAGTAGCGAAGCAGTTGACGAATTACATTATGAAGAATCACCAAAGCTGGATGTCAACTGCTGAGCTTATTTCAAATGCTGAACACGACAAAGAAGCCTGCAAAAGAAAGGACATAAAGGGCAATCCCTATCGGTACATTCAAGAACACATTTGAACGGGAAGAATTTGTGTCCAACGGATTTAATTTGAACAGAGGATATTTAAAGGAGGAAGAAGAAAGAAGATGAGCGACGATATGGCAGAGAGTGCACAAAAAGTGGGAAGATAATTGGAGACGAAGCAGTAGACCGCCATTAGAGATGAGAGCATAACGAGTGTCTACTGCTGAGTTTCAATCATCTCGTTTAGGAGCATTTCCCAGTGTGTGAGATTAATTGTTTACGAGAGTTGTGCTTACACTGTAAATCTCACACACACAGAGATTCATTCACAGTCATTAGTGAATGAATCTCAAACCCATTTCAATCAGTTCCCGTCCAAGCACGATGACGTAAAACTCTGTGTATGTAGTCTATGAACAGAGACGTTAAACAAGTTCTGAGTGAACAGCCGTGGGCTGGTATAGTCTAGGAGTTCTCGCAGCTGCTGGTTGCGGGATTGGGTCTGTACGCGTTGTATAGATCAAATATTCTAGTGGAGCCTTCCGAGGTGGAAGAAGGGGAGACGTAGGACATTGAGGTCCGAACTTCCAGAAACAAATCTTGGAGTATTGTATTCTTTAAGCTGTCATCACTTGCATTTATATTCAGCATTCACGCATAACGCATACACAGTTAGCACACTTGCACAGTTGAACAGATTTATGTACAACATAAATCTGTTTGAGTTGTTTTAAAATATAGGATTTAGTTCTGATGTTTTTCGCATGTTTTATTAACAAACCAGATCTGTCTCCGGTGTTTTCGCTTTTAAGTGTTCAAGAACCAGAGGTATTGCACCTCATATTTATTAGCAGCACAACAAAAACTTTAAAAACTTTCAAAGCAGCGCTGCTAAGTCGTAAACCGGCCCCAACATGGTTTCTAACACTTAGAGAAATTCGACAACCAAAAATCCCGTGACTAATCCTACGAAACAGATTAATCACTATTCGAATTTCTCAATCCTCACATTCTCCCCACCTTAAGAGATTTCGTCCTCGAAATCAAAGGTAAACTCGGGGAAAAATTCAATAAATTCATTCCAACAACAGGATACAATACCGCAATTCATCTGATACAAACCCGAGTTCAAGATAACTGGGTAATCAACAAATATCAATTAAGGAAAACACAACCAGAAACCGAAATCTAAAACAACAATCTACTCAAACAGATGCGGCCACTCACGCTGCATCTTCTCTTCCGGTTCCCAAGTTGCTTCTTCTCTGCCATGCTTGCTTCATTGTACCATCACCAATGGAATCACTTTGTTCCTCAGCTGCTTCTCCTTCCGATCCAAAATCTGCACTGGGCATTCAACATAGCTCAAGGCAGAATCCAGCTCGACTGTTAGAGTAGATGCCCAACTAGCCAACTTGTGGCGTGTGGGTCTTATAGACTCTTGTATATGACAATCTTTATTTATGAAATACACATTTATTTATGGCATTATTTATTTTCATTATGCTATATAATGTTAACAATTGTGTTGGATAAAGACCTAGAATACACCATAGTGTATGTTAGATGTGATAGTGGATATGATGGCTATCATGACACACTTCTAATAGTCACTGTGTTATCTGAATTTGTTCCTAGTCGATTGGACCGTCAAAATGAGGATAAGGCCGCCCGAGCTTGAGACTAGCATCTACGATGTGAAGTACCATGTTTCATTGGTAGGGAACATTGTGATGTTCTGAGCATGAAGATGGATAGTGACCTGGTGATCTATCGAGCTACCCTCGTTCGGACTATCCAAGTGGTTACCATTTGTCGAGTGGATAAGTCCGAGGTCTTGGTTGTACTGATTAGTCCTCACTACTCGAAACGTCATTGAGACTCTACATGATATGCGCCTCACTTTGACCCGTTTTCAGACTCATTTGGGGTCATTAGGCGGCGGGATTGGGTGAGTTCCCGATGCATGTAGGAGTCGATTCTTCGTTGTCGAGGATTCACCGCTCGCTTTAACGCATGGATATCCTATGCTATCTAAGGAGACAATAGTGTGATAAATCTCTGGCCAGAGTACTGGATGTGTTTTAGGTAAATGGGTTTGCCTAGTAACACTCGTGATGTCACTATTTGATCTCCAAGATGTATGCATAGTTATCGGATCTCTAGCGACTCTCGATTTACCAATGGTCGTTGATCTGATCGGGATATATGAGTTGAAAGTACCGTACTGTACGCTAACCACGACCAACTGGTTCTTGCAGGCACTATCAGTGATACCTAGGAGATCATGGGGCGATGTTGCTAGGCGCTTTACCATGATCCGTTGGGCAAGTCCGAAATTGTGATTTCGGAGTCACAATGGTTGTGGGCCCACGACTAGCTGTATCCCTGAACCATTGAGGGTCACACAAGTACTGGATTCATGATTCCCGCACGGAAACTGAGCTCAATGTGTTGAGCATAGGAAGAGGATTTTGGGGAGTGTGACTTCCTAAAAGTCAACAGGGTTGCGATTTCCCAAAGTTGAGGGGCAAAACTGTCATTTTGGACTAGGTAATCTGAAAAATTGTTTTTCACATCATAATGTTCAGCTTTGAAAACTGAGTCGATCGGTACGATCTGATCGTCGATCGGAGTTATGATGAAACCGCAGTGATTTAAATAAACAGAATGTTCATATGGACCTGGGTATGACCCAAGTCCATTGGGCCGGTTCAAGCCCATGTACCATCTTTATTTAGTTAAGTTGGTTTAGGGCTTTAATCACTTAAGAACACAACACAAAACCCTACTCCAAGCTCTTGGCCGCCCCCCCCCCCACCTCTTCTCCTCTCCCTCGGCCGCGCCTCCCCACGCGCCACCGCACGTCGGCCACGCGCCGCCGCCCCTTCTCCGGACTTGTTCCGGCCACCACGCTGAGGAGTTTCCGTCCGTGCTGAAATCCGTCATATCTTCTAGCGCCTCCCCACGCGCCACCGCACGTCGGCCACGCGCCGCCGCCCCTTCTCCGGACTTGTTCCGGCCACCACGCTGAGGAGTTTCCGTCCGTGCTGAAATCCGTCATATCTTCTAGTGCAGATTGATGGAGGCATCTTGATTCCGGTCGTGGACCTGATTAGGAGGATCTACCGCCGCCTACAATTCAAGAGCCAGTTTCCCTGTGATTCTGGTTGGAGCCAGGCGCCTAGACGCCAGCAAGGTAGCAATTCGATAAATGCCCTATGAATATTTATTGATTGTTTTTAATGTATTGAACGCATCTCGGGGCATAATTTTAATTTCCGCTGCGCCCCTGGGAAGCGGGATCCGGATCCACCATTGTATGCCAACATTGGTATCAGAGCTCAGGCTCGGATCCTTCAATACATAATTGTTGCCTGAATTGCATCTAGATCTCAATTTTGAAATCAAACAAACAAACAAAAAATATTTTGGAAGGCTGCCCGGCGCCGCCGCGGCGCGCGCTGGCCGCGCATGTCGGCCGATCGTTGGCCGCTGCTCCGCGCGATGGCCAGACACTGGCCGGCAGCCCGTGCGCAAATTGTTGCGTGCTGGTTGGGGCTGTGCGCCGTGCCTGGCGCAT
Source organism: Dorcoceras hygrometricum (assembly GCA_001598015.1). Taxonomy (NCBI): domain Eukaryota; kingdom Viridiplantae; phylum Streptophyta; class Magnoliopsida; order Lamiales; family Gesneriaceae; genus Dorcoceras; species Dorcoceras hygrometricum. Next base: position 70,168 of record KQ988615.1, read on the forward strand.
GGTGGCGCTGGAAGACGCCGCGCTTTGCGCGGCAGCGTGCGGCCATGCGCCGCACGCTATGTTGGCGGCGGTCGCCGCTGTGCGGTCGCCGTCCGGTGAATCTCCGACAGCGATGCGATGGCTATTTTTCTTATAGGTTATGTTCGGGCCTGTCTCGGACAGCCCATGAAGTTTTCGGGCCGATATTCGATATTGGGCCAATTTTGGTCGACTTTGAAATTTTTGAGATTTTGGGCCTAAAATTGTTTTAAGCCCAATATGATGCAATTAAAATTGCAAAATATGATTTTAGTTTTGAAATATGATTTTATAATTAAATTATGATTTTGTTGATTAAAATATGATTTTATCGACAAAATGCAATTTTATTATAAAATGCAATTTTATAATTAAAATATGATTTTGTGGGTAAATAATTTGATTATTTAAATTTATGCAAGTTAATTAGATTGATTGCATGTTTGGGATGATCGAGAGCCATGCCCAATGTGTTAGGTGTATGCTATAGGTTTTGCGGTTTCGATTGTAAAATATTGTTGATTATCATTTTAAAGTGGGTCTGTTTGTGGCCCGTTCCCACCCATTAAATTGTATCCCTTACTTGTCGTGGCAATTTAAATGTAAATTATTAGATTTAGTGGGAGGACTTTTGAAGATGGTGGGCCCATGACGATCAAAGATATTGAATACCGAAGATCTGTAAAACCGGAAGCAATTGTAATAGGATTGCATTGCATATTGCATTTCACCTAGGACTGGACCCAGGTCCGTGATTGGCAACCACGGACCGCATAGCTCTCGCGATCGATCATCCCAACATTTTATATATGTTGAATCCGCATGTTTTAAATATTGATTTAAAATTGCATGAGACCAAATTTTCAAAAATAAAATCCATCGTTTTAAATACGATTTAAAACTAATATCAAGATTAAATGTTTATTCGATAAACTAAGGGAATTTAAATCTGTTTAAATTATCCCTACCTTCCATCAACAACGGGTGTACGCCGATGCTACCCGCTTACATGGCCCGGCTCATATTATTGAGGGGGTTATGTATGCCGGAAAGCTGTACACGTCATTGACACCTCCTGTGAGTCGGTTGGAACTCCCTTTAACGTTGGCTCATATTATTGGGGACGTTAAGGGGACCGTCCTTCACGACTCAACATTGATGGGTCATCTTGACACGTGATAGTAATCGGCGTCATATTATTGGGCCCTTACTGGACGTGAGGTAAAATACATGGAGGTTGCACCGGTTGCAATTGGACTCTACCTTTTAAGGGTCGTGGTTGGCTGATATTATTCGGGACCATTATCGCTTGATTGGACTCTGTGTACCCACTAAGGAAATGCAACGGCGCTTTGAGAAGACGAAGTATGCTGCTGACATACTCTTTCATCTCAAGGAACTGTATGGGGAGAACTCTCGACATGAGAGGTTCACCGCTGTAAAGGATCTTATGACGAGACGCATGCGCGATGGGACTTTGGTCCGTGAGCATGGGGTTCGTATGATTGGGCTCGTTGAAAAGCTGGCGGGCCTTGATATCACACTTCCACACGAGCTGTCTGTGGATGTGCTTCTCCTCTCACTACCCGCTGCATTCGACCCCTTTGTAGTCAACTTCAACATGAACAAGCAGGCAGCCACCCTCGAAGAGGTGGTTAACATGCTGTTCGTGTTTGAGGGAACCATAAAGAAGGACAAGCCCGTCCTCCTTATGGGCTCTTCTTCCTCTGCAAATAAGGGGCCCAGACGCAAGGGTAAGAAGCGTTCTGCCCCTGCGTGTGAGACCTGATTTTGTATTAAGGATTAATTGTTGGAATTAATCGGTTGATTAAGAGATATTGTGGTTTAGATCTCTGTTTTGAGGTTTGAGTTGCATTTTCGGGTTCCATTTCGTGTGTTGAACAATTCTGGATGCTTTCTTGTTTTTGGGTTTTGAGGCAAAAGCTGGTTTTGTGAGCCAGCAGCTGGTCGGTGGCGAAAACCAGTCGAAGCGCGTTTTGTAATGCAGCAGATGCGTTAGTGAATTGTGTTGTGATCGCTGGTGAAGAGACCAGTCGAGGAACCAGTCGAGAGTTTAGTAGCGTGTTTTGTGTTGAGCGCTATACGTCGTCGTTTGAGGTATTGCGACTGGTACCATCTGCGAGGAGTTGTTGCGTCTGGATGATCAGTCGAGAGCAATGGTCAACGTGGGTCAAAGTTTTGTAGCTTGCGACTGGTTGTGTTTCGTATCTTGCGACTGGTGGTGCGCTGTAGCCTGCGACTGGTATTTCACGAAAGCTAGCGACTGGATGACGTCAGTTGTGCGACGCCGTTTTGATTACTTGCAATGCTGCGTTTTGTATGTTGCAGCTGGTTCCAGCTTTTGTATTTTTGAACCAGCGTCTGGTTTCCCAGCTGCGAGAGATTGTTCGCTACTGTAGCTTGCAGCTGGTGGTGGTTATTGTAGCCAGCGACTGGATGGCGTATGCGATGCGTCGCCGTTTTGTTTAGCATGGTTTGAGATTTCAGCAGCTGGTTTCTTTGCATCTGCTGGTTGATTGTGCCTGCTGGTTTGGGAGTTTATGGTGTCGACTGGTTTTGTCGGTGGACAATTATTTGAATTGGTTCCAGTCGTTGCTAGTGCTATTTATAGGAAGACTTGGTCTTCAAATTCGATACCAGATTCTATACTTAGAATATTTTCCAGCCTTTCGTTCTCTGTTTTCTCAAACCCTCGTTACTGTTCACCGTGAGCTATTCCGGTGAATTCCCGGCGTTTCCGGTGGTTGTTTTGCTCGTGTGAGGTAGCGTTGGACTCCTCTCGAGAAGCTCTATCATCCTACACCATTTTTTGAAGCTGTCGTGGGCTGGAGCGAAAGCACGAAGTTGCTGTTCTCGTGCGTGAGTTTTTGTTGTGCAGGTAGCGTTTCTGTCCAGCTTCGAGACCTTGTTCCTAGCCATAGTTTTAAGCTTCCTATTTGGTTGTTGAGGTTTAATGATTAGCTGGTTGAGTGTGACTCCCAGCAGTGAGCTTTTATGTGTTGGCCGTGAGTTTTGAGTTGATGATTCCCTGTATATTGTGTATGTTTTACAGGTTGGAATCAATAGTCTCAGGCCTTGTTTTGTGGTAATTGTTGCTCAGTAAAAGGTACGGATTTGAGCTTGATTTAGCTTGGGATTGGCGAGAGATATTATGCGTGGATGCTGGGATGTTTCGGTGAACTTATCTGTGTATTGCTTGCTGATCATTGGTGTTTATGCTAGCTGTTTCTTGTGAATTGCATACACGCATTCGTTCACGCATATTTCAGGTCCCATGTGTATTGTGTCTTGCAGCCTTGTATCTTGTATTACTGTTGTTGATTTCTTACCAGGATGTGAGGGCGAGCGGCAATATCGCACTCTCATCTCCCTGCTGGGATCGTTAGCCACCATGCGCCGAGTGGTTAACTACCACAGTTCATGGGCGAGGAAACAGCAGGTCGAGTTGTTTGATGCATCCGGTAAGTGGGTGTAGTGTCATGGCGAGTGGCTCATTACCACACTGTGAACACACCCCGTGGCCACTATTCGTTGTTGATGATTCTTGGAGCTATGTTTGAGTTCCTTAGCTCCCTTGAGGGTCGAGCTTTCCATTGTTATTCGTCGTCTCATGCATAGCATCTGCATTTTATCTTATGCATTCTTTTATCTTTATCTATTGCTCTCCGTACTGGGGTTTGACCCCATGTCCCTCCGGGGCTTGGTTTGTTTCTTTGTTATGTTGTTTTCAGGAAACCCAGGTTCTACAGCTGGTCGTGGGTTTAACCCAGCTGGTGGTGCCCCTGGAGGAGGCTAGCGTGTCCCAGTTGCATATAGCATACTTATATATATGTATCAGTTAGCCAGGGAGATGCCCTGTGCTTTGTTGTTGTACCCGTAGGGGAGTCTGATACATGTTTGGAATTATGTATGCTTTATTGTTGGTTGTTTTACGAATTGGAAAACTTATTTTAAGTATTGTTGTATTTTAAATTATATGTTTAAAACCGTTGGGCCTAAAAGCGAAAATTTTACCCACTTTTTGATAGCTTCCGCATGTGTTTATCTGTTGTGAGCACGAGGCCTGACACTGCGAAGGAGGAAAAGCCCACTAAGAAGCCCAAGGCAAAGGCTTCCAAACCAAATAAGTCCGAGGATGTTTGCCACCACTGCCACAAGCCTGGACATTGGAGGAGGAACTGCAAGGAGTACCTCGAGCAGTTGCGAACTGCAAAAGGTATGTTCTATATCGAAATAAATATGTCTCTTAATTCGACTTCTTGGGTACTTGATACTGGATGTGGATCTCATATCTGCAATGATTTGCAGGTGATGACAAGAAGCCGACGTCTTAGAGAGGGTGAGACCCACTTGAGGCTGGGCAATGGAGCAAGAGTTGCTGCAGTAGCTATAGGAGATGTTTATTTATTTCTGTCGTCAAATTTTAAGTTTTTATTGAAAGATGTTTTATTTGTTCCCGAATTGATAAAGAACATTATTTCTGTTTCTATGCTTGATATGATGGATATTCTTTTATGTTTGCTAATTCGATTTGCAATATATATAAGAATGAATGTTTGATTGGTATTGGGGAACGCGAAAATGATCTATACACCTTAAAATTAAAACCAGTTCCAACTCGCGATGTGGAAAAACATACAACAACAATTAAAAGGAAACACGATATCTTGAACCCAGCACAACTTTGGCACGTTAGGCTAGGTCATATTTCCCTAAGAAGGATGAACAAGTTAGTTAGGAGTGACATGTTTGATTTGTCAGACATTAACTCCCTACCGACTTGTGAGTCTTGTCTCAAGGGAAAGATGACTAAACAACCCTTCAAGGGCAAGCCTGAACATACCCAAGGCCTATTGGATTTGATCCATACTGATGTGTGTGGCCCACTTAGCATTGGTACTAAGTACGATCACACATACTTCATCACAGTTACCGATGATTACTCTAGGTATGGATACTTGTACTTAATGAAGCACAAGTCTGAAACTTTTGAAAGGTTCAAAGAATTCAAGGCTGAAGTAGAAAATAAATTAGGCAAAAGTATTAAAGCACTTCGATCCGATTGAGGTGGTGAATACTTGAGTGCTGAATTTCAAGACTATCTTAAAGATAATGGGATTCTCTCACAGTGGACCCCTCCGGCCACGCCACAGCTCAATGGTGTAGCGGAGCGTCGTAATCGAACCTTGATGGACATGGTTCGATCTATGATGAGCTTCATGTTGGGATCCGGATCACGCCTCCAGGCGGGGCAGCGGAAGAACAAAAAGAACAGTGCCGGGAGACGATCAATACGATAAAATCAATCAACAAACTATGACATTCATAGGGTAGATAACGCCAAGTCAGGTCCACGACCGGATGCGAGACTCCTTCGTCAGCCTGCACTAGAAGGCCTGACGAGATCGACGCGGACGGATTCTCCTCGAAAAGTTGGCCGGAAACAATTTTCCGGCGAGCGGCGGCGGCGGCACGGCGTGAGGTAGATGAAGAGAGGGGGCGGCGGCGAAGAGTGCTTAGGGTTAGGGTTTTGGCTCAAGTGTCTTGTTACAATGAGGTTAATTCTAATTAAATAGACTTGGTGATGTATTTGGATCCGGCCCAACGGGCCCGGGTCCAACAGATGAACATTCGTTTCATCTCCATCACCGAGACTTCACCGTAACTCCGATTGCCGATCAGATCGGACCAATCGACTCAGTTTCCAAAACTGAATGCTATGATCTGAAAAACCATTTTTCAGAACCCCAGTGCAAAATGACCGTTTTGCCCCTCAACATCGGCAAATCACGATTTGACCTCTGTTGACCTTTTAGGAAGTCGCACTCCCAAAATCCTCTTCGTATGTTCAACACATTAAGCTGAGTATCCATGCGGGAATCTCGAATCCAGTACTTGTGTGACCCTCAATGGTTCAGGGATTCAGCTAACCGTGGGCCCACAACCATTGTGGCTCCGGAATCACAATTCCGGACTTGCCCATCGGATCATGGTAAGAGCGTCTAGCAACATCGCCCCATGATCCCCTAGGTATCACTGATAGTGCCTGCAAGAACCAGTTGGTCGTGGTTAGCGTACAGTACGGTCCTTTCAATCCATATATCCCGATCAGATCAACGACCATTGGTAAATCGAGAGTCGCTATAGATCCGATAGCTATGCGTACATCTTGGAGATCGAATAGTGACATCGCGAGTGTAAATAGGTAAACACATTTACGTAAAACACTTCTAGTACTCTGGCCATAGATTTATACACTATTATCCCCTCAGACAGCATAGGATATCCACGCATGTCTGCGAGCGGTGAATCCTCGACAACGATGCATCGACTCCTACATGCATCGGTGTCTCACCCAATCCCGATGCCTTATGAACCCAAGTGAGTCGGCAAACGGGTCAAAGTGAGACGCCTATCATGTAGAGTCTCAATGACGTTTCGAGTCGTGAGGACTAATCAGTACAACCAAGACCTCGGACCTTCCACTCGACAAATGGGAACCACTTGGAAAGTCCGAAGGAGGGTAGTTAGATAGATCACCAGGTCACTATCTATCTGCATGCT
>KQ988615.1:86462-97121 GCA_001598015.1 Dorcoceras hygrometricum
AAGACTGATGAGGAGATAGAGAGTATGACACGTGTGCCATATGCCTCAGCAATAGGTAGTATTATGTATGGCATGATCTCAACTAGACCGGATGTCGCATATGCTCTGAGTGTCACGAGCCGCTACCAGGCCAACCCCGGCCAATTGCATTGGAAGGCCGTGAAAGATATTCTTAAGTACTTACGAAGGACTAATAATATGTTCATGGTCTATGGGGGTGGTGAATTGAAATTGGAAGGCTACACTGATTCTAGCTTCCAATGTGACGTGGATGATTCGAAGTCTACCTCTGGATTTGTATTCATGCTCAATGGTGATGCCGTCTCTTGGAAGAGTTCCAAGCAAGACACCATCGCGGATTCAACCACTGAGGCTGAGCAAAGGAGGCGGTTTGGATAAGGAATTTCATCCAAGAGTTGGGCGTCATTCTTGATGGAGTTGGTCTAGTACCGGTGTACTGCGACAACACGGGTGCCGTTGCGCAAGCAAAGGAGCCTAGGTCTCACCAAAGATCCAAACATATACTGAGGAAATACCACATAATCCGGGATATTGTGGCTAGAGGTGACATAGCAGTTGAGAGAGTCGCCTCTACGGACAACGCTGCTGATCCACTTACGAAGCCCTTGCCAGGACCGTTGTTTGAAAAACATCGCGAAACAATGGGATTGCGTCTGATGAGTAGTTTGCTATAGGGAAAGTGGGAGATTGTTAGAGTAGATGCCCAACTATCCAACTTGTGGTGTTGGTCTTATAGATTCTTTTATATGACAATCTTTATTTATAAAATACGCATTTATTTATGGCGTTCTTTATTTTCATTATGCTATATAATGTTAACAATTGTGTTGGATAAAGACGTAGAATACACCATAGTGTATGTTAGATGTGATAGTGGATATGATGGCTATCATGAAACACATCTAATAGTCACTGTGTATTCTGAATTTGTTCCTAGTCGATTGAGCCGTCAAAATGAGGATAAGGCCGCCCGAGCTTGAGACTAGCATCTGCGATGTAAATTACCATGTTTCATTTATAGGGAACATTGTGATGTTCTGAGCATGCAGATGGATAGTGACCTGGTGATCTATCGAACTACCCTCGTTCGGACTTCCAAGTGGTTACCATTTGCCGAGTGGATAAGTCCGAGGTCTTGGTTGTACTGATTAGTCCTCACTACTCGAAACGTCATTGAGACTCTACATGATAGGTGCCTCACTTTGACCCGTTTGCCGACTCATTTGGGGTCATTAGGCGGCGGGATTGGGTGAGGTCCCGATGCATGTAGGATTCGATGCTTCGTTGTCGAGGATTCACCGCTCGCTTTAACGCGTGGATATCCTATGCTATCTGAGGAGACAATAGTGTGATAAATCTCTGGCCGGAGTACTGGATGTGTTTTAGGTAAATGGGTTTGCCTAGTAACACTCGCGATGTCACTATTTGATCTCCAAGATGTATGAATAGTTATCGGATCTCTAGCGACTCTCGATTTACCAATGGTCGTTGATCGGGATATATGAGTTGAAAGGACCGTACTGTACGCTAACCACGACCAATTGGTTCTTGCAGGCACTATCAGTGATACCTAGGGGATCATGGGGCGATGTTGCTAGGCGCTTTATCATGATCCGTTGGGCAAGTCCGAAATTGTGATTTCGGAGTCACAATGGTTGTGGGCCCACGGATAGCTGTATCCCTGAACCATTGAGGGTCACACAAGTACTGGATTCATGATTCCCGCATGGAAACTGAGCTCAATGTGTTGAGCATAGGAAGAGGATTTTGGGTAGTGCGACTTCCTAAGAGTCTACAGGGGTCAAATCGTGATTTCCCAAAGTTGAGGGGCAAAACGGTCATTTTACCATTTAGGGTTTGATGATCTGAAAAATTGTTTTTCACATCATAATATTCAGTTTTGGAAACTGAGTCGATCGTTCTGATCTGATCGGTGATCGGAGTTTTAATGAAGTCGTAGTGATGGATATCGTCATTTGGACCCGGGCCCGTTGGGCCGGTCCAAGTCCACCACTAATCTACTTAAAGTAGACAAGGGCTTCATTAGTCATAATACACTTGTATCACAACTCACAAGACCTAACCCTAGCACACCTTGGCCGCCTCCCTCCTCTCCAAGCCGCCGCCGCCACCGCCGCCCCTCGCCGGAGTTGCTCCGGCCAACTTTTCGAGGAGAATCCGTCCGCGCTGATCTCGTCAGGCCTTCTAGTGCAGGCTGACGAAGGAGTCTCCCTTCCGGTCGTGGACCTGATTGACGAATCTACAGCCGTCTACCGTGAAGAACCGGTCTTCTTGTAATTCCGGTTGGAGCCAGGCGCAAGTTGCCAGCAAGGTAACTGACTAAACGCCCTATGAATGGTTCATAGTTTGCAGTAGTTTTTAATTCTATTGAATGTTTCCCGGCCTAATTTTATTCTTCCGCTGCCTCGCCGGGAGACGGGATCCGGATCCGCCACAGTTTCCCAACAGTGGTATCAGAGCTATGGCTCGGATCCTTCAATACAATTGTTGCCATAATTGTATCTAATCTCGAATTTTCAGATTGAATCAAACAAACATTTTTTTTGAGAGGGCTGCCGGCCGCCGCCATGGGCGACGGACACCACCCGCCGCCGCGCGCGCAACGTCGCGCATCGCACGCGACACCCGGCCGCTGTCCCGTGCAAGTTGTTGCGCTGCTGGTTGCCGATGTATGCGCCATGCTCGTCGCACGGTGGATTTTAATTTCGCGCAATCTGTTGCGCGGTGGTGGCCGGCCGTTGCGATCAACGTTGCGCAATCTGTTGCGCAAATGGTCACGCGGCTATGCGGTTGATGGGCAGTGATGATTGTTGCTCATGGTTGTGCGACGGATGGCTGTTGTGTGCGCCACTATCGGGCGCAAGTTGTGAGGAGGTGCCGCGCTTGGCGCGGCGGCGTGCGGCCATGCGAAGCACGTGATGCTGGCGACGGCCGCCGCCGTCCGGCGAACTTCCCAGCATCGTTGCGACGCCTGATTTCTCTTCTAGGTATTGTTCGGGCCTGTCCCGGGCAGCCCATGAAGTTTTCGGGCCGATATTCGATATCGGGCCGATTTTGGTCAATTTTGAAATTTTGAGATTTTGGGCCCAAAATTGTTTTTGGCCCAATATGATGCAATTAAAATTGCAAAATACGATTTTGATTGTAAAATATGATTTTATAATTAAATATGATTTTGTTGATTAAAATTTGATTTTATCGACAAAATGCGATTTTATTATAAAATACGATTTTATGATTAAAATATGATTTTGCGATAAATAATTTGATTATTTAATTTATGCATATTAATTAGATTGATTGCATGATTGGGATGATCGAGAGCCATGCCCCAATGTGTTAGATGTATGCTTTAGGTTTTACGATTTCGATTGTATTTGATATTGTTGATTATCATTTATTAAAGTGGGTCTGTTTGTGGCCCGTTCCCACCCCTTAAAATGTATCCCTTATGTGTCATGGAAATTTAATGTAAATTACTAGACTTAGTGGGAGGACTTTTGAAGATGGTGGGCCCGATGACGATCAAAGATATTGAAGACCGAAGATCTGTAAAACCGGAAGCAAATGTAATAGGATTGCATTGCATATTGCATATCACCTAGGATTGGACCCAGGTCCGTGATTGACGACCACGGACCGCATAGCTCTCGCGATCGATCATCCCAATGTTTATATATGTGATATATAGTTAGTTGAATCCGCATGTTTTAAATATGATTTAAAATATATTGCATGAGACCAAACTTTTCGAAAATAAAATCCCTCGTTTTAAATACGATTTAAAACTAATATCAAGATAAAAGTTTATTCGATAAACCAAAGGGGATTTAAATTTGTTTAAATTTCCCTACCTAACATTGGCTCATATTATTGGGGACGTTAAGGGGACCGTTCTTCACGACTCAACATTGATGGGTCATCTTGACACGTGATAGTAAACGGCGTCATATTATTGGGCCCTTACTGGACGTGAGGAGAATTCATGGAGGTTGCACCGGTTGCAATCGGAAACTACCTTTTGGGGGTCATGGATGGCTGATATTATTCGGGTCCATGATCGCTTGATTGGGCTCCATGTACCCACTAAAGAAACTTGCTTTCTCGATTTCATTAGAGGGTGGTGAAATCGTTAAAATACTGGGAGGGTAATTCATAAAACTTAACGACCTTGTTTTATGTCTTAGCGATTAATTTATATATAGTTAGTGATGATTGTCTGTTTTCTTTCAATATTACTGCTTATACAATGTCTTCGTTCAAAAACCCACTCGCTGCTATACTGGATAGCAACAAGTTCACCGGTCTGAACTACCAAGACTGGCTCCGCAACCTCAACCTTGTGTTGGCTTCGGAGAAACTCCTTTATACGATAGAGAAGTGCCCTCAGAAAGAAGCCCCTGCCGATATCAGCCCTGAGGAGCTGGTTACGCTTAAACAATGGTGGGACGACGAGGTTAAAGCTCGATGCTATGTGATGGCATCGATGTCCAATGAAATGCAACGGCGCTTTGAGAAGACAAAGTATGCTGCTGACATACTTTTTCATCTCAAAGAACTGTACGGGGAGAACTCTCGACATGAGAGGTTCACGGCTGTCAAAGAGCTTATGACGAGCCGCATGCGTGATGGGACTTCGGTCCGCGAGCATGGGGTTCGTATGATTGGTCTCGTTGAAAAGCTGTCGGGCCTTGATATCACACTTCCACACGAGCTGTCTGTGGGTGTGCTTCTCCTCTCACTGCCTGCTGCATTCGACCCCTTTGTGGTCAACTTCAACATGAACAAGCTGGCAGCCACCCTTGAAGAGGTGGTTAACATGCTTGTAGTGTTCGAAGGAACCATAAAGAAGGACAAGCCTGTCCTCCTCATGGGCTCTTCTTCCTCTGTGAAGAAGAGGCCCAGACGCAAGGGAAAGAAGCGTTCTGCCCCTGCGAAGGAGGAAAAGCCCACCAAGAAGCCAAAGGCAAAGGCTTCCAAGCCAAACAAGAGCGAGGATGTTTGCCACCACTGCCACAAGCCTGGGCATTGGAGGAGGAACTGCAAGGAGTACGTCGAGCAGTTGCGAACTGCGAAAGGTATGTTCTATATCAAAATAAATATGGCTCTTAGTTCGACTTCTTGGGTACCTGATACCGGATGTGAATCTCATATCTGCAATGATTTGCAGGTGATGACAAGAAGCCGACGTCTTAGAGAGGGTGAGACCCACTTGAGGCTTGGCAATGGAGCAAGATTTGCTGCAGTAGCTATAGGAGATGTCTACTTATTTCTGTCTTCTGATTTTAAGTTGTTATTGAGAAACGTTTTGTTTGTTCCCGAATTAATAAAGAACATTATTTCTGTTTCTATGCTTGATAGTGATGGATATTCTTGTATGTTTGCTAATTCGATTTGCAATATTTACAAGAATGAATGTTTGATTTGAATTGGGGAACGCGAAAACGATTTATACACCTTAAAATTAAAAGACGTTCCAACTCGCGATGTCGAAGCACATACAAAAACGATTAAACGGAAACACGATAACTTGAACCCAGCACAACTTTGGCACGCTATGCTAGGTCATATTTCTCTAAGTAGGATGAACAAGTTAGTTAGGAGGGACATGTTTGATCTGTCAGACATTAACTCCCTACCGACTTGTGAGTCTTGTCTCAAGGAAAAGATGACTAAGCAACCCTTCAAGGGCAAGGGTGACCGTACTCAAGGCCTATTGGATTTGATCCATATAGATGTGTGCAGCCCGTTTAGTATTGGTACTAAATACGGTCACACATACTTCATCACCTTTACCGACGATCACTCTAGGTATGGGTACTTGTACTTGATGAAGCACAAGTCTGAATCCTTTGAAAGGTTCAAAGAATTCAAGGCTGAAGTAGAAAATCAATTAGGCAAAAGTATTAAAGCACTTCGATCCGATCGAGGTGGTGAATACTTGAGTGCTGAATTTCAAGACTATCTGAAAGAGAATGGGATTCTCGCACAGTGGACCCCTCCGGCCACACCACAGCTCAATGGTGTAGCGGAGCGTCGTAATCGGACCCTGTTGGACATGGTTTGATCTATGATGAGCTTCACTGAACTTCCTACCTCGTTTTGGGGCTATGCGCTCGAAACGGCGGTAATGTTGTTGAACAATGTCCACACCAAGGAAGTGGATAAGACTCCATATGAGATATGGATGGGCAAACCACCCAAGTACTCATACATGAGGATTTGGGGATGTCCTGCTTACGTGAAGCAGACAGTGGGAGATAAGCTGGACACGAGATGCATCTTATGCTACTTCATTGGGTATCCAAAGAATTCCATTGGATACTACTTCTACTATCCCAGCGAAACAAAAGTGTTTGTTTCTAGGAATGCCACCTTTATGGAAAGGAATTTCTACTTTATAGAAAGGGCAGAATAGTAGAACTCGAAGAGGTTTGAGAACCAACTGAAGTACCAGGTGAATCTCCTGCACCTCCAGAGCCAGTACCAGAAATGGTCGCACCTAGGAGATCCGAAAGGTTCCTAGGGCTCCTGAGAGATATGGTTTTCTCCTTGAAGATTATCAAGGTGATCAAGTTGTTGGATCTGATCCAAGAACTTTCAAGGAGACAATTTCCGATGCTGATTCTAATTTGTGGCTTGAAGCAATGCAGTCTGAGTTAGACTCGATGCATGCGAACCAAGTTTGGACTCTTGTTAATCCTTCCGAAGGAATTGTTCCTATTTGGTGCAAATGGTTATACAAGAGAAAACTTGGGCCTGATGGTAAGGTAATGACCTACAAGGCACGACTGGTCGCGAAAGGTTACACTCAGAGGCAAGGTGTTGACTATCATGAAACCTTCTCGCCAGTCGCGATGTTCAAGTCAATTAGAATCTTATTAGCCATAGCCGCATGGTACGACTATGAGATATGGCAAATGGATGTGAAAACTGCGTTTCTTAATGGAAACATTAAGGAAGAGATCTATATGACGCAGCCTGAGGGTTTCACATCTGTTGGAAGCGAGCATAAGGTATGCAAGCTTCAGAGATCGATCTACGGTCTCAAACAAGCATCGAGGAGTTGGAACCTGAGATTCGATGAAAGAATTAAGGAATTCGGTTTCATTAAGAATCCCGAGGAGCCATGTGTTTATAAGAAGGTAGTTAAAAGCGCTGTGACATTCCTCGTACTTTATGTTGATGACATTCTACTCATTGGGAATGATGTAGGAATGCTGCAGTCAGCTAAAGTATGGTTGTCTAGTAGATTCTCGATGAAGGATATGGGTGAAGCATCCTATATTTTTGGAATACAGATCTATCGAGATAGATCTAAACGGATGCTCGGAATCACCCAAGCCACCTACATCGATACCATACTTAAGAGGTTCTCTATGGAAGAGTCCAAGAGAGGACACCTACCTATGTGCCACGGGGTCACTCTATCTAAGTCTATGTGTCCGAAGACTGATGAGGAGATAGAGAGTATGACACGTGTGCCATATGCCTCGGCAATAGGTAGTATTATGTATGGAATGATCTCCACTAGACCGGATGTCGCATATGCTCTGAGTGTCACGAGCCGCTACCAGGCCAACCCCGACCAATTGCATTGGATCGCTGTGAAGGATATTCTTAAGTACTTGCGAAGGACTAAGAATATGTTCATGGTCTATGGGGGTGGTGAACTGAAACTGGTAGGCTACACTGATTCTAGCTTCCAGTGTGACGTGGATGATTCGAAGTCAACCTCTGGATTTGTATTCATGCTCAATGGTGGTGCTATCTCTTGGAAGAGTTCCAAGCAAGACACCATCGCGGATTCAACCACTGAGGCTGAGTACATCGCAGCATCAGCTGCTGCTAAGGAGGCGGTTTGGATAAGGAATTTCGTGCAAGAGTTGGGCGTCATTCCTAATGGAGTTGGTCCAGTCCCGGTGTACTGCGACGACACGGGTGCTGTTGCACAAGCAAAGGAGCCTAGGTCTTACCAAAGATCCAAACACATACTGAGAAAATACCACATAATCCGGGATATTGTGGCTAGAGGTGACATAGCAGTTGAGAGAGTCGCCTCTGCGGACAACGTTGTTGATCCACTTACAAAGCCCTTGCCAGGACCGTTGTTTGAAAAACATCACGAAACGATGGTACTGCGTCTGATGAGTAGTTGGCTTTAGGGCAAGTTGGAGATTGTTAGAGTAGATGCCCAACTAGCCAACTTGTGGCGTGTGGGTTCATAGACTCTTGTATGAAACGATCTTTATATATGATATTCGCATTTATTTATGGCATTCTTTACTTTCATTGTGTTGTATCATGATTAACAATTGCGTTGAGTAAAGACCTAGAATGCACTATAGTGTATGTTAGATGTATGACGGCTATCATGAAACACATCTAATAGTCACTGTATATTCTGAATTAGTTCCTTGTCGATTGGGCCGTCAAAATGAGGATAAGGCCGCCCGAGCTTGAGACTAGTATCTGCTATGCGAAGTACCATGTTTCATTGGTAGGGAACATTGTGATGTTCTGAGAATGCAGATAGATAGTGACCTGGTGATCTATCAAACTGCCCTCGTTCGGACTTTCCAAGTGGTTACCATTTGTCGAGTGGATAATTCCGAGGTCTTGGTTGTACTGATTAGTCCTCACGACTCGAAACGTCATTGAGACTCTACATGATAGGCGTCTCACTTTGACCCGTTTGCCGACTCACTTGGGGTCATTAGGCGGCGGGATTGGGTGAGACCCCGATGCATGTAGGAGTCGATACTTCTTTGTCGAGGATTCACCGCTCGCTTACATGCGTGGATATCCTATGCTATCTGAGGGGATAATAGTGTATAAATCTCTGGCCAGAGTACTAGAAGTGTTTTAGGTAAATGGGTTTACCTAGTTACACTCGCGATGTCACTATTCGATCTCCAAGATGTATGCATAGCTATCGGATCTTTAGCGACTCTCGATTTACCTATGGTCGTTGATCTGATCGGGATATATGGATTGAAAGGACCGTACTATACGCTAACCACGACCAACTGGTTCTTGCAGGCACTATCAGTGATACCTATGGGATCATGGGACGATGTTTCTAGACGCTCTTACCATGATCCGATGGGCAAGTCCGGAATTGTGATTCCGGAGCCACAATGGTTGTGGGCCCACGGCTAGCTGTATCCCTGAACCATTGAGGGTCACACAAGTACTGGATTCGAGATTCCCGCACGGATACTGAGCTCAATGTGTTGAGCATATGAAGAGGATTTTTGGATGTTCGGCTTCCTAAGAGTCAACAGGGGTCAAATCATGATTTCCCGCTGTTGAGGGGCAAAACGGTCATTTTGCCATTTAGGGTTTGATGATCTGAAAAATTGTTTTTCACATCATAATATTCAGTTTTGGAAAATGAGTCGATCGGTCTGATCTGATCGGCGATCGGAGTTGTAATGAAGTCGTAGTGATGGATATCGTCATTTGGACCCGGGCTCGTTGGGCCGGTCCAAGTCCACCACTAATCTATTTAAAGTAGACAAGGGCTTCATTAGTCATAATACACTTGTATCACAACTCACAAGACCTAACCCTAGCACACCTTGGCCGCCTCCCTCCTCTCCAAGCCGCCGCCGCCGCCATGCCCGCCACGCGCCGCCGCCGCCGCCCCTCGCCGGAGTTGCTACGGCCAACTTTTCGAGGAGAATCCGTCCGCGCTGATCTCGTCAGGCCTTCTAGTGCAGGCTTACAAAGGAGTCTCCCTTCCGGTCATGGACCTGATTGACGAATCTACAGCCGTCTACCGTGAAGAGCCGGTCTTCTTGTAATTCCGGTTGGAGCCAGGCGCAAGTCGCCAGCAAGGTAA
Source organism: Dorcoceras hygrometricum (assembly GCA_001598015.1). Lineage (NCBI taxonomy): Eukaryota > Viridiplantae > Streptophyta > Magnoliopsida > Lamiales > Gesneriaceae > Dorcoceras > Dorcoceras hygrometricum. The sequence continues at coordinate 96,352 of KQ988615.1, forward strand.
CTGACTAAACGCCTTATGAATGGTTCATAGTTTGCAGTAGTTTTTAATTGTATTGAACTTTTCCCGGCCTAATTTTATTCTTCCGCTGCCTCGCCGGGAGACGGGATCCGGATCCGCCACAGTTCCCCAACATAAAATTCATGTTTAAAATGATTTATGCATAAAAGAAGGAAAGAAAGATGGATTCAAAATGATGTATTGATGCTTCCAAATGTTTTCCGGAAAGTTTATGATGTTTTAAAAGTACTGAGGATTCGAGTTTAATCCAAGAATGTTTATGAATGTTCTCCCTTTCAGTAGTTGTAATTGTTAGAGTAGATGCCAAACTAGCCAACTTGTGGCGTGTGGGTTTTATAGACTCTTGTACAAACGATCTTTATATATGATATTCACATTTTCTTATATGGCATTCTTTACTTTCATTATGTGTGTAATGATTTACAATTGTGTTGAGTAAAGACCTAGAATATACTAAAGCGTATGTTGGATGTGATAGTGGGTATGACAGCTATCATGAAACACATCTAATAGTCGCTGTGTATTCTGAACATGTTCCTAGTCGATTGGGCCGTCAAAATGAGGATAAGGCCGCCCGAGTTCGAGACTAGTATCTGCGATGCGAAGTACCATGTTTCATTGGTAGGGAACATTGTGATGTTATGAGCATGCAGATAGATAGTGACCTGGTGATCTATCGAACTACCCTCCTTCGGACTTTCCAAGTGGTTACCATTTGTCGAGTGGATAAGTCCGAGGTCTTGGTTGTACTG